>JASAUF010000649.1:600000-938788 GCA_030180095.1 Magnolia changhungtana
GACAGAAAACTCCTAACTCTCATGAGATACGACACCATCTCTTCGTTCATATAAGTGAAATCCTTCCAGTGTCTTCGTTACTTTAAGACATATGTCCTGTAGACTGGATTTCATTAAGAATTCTAAGACTCAACTCTTTTTCGTAATGCTCAGCACTTATCTATTATGGATGAGGTTTTAATTATTTAGTGTTGAAAACTTTCCACATATCAGTGACTTGTTCTTACCCATTAAACCCAAAATTAGAGATTTTCTAACTTTAGATTGGGTTACCATCACTGGTGGAACTTTAGTTGAAGAGTTTAAACCTCATCCCTCTAGATGTAGCCTTTACTATCTCTCTCGGTAGAAGTTTGGTAAAAGGGTCTTCCAGGTTATTGCTTGATTTCACATAAGAAATAACAACGATTCCATTTCAAATCAATTGTCTCACATAATCATGTCGAAGACTTATATGTCTAGACTTACTATTATATGTGCCGCTATAGGCTTTAGCTAATGTGGCTCCACTATCAAAATGAAGTGACATAACTGATATAGGCTTTACAAAGAAAGGAATTTCTAATAGAAGATCCCTTAGCCACTCAGCCTCTTTGCCTATTGTAGCCAGGGCTATAAATTCAGACTCCATAGTCGAGTGCATTATGCAGGTATATTTCTTAGATCCTCAAGATATAGCCACACGTCTTAGGATGAATACCCACCCTGTAGTAGACTTGTTGTCCCTTGCACTCGATATCCAGCTCGCATCGGTATATCCTTCCAATACAGCAGGAAACTCTGAATAAAATAATTCTAAGTCTTTAGTGGTTTTTAAGTAACCAAAGACTCTACTGATTGCATTCTAATGTTCAGTACTGGGGTTACTAGTAATCCTACTTAGTTTACTCATAGCATATACGATATCAGGTCTAGTGCATTGCATAGCATACATAAGACTCCCTGTAGCACCTATATATTCTAATTGTGCAACTGTCCTTCCGTTATTCTCTTTTAGCTTGATACTTGGATCAAATGGGATTTTTGCTTCTTTTATATTTAGATGGTTAAACTTGTTTAGTATCTTCTCAATATAATGAGATTTACTTAAAACATAACCCCCACAATGTTTTTAAACTTTGATACCTAGGATGGTATTAACTTGTCCAAAATCCTTCATTTTAAATATGGAAGATAAAAACCTATTCGTTTCAGTCACACCTTTCATTTTATTTCTTATTATTAACATGTCATCAACATACAAACAAATAATAATCATGCAGCTACCATCTACTTTAGAATATATGCATTTATCAGCTACATTATGCATAAAACCATACGATAGTATTTTAGAATCAAACTTCTCATGCCATTATTTTGGTGTTTGTTTTAATCCATATAAAAATTTGATTAATATACATACTTTGTTTTCATTTCCTGGTAGAACGAATCCTTCAGGTTGTTCCATACATACCTCCTCGTTGAGGTCACTATTCAGAAATGCGGTCTTTACACCCATTTGGTGGATGTGAAGATGATGTATGGAAGCAAGCACAAATAATATCCTAATAGATGTTATCCTAGTTATAGGAGAGTATGTGTCAAAGTAATCTATCCCTTTTTTTTTTAATCTAAAACCCTTAGCTACTAGTCGAGCTTTAAAGGTTTGGATAGTCCCATAAGTGTGATATTTCTTCCTAAATACCCACTTGTAACCTATGGGTCTAGAACCTAGAGGTAATTTAACTACTTCTCATGTTTAATTTGACATTATACATTCCATTTCATCATTTATAACTTCTTTCCAAAAACCTGAGTCTCTAGAGGATATAGCCTCTTTATATGTTTTAAGATCATCTTCTATAATCATTACTACAGATATTTTTCTTATAACATTTTCTCTATCTCCTTCTACAAGACGAAAAATGACGCGTTGTGAGTCTATGTAGTCATCTCCTAGACTCTTCTCTATTCTTGTCCTTTGACTTTACGAGGTTCAACAGGAGCTTCCACTACTTGTGGAGCTGTACTATCTAGTTCTCTATTAGGAGTTTGAACTTCATTATGCTTTGACTCCAAGGATAGTGAGTCTTCAAATAACTCAACGTCTCTTAATTTTGTTATAGTATTAGACTCTACATCTAGAAGTCTATAAGCTTTACTATTTTGTGCATATCCCACGAAGGCGCACTTAATAGCTTTGGGTCTTAACTTAGTTCTTTTTGGATCAGGAGTTCTACTGTATGCAAGACACCCCTACACTTTTAGTATCTTAGGTTAGGTTTTCTACCTCTCCATGTTTCATATGGAGATATTTTATATTTTTAGACGGAATTCTATCTAGTATATGACACGCTGAAAGCAGTGCCTCACCTTATAAATGTAAGACCCATATCCTGGTCCGTACTATTCCGTCAACTCTCACGATCCTTCCCGACAAATTTTAGCAACATGCGACTCATAATTGACATTTGCACGCGACCCTAGGTTGTATCCCATAGATTTGAGTCGACTTAATCTAAGACTTATACCATTACGACCGCACCGTCGCCACGGTTCTGACGCCATGTCTTGCACACCAATTTGATACCCTAGTTAGGAGATGTGGGCCGGCATTTATTTTGAAGAAACGCCGTGCTTTTAAGAGCCCAAGAGAATCTCTACAACTCATCACATCGATCAATCAATCAATCAAAGTACACACCCATGCTTTCTTCCTCCCCAAGTCAAGCAACCTACCAAGTCAACTCTCATGTCAAGTACAACTATCACCTCACATCCATCACCTCTCTCTTACAACCACCTTGTAACACCCCGGTTCCCGGAACCCAAGTACACTGCTAGTTTTCCAAAAACCTAAGTGTTAACCTTTAAAATATCTCAAATTCCATGTACATTTTTTTTTCTTTTTATCAGAGTTAATAAACTAACGGAATACGAACAATTCAAATATAAGAGAGAGTCCAAATATACAAAACCAAGATTTCAAGTGGTTACCCAAAAACTTATACAAGTTAATGTCTTAACTTTTACAAACATGGCAATACAAATTAAATACAAATGAAATTAGGAATAAGCAGTCGCAAGATCATCTAGCTCCTCCCATTCTATATAAACGCCAGCATGCGCGTCATCTACGTCTCCTGCACACTGAGTACGGTTTAATAGCGTCAATGGCTATCCAGTGAGGTATAACCCCCAAGATTTATCGCAGCATCAAGATAATTAAGCATAGTTATCAGGAACAGTATATAACAAATATTACACAATGATTATTAAGGGAATCAAATAAGGTTCATCGGATACACATTCATTAAATAGATCACATAAGATAATCTTGTTTAAATGCATGGATGCATGCACATGCTCACAGACCTGGGGATGCACATCCAACTGGTAAAAAAGTCACCTAAGGAGAATTAGCCAGCCGGAAAATACTAAAGATATATGGATCACCCAAGGAAAATTAGTCACCCAGAAAAGTACACAAAGGTACACCTAAGGAGAACTAACCACCTGAAAAATATCAGAATAATATATAGATCGCCCAAGAAAATTTAGTCACCCAGAAAAGTACACAAAAGTATGCCCAAGGAGAACTAATCACCCGAAAAAGACCATAATAATATATAGATCGCCCAAGGAGAGTTAGTCACCTGGAAAAGTATACAAGGTACACCCAAGGAGAACTAATCACCTGGAATAGACCATAATATATGCCATGAAAATGCATGATTAGCCCAACCATTATTAATCCAATTTTAAATAATCAATTTAGCAAAGCTCAAAGGTCACTATGGGGGTTTTGTCACCCAGCATAGGCCGACAGCTCAAGCATAGTGTCCCATTCCACCATCCCTGGCTCATGAGACTAACAAATGAGGTGTTTAAAGATAACCTACTCATCTAATGACCAATTATAGTTCTACAAGTGAGACTTATCATCAAAGGATTATTTAATAATAATTCATTGAAGCCGCAAGGGCAAATAGCAAATCCAAGCCGCAACAGGCAACTAGTTAATCCAAGCCACAAAGGGCAAATAACAAAAGCCTCTTAGGCAATAAAGGGTCCATAAGATGGTAAGTCCACCATAATTTCATTTAATTCATTTCACAAATGGCCACTAATTCGAGTACCTCTAAATACGCCATAAAGTAATTGCAAATTGTAAAACAAGTCACGTACAACGTCACTAACATTTACACATATAAGGTGTGCGTCTTAAATCAGATTAGAGATACTAGAGATTCATAGCATGTTAAATTACTTGAATTTAAATCTAAACATATTGCATTTATAAAAGATTGCTCAAATGGAACTAACATTAATCATTATTTTTACATTGCACTATATTAAAAAATCAACAAACTAATTAAACTAAGCTAACTATCATGATGTAGGAAAAACTTGAAGGGTGATCCTTACCTTAGAATTGAATTATCTCTCAACGTTACTAGAGTTGAATGTTCGTACATTAAGATCGATATCTAACATGATTAACACAAGTAGTGCAGTTAGATCACAACATTACTCAATTTATACAGATATCGTTAAAACTAAGTATTTCGATCAAAAGCTTTAGGATTTGGTGTACCATTTAAAATTTGATGGTTTGAAATTGAAATACGGATCTGTAGTAATACTGATTTAAGGATTTAAAATACTAATAATAATTAATATATCATAATAATCTAACTAAAAATATTAAAATTAATTTTAATAATAAAAATAGTGAATGGTAACATTTTCGTAAGAATTCATAATAATGAAAATTATAATGATAACATCAATACCAAAAATTTAAAATAATAATACTAATAATAATAATAATAATAATAATAATAATAATAATAATAATAATAATAACAATTATTCATCTAACTAAAATTACAAGCCAATACCTCTCCTTCTTCATGCATTCCCTGGGAAAGGCTTATAATGAGTCAGATGTCAGCCTGGACACAATCAACTCGATTTCAGTGAGTCGACTCAACTCGACCCGACAGCGAGTCAAGTTTCAAAACTCCACTTCTTCTCTTATTCTCCTTCTTCTTTCTTCCTCCTTTCTCTCTTTTATTTCCTTATCCTTTCTCCAGCCACACCTAACAATGGGCCTGGACAGATCACACCTGAGACTAGACTTGGGTACATGACTTGGCGCTAGACTCGGCCTGAACTCAGCTACTGGTGGGTGCGGCACAACTCAGAGCTACACCATGCTCTCTCTCTCTCTCTCTCTCTCTCTCTCTCTCTCTCTCTCTCTCTCTCTCTCTCTCTCTCGATCTTCTTCTTCCCTTTTCTTCTCTTTTCTATTTGGAATGTCCAAAGAACATTTTCGATGCAAACCAAATTGGGACAGAACTCAGCCCACGACTCGGCCCAGTCCATCCGATTCGGTGTGAGAAACCTCTCTCCCTTCTCTCGTTTTCTTTTTCTCCATCTTCTTCTTTCTATCCATCTTCTTCTTTCTTTCCTTCTGTTGAAAGAACTCGCAGAAATCCGAGACTCAGCCCGAACTCGCAGCAGTAAGCTGAGTCGACTCGACTTGATGTGGCACCAAAACGACACCCTTTCTCTATTCCTCTCTCTTCATTTCTCTTTTCTCCCTTCTTGAATTCATGCCCTAAAAAGGAAAGAGGCTATTTATAGTCTTGAGGAAGGTCTAGAAAGATTGGCTCTTAATCAGCCAATTAGCTATAGTTTTGGTTGCTTAGCTTATGGTGTTTTATGGCCATGAAATTGAATCAAGCCTCTATGGCTTTAATCAGAGGTCATGGATGGATTTCTGACACATGGGTCCACCTGATGGACATCTCAGATCAGCGAATGGGACCGACTACCAGATGATGGGTTCTTCATCGAAACGAGGAAGACAATGGGCCCGATCATGGTGGTTTTTGATCCATGACCCCATCCTCTAATCCAAAACGTTTGGATGGTCCAAATTGATCCACAGAGCATTGTGGGACCCACCAAATGGAGGGACGTTTTAGATACCTCAGTCGTGCGCGAGATTTTCTCGACTCGCACGGTATGATTCAAACCAAGAGATCTCGTGTGAGATCTCATATCATTATAAGAGAGGCTTCGAGAAGCCCTAAATCTAACGCACGAGAGGCTTCAACAGATTTTCGAAGAGACTATGTGGCTGGGATTGAGCCAACATTCAAAACGGCGAGATTCCTTCCGCCTTATCATTCGTTGTGGAAACCCTAAAGCAAGGGCTGGTTGGAGGGCTGAGATTTCTCTGAACGAACAGTCGAGATTGTCAGAGCATTCTACTTAGGATTGCCAGCTCCGCAAGGTGAAATGGATTTCCATTTCAGGAATGCGTCGTACGCGCATTGGTTTATCCTAGGGATCGTAAGAACACATGTGCATATCCGTGTGGGATCAGACCTAGGTTCGGACAGATTTGAGTCCCCTACATGGTGGATGGTTTAGATCATGCCAAGGAACAATGATTATGGCCCATCGATCACAATAGCGAACGGTTATCCGTCGTTGGCGGGAAAATTCAAAAGGAAGAGGGATTTCCATCATTGGGCTCAGGTCAAACCTAGTTTGACCCGATTTCAAGTTCAGTGCAGCGTGAGTGCACATTATTATGTACACACGTGACTAAAAATGAGGTCCACATGATTAGTTTGACTAATCCAAGCCGTCTATTTAACTCTATTGGTCCCTTTTTATAAGTCCAATCCAATGGTAAGGCAGATCCATAGTTCAGGTGGGCCCTATATTTAAATCTTTAGTTTAATACATGGATTTCTATCAATCTGATGGCCATATTCTTTTCAACTCTAGTTAATAGCACATCGAATGGTTCTTAGTTGACTTTAGTGATGTTTTGTCACTTATGTCTATGATCTAATGGGTATATTATTATATTAATTGGTAATCACCCCATCAGGAGTGTTGGCAGACTGAGTGGTGAATCTAGCAATCCAAGATTTGATGTCAACCATTGTCGGCCCACCTTGAAATTCAAGGGACAGGTGATGAATGAAAAGTATTATTATGATCAGAATAATGAACTTTTAAGCTTATAGGCTAGTCTCGAGGTGTTTTTTGATGATATTTGGTTGGATTCCAAACCATCAATTCATGATAGGGTCATGAATCGATGATCCATGGGTTCCTCGGGTTTTTAGGCGTAGGTGTACCATTAGACCCTTAGATCAACGGTCCGATTAACTCCAAATTCAAATCTTAATGGTAAAATGATGCTAGGGACTGATTACCTGAAAATCAGTAGTGATTTCTGTGATTAGATGACTCAATGTTGATGATTAAGTGATGAATTGGTAAATTAAGAGTTGTAGACTTGAAGGATGGTGGATTTGATGCTTTGGGTCCCAATGAACGGTGAACCTGATGATGTGACAGTCTAGTTTAAAAATTAACGGATGGATGGATGGAACCATAAATGAAGGTTAGATTGATGCACAATAGGGTTCATAGGCTGATCTTGAGATTTTTAAGTACGATATCACATGCCTCAATGGCTGGATTTGGATCGTGGGTCGACTGGTTATTGTCAATGTAATCCTACATTGAGATGTAAGGGGTCATCCAAGGGTGGTGTAAGTTATAGGTTACGTGTGTTTTATCATGCGTTCATGCTAGATTTGATTTTACTGGTAACACCCAAGTACTGAAAAGTACGGGGTGTTACACACCCCCTCTCTCTCTCTTTACCTACACAATTTCCAAGCAACACCAAAGAAGAAAAAAAGTGCACGTCCAAGCACTTCCAAGAGAGAAAAGTGAGTTGTGTGTGGCCCACTTCCAACCCCAAAATCCTTCATCCTAACCCTTCCTTTCTCATCATCTACCATCAAAGAGAGGCACAAGGAGAGCGACATTCCATCAGACCAAGAAGATTGAACGGTGGGTGTTTCTAAAGGCTTAGATTTCATGTTTTTATGATGGGCCAAGTGGGGCCTACCGATTGATGGTATGGATCTCACTTTAGACCCTAGATGTGACCGATGGCTCACCTTGATTCTCATGATCATTCCATGATGGGGCCATTCTCCATGGATCCCATGATGATGTTTATTTTCCTTACATGGATAGGGTCATCTAGACCTTGTATTTCGGTGGAGAAAGGATCTCCACCATTGATTTTTATTTGGTGGGCCCACATGTATTGGGACCCACTTGATGTATGATTAAATGTATGAAAGGGAGGGCCTATAGTGTCGGGGTCCCTCCATCATCACGTGTCTCTCTCTCTCTCTCTCTCTCTCTCTCTCTCTCTCTCTCTCTCTCCCTCCCTCCCTCCCTCCCTCCCTCCCTCCTCTCTCTCTCTCTCTCTCTCTCTCTCTCTCTCTCTCTCTCTCTCTCTCTCTCTCTCTCTCTCTCTCTCCCTCCCTCCCCTCTCTTTTCTTTTTTTTTTTTATGATATAAGGTGGTTGTGTGGCCCACTCGGATGGACCCCACCTTGATGTGTGTCTTACCCAAACCATCCAGCCATTTGGTGGCCCACCCTGGTAGCACGTCTATGGGTGGGGCCCACCTTAGATATGTGTTGTAACCAAACCATCCAGCGTCCAGGGACGTGGACGTGGCAATGCAGTGAAGTGTGAACTGACGATATGGTGTACTGACCACCAAACAACAAAAGATATCAGCTTGATTCCAAACTTTGGATGGGCCACTCGTGTAGGCCCCACCTTGATGTATAAATTAAATCCACGCTATTCATCCTATCTATCAGCTCATTTTAGGCATTGAGTCAAAAAATGAAGCCAAACCGATTATCTAGTGGGCCATAGAGTAGGAAATAGTGATTCTTACCTTTAAAAATTCACTAGGGCCCACCTTGATGTTTTTACTCGCCAAAACATACTGCATATTAGGCTCATTTGGACGGTCTTGAGCCATAGAATCTAATGGGTGGAGTGGATCCACCTGATGCGGGCCCTACCACAGAAAAACCACGAGAAAATGAAAAATAAAAAAATAAACAAGTAGCAGACGTTGTTGCTGCTGGCATCCAGAGGACGCTACAGCAGCGTCCTGCTGCATAAGCGGGAGAGGGCAGGGACCATGGTCCCAGCCATGGGCCCCACCGTGATGTGTGTAGAACATCAACTCAGTGCATTTAGCAGGCCCCCTTCTAGTAGTGGGCCCCCCAAAAATCAACCGTATGGGGAACTCAGGTGGTCCACACTACAGGAAAACTGTGATGATTGAACGTCTTCTATTGAAACCCTTTTGAGTTGTCACTGAAGTTTTGGATCGATATGAAATTTGTTTTTCCTCTTTATAGGGTCCATGTGACCTTATCAATATATTGGATAGCAGATAAACGTTATGGTGGGCCCCATGTGGGACCCACTGTAGTTGTGTTTAAACCACACCGTCCCCACGCTTGGGAGTGGGACGGCTAGTGTACCTCACTCCAGCTACGTAGCTGCTGTAGTGGTGTCACCAAGTTTTGTGGGTCCCACCTATTTCATCCACGTCGTCCATCTATGGACCCACCATATAAGACCTGTAT
This sequence comes from Magnolia changhungtana, assembly GCA_030180095.1. NCBI lineage: Eukaryota > Viridiplantae > Streptophyta > Magnoliopsida > Magnoliales > Magnoliaceae > Magnolia > Magnolia changhungtana. Next base: position 609,494 of record JASAUF010000649.1, read on the forward strand.
CCCAACTTGTACCATTCCATAGGCTTCCGCGGTCCTCTCGGTCAAACTCCGGTGACCCACGATCTGTAACCAGCATTTGCGCATAACCCTGAGTCGTATCCCGTATTCAAGAGTCGGCTCGACCCGAGACTTATATCATTGCGACCGCGCCGTCGTCGTGGTTCCAACGCCATGTATTAAACGCCAAGGCGATACCCAGGCTAGGAGATGTGGGCCAGCGTTCTGTTCAAGGAAAACACTGCGCATGCAAATTCCGAGAGAATCTCTACAACTTGTCACATCCATCAATCCACCAATCAATCACCTTAACCAAGTACACTATCACCTCACACCCATCCCCAAGCTATACCAAAAGTCAAAAAGTTCTTACACCCATCACTCACACATCTCTCTCTTTCTTACAACTCCCTCTCTCTCTCTCTCTCTTCTCTCTCTCTCTCTCTCATTTTCAAACTCCACCTCTCCAAGCAACCCACGTCCATGGCTCCCATGAGAGAGCTAGTGTGGCCCACTTTCCTACCTCCCATCTCTACCATCCAAAGTCTATCTCGACCGTTGAAATTCTTCCTTGGAGCTCTAGCATGCATTGGCGGAAGAAGGAAGAGGAGATCCAAAGGTGGGTAATTTTTTTCCGTGTGATTTGATGTGATAGGGCCCACTTGTGGTGGGACCCATCTTGATGTATGCCTTGTATCAAAGAGGGGCCCATAGTGGTGGGGTCCCTCCCATCTCTACCGTTTATCTCTCTCTCTCTTTCTTTCTCTCTCTTATATGAATGGTGTATGTGTGTGTGGCCCACCACGAAGTATATATTTTGTCCATGCCATCCACCGAGTGGCCCACATGGCAATCCGTTTGGATGGGCCCAAACGAAAGAAAAGCACAAATATGGACTTGATCCAAGAGTGTGGCCCACCTGACGTGAGACTGCCATATTTTGTAGGACCATCCAGACCGTCCATTCATGTGGGGCCAGAGACGCTGGACGTTGATACTGCCACTCTCCCACAGACACACACACACGTGTATATATATATATATATAGGGAAAAGGTATAATGCGCTCGAGCTGATGATAAGCTCCCATGAGGTCTAGCTGTGTGGGCCCCACCGTGATGCATGTCGACCATTAACACCGTGCATTTGATGGGTTCCCTTTAAATTATGGGATATCTGAAAAATCAGCCGTATACGGAACTCAGGTGGGCCATACCATCTAAAAATATGTGAAGACACCGTTAAAACATATAAAAGCACTTGGTGGGGTCCACCTGAGTTTTGCATGTGCCTGAAACTTGGTCTGAACCCTCATTCAAGTGGGACACACATAATGGATGGGCTGGATTTGCAAACCACATCTCGGTGGGCCCTCAAAAATGGTTATGAATGTTTTAATGGTGCACGGCCCCTCTCCACTTCTGTATGTGGTGTGGCCCATGCAAGTCACGGATTGACTTGATTTTTGAGACCTAGGCCCACGATGGAATAGTGCATCCAACTGATGGGGTAGATGTTCGAAACGCATCACAGTGGGGCCCACACAGCTCGACCTCATGGGACGGACTCGTGAGGTCGAGTGCATAGTGATGCACGGCCCGTCTACACTTCGGTATGTGGTGGTGCCCCCGCAAGTCATGGATTGCCTTGATTTTTGAGACGTAGGCCCACGATGGAATGGTGCATTTGACTGATGGGGTAGATGTTCGAAACGCATCACGGTGGGGCCCACACAACTCGACCTCATGGGACGGACTCGTGAGGTCGAGCGCATAGTACCTTTTCCCATATATATATATATATATATATATATATATATATATAGCCTCTGTGTCACGCCCCAAATCCAAAAATCGAATTCACAGGAATCCCGATCGCCGAATCCGGTGCCGACAACCCGAGGATTTTCCAACGTTTATTTATTTCATAAGAAGCATAACCACAAGATTACCTAATTCACAAAGGCAACATCATCATCACATATCTGCTAATATGATCATTTGAGTACAATGCTGAAAGGGAAATACATAAATTGAAAGTCAAGCTCCAGAAGACCGCTGCACGCTCCAAGTTCAACACTACTACAATCTAACATCACCTGCACGCATCTATCGTGCATAAGCTTATAGAAAGCTTAGAGGGTGGTGTAAGTGTGTGTACAAGGTAAGTGTCAAGTATTCAACGCAATGTCATAATCATACAATGTCGAAATAGGCGCAAGGTCATGAATCATATGTTATCAGAGTAAGCAAAAATACTGACAAGTCAATGAGTCAAGCAATATCAAAATGTGCAATATAGATCAACTATACAAATGATGAGTCATAAAGAGTCAACTATCAGATGTCATATCTAAACCATATAAATGCAGAAACATAGTAACCCAAAATGTCATATGCTACGGATGTAATGCGATATGTGATGTGAATGTAATGATCCTACTGGAGTGAAGTCAGGATGATAATACATAGTATCGCAGGCTATAGGGTCCATCACAAGGGACTTCTATCCAAACCAGTCTCATAACTAAATTTGGATAGTCAGACTCAATGTGGTAAACTCCTGATCTCAGGTTAGTCGCGCGCCCCAACTGAAATCCTGGTAATTGCGAATGTACATGTAATAAATAGTTACGCACTACCAGCCCGAGTGGATAGTGAATGAATGAGTATGCAACTCCTGCTCAATAAGTCCACGTATCAGTACAGTTCATCTCTAGGATCATCACCGAGGTCTATTACACTCTACGCCAGCTTGCCGCCCCTATCTGAGCGCACAACTGGGTAAGTGGAAGATATCTTACTATCCGTCTGCCAATATCGGGCCCAACTCATCGATAACAGACCCATTCCTCAAGCTGGTCAAACTCAACCTAGATATTGCCCCCTCACTCAGGTCGGTAAGGTCATACCCCTTCCCAACCGACCACAACACAGTGGGAGACGTGACCTATTGCTATACGGCCCTCCTTTGCTCATATATATCCACTCGGTCTCGACGTTGGGAAGTATCCTAGCCACGAAGGTTTAAGAATTTTCACTCAGGGACATCTATGGCGCCCGTATGCTAGAACCAAACATTTTCAGTGTCCCATCTGACCATCAACGATATGCTTATGGAGGTAATTGAAAAGGCCTAGCTATATGTCCTAGAGGGGAGGTGAATAGGACTATGCCAAATAAATGTTATAACAGCGGATTTAAAAAAAAATATGATAGCCAAAATAAATCACAATGCAGGAAAGTAAAACAACCTCAAAAATCTAATCTTGAGAGGTTGATACAAATGTTGTTCTAAGGACAACCTTTCACCAAAAACCAGAGTTTATGGTAGGACAACCTTATTTCTAGAAAGATCTTTGTATCAAATCTCAAACCAAAGAGGAATACAGAATTAAGCACAAATTGAAGTAAAGTGTAATCACAAATGTATTGTTCTAGGGACAGCCATACACCATAAAAACGGCAGGGCAACCTTGTTGGAACAACTTTAAAAGAAATTGAATTTCAAGTAGATAAAAAAATAACAGAAAGTAAATTCTAAATTATTACAAAATTCCCATAATGCTTGAATTAAATGATTACAACATTCACCACCACACATACATCCTACAAATGAATATTAAAGATTAGAAATGTAAATCATTCACCCACAACACAAGGGATTATAGTGGTTCTCCTGTGTGTTCACCAACTGTTAAACAACAGCCACACAAAATGCTACTCCACTCCTAATATCCTCACACAGGGGTTATTAGCGTTCACTAACAAAATAGGTTTTCACAGGTTCACCCAAAACCTTTATAATTGTGTTTTTGTCTGTGGGCTTACACAATTAAAAAACCCCACTTCTGAGTTTTCCTAGCTCTCCTCAAATAACCAATACAACAAGATTTTTTTGGCAAATCTTGAAAGAAACCAAAACAGAAAGGAATTTACGATTAAATGTAAAATACCTGATTATCTCCTTCGTTGTAGCAGCCCGTGTAACGCCCTGAAAATCGGGGGTCGAGCATAAACTCAACTCCCGAGTTCCAGAACATCACTTATGCAACAAAATGAATGATGATTGAATGTTGACTATATTCGTGCATTGAACATGAGTGAGATTAAGCCAAAACAGCATATCATACTCCAGAGACAGTTAATTTTGCAAGTGGAAGACTATGATAAATAGATAAAATATATAAACTATAATGAGTCTCCAGAGTGTGATAACATTACCAGGTTAAATAAATACAAGTACAGTTCTAAAACATACCAAATGTGTAAGTTTAATGTCTTCTATCCCCAGTACCACAGCCCCATCAATACAGTACCAGGTCTTCAAAGACCCGTCAGAGGGTTACATGATAGGAGAACTCCTCCTCATCACCCTAGAAATAGTCCGGCTCTGCTTCATAAGCATCGCCATCATCTGAAATTCAACAATTCTGTTTGGTGTGTACAACACCGTCCCGTAACGTGGGAGTGAGTAGCTAACTCAGTGGAACAATAAAGCATAAGTTAACATGTTATCGATGCAGTCAAGCAGTAATGATAAAGCAGTAAATCAAGCACTCCTAGTTACTCTGATTAATGCAAGTATGAATGCAGGTATGATGGATGCCCTCACCGACATACTCCCTCATGTGACACCATCTCACGTTCGCGCATGCTTACATCCCACTGGTGCTCCACATCTTCCGGGCACATGCGATGCATGATGAGCATGATTACCGAGTTTTTAATTAGTCCATTTCAAAAAAGAAGATTGGGAAACTAAGGTACCTCCCTTGTATCATTCCCAAACATGATCCATTCTAGGTCGTCGTCCTAGTTAATATCGACGATGGTGTATTTTCTAGTCACTTTGCGAAATTCGTCGAGAACATTACGCACAAAGGTTGCACCACTCCCCATCACCCCTTAAACGATTCATCACTATACGAAAACAGGCCTAGTTCATACTCTATATATCGCGGCGAACCCTAAGGCGCCTTGCGACTTGAGAATATGCTCGCGGTCACTACAAAGGTGTCGGAGGCATTACGCACAAAGGTTACACCACTCCCCCCGTCACCTTATCAATGTAGGCCGACGGCGCGAATATAGTGTCTCATACCACCATAATCGGCTCACGAGTTAAGTTGCTCACTGGTCACTACGGGGAGGCACGTAGCCCCAGCGTAGGCCGACAGCTCGACCACGGTGTCCCATACCACCATGCCCGGCTCATGAGTCTTTGCGGATCGAGGTACCATGGTTAACGGGATTTTCAGCTTTGGTAAGTTTGGTACCCTAGGTTCAAGCATTAGCGACCAAACATGGTGAACATACATAAGACACACGGTTTACTTGACGTGTTCGACTGGCTCGAGCGCACAACAAGTTGGGCGATATGAAGCGCAGAAGCACCTCGTGTGGCCAACCACTATCGCCAATCGAAGTACGACACGGGTTTGCCAATACATCATGCGTGGCTGAACGAATCCCAACCACATCTTCAAGTCGATATGGGATGCTGGACTATGAACATAGTCCCAAGCTCAGTCAAGTCCTAACCATAGCATATGAAATACGGCATGATACATGGTAATTCAAGGACACTAGTAATCATGTTACAAAGCATATCATGAAACATGGTAATAAACAAATTACAAAGCATGTTCAAAAGCATGTTATAAAGCATTTATGCAAATAGGGATACAAATACTTATATTTTATAGGTGAGTGGTTAGAGTGAACAACCACATGGAGAGTGTCATATGTGACTCTAAGGTAGCTGAGAATCCCATCTCAGCACCTACCTAAGATTCTAACACTTAAGCACTTACACTCACAAGTGATTTCACCAACACTTGGAATGCACTATTTCAACATACATGACGTATGCTAGAGAAATGTGTACTAGGATTGTCCCTTTACCAAACTAGTATTTTATACATATACATCATATTCATACAGCAATTAAACATGGCAATCACATCAGCAAATTTTATACGTATAGGGTACTTCCTCGTATACCCAATTCCGACATACATAGTGTTTACAAAGGAACATAGATTGCGGCGATTCCTTTCGCCAAACTAGTATTTTAATCATGTATTGTATAATCATACATTAAATAAATATGTCAAACATTATTCCAAAAGAAATACGTATACGGTATTTCTAAAATACGTAATTTCAACATACGTCGCATTTACAAGTGAACATATATTTTGGCGGTTCCTTTCGCCAAACTAGTATTTTATTCATATATTATATAATCATACATTAAATAAACATGTCAAGCATTTATCCAAAAAAAATACGTATACGATATTTCTACGTATACCTAGAATATGTGAAATTCCATATTTCACAACGTTAATCGAAACAGGAAACGGAAAGCACTTTGTACATGTGCAATTGCAAGCAGATCATGAATTTACCATTATCTGACATTGAAAGCGTTGAAAACCGTAACTTATACACTTAAAGTCCTCACCTTTACCTTTGGAAACGAAACGAATCAGTAAGGGTAGTAGAACTTCCGTCTACGGGAGATTTCTAGCCTAAAGAGCGGAATCGGTTAGTCGGTACACATCTCACATCGATCCCACTTCAAATCAGACCTAGGGTTAGGGTTTCTTACCTTCAAATGAGATGGAATACGCCGGAAAAACGCCTAGAATAGGGCGGTGTAGGCCGTGTAACAAGCCAAAGCAGGAGGAGGGAAATCGGCAACAATCCCCAAGTCTTTCTCTCTCTTTTCTCTCTCTCCCTCTAGGGTTTTCTCCAAAATTCGTATGGCTGTGAGAGGGGCTGTTCTAAGCTCCTTTTATACCCAAAAACATTACGAAATTAGACTCAGGTTCAAGGGGTACTGCTAATATAGGATTTTCGTCGCTTTTCCAGCTCAAAAGGGAGGTTCTGGTAGCCCTCCTTGAACCAAACGTCAGACTTAAGCTCACCATCGATGGATCTACGTGGGATTACGTTTTTGACTCGATCGGATACCCAGATCGCACGTGGCGGACCACTTTCGGATTCGACGGTCAGTGGGCCATGATCGAAATTCCAAGTACATGTAAATGTTTGAAATTTTCTTAATCCGAGGGTGTAATTTGGTCGATTCGACGGTCAGGTTGCTTATCTTGACGCGTCAACGAACGATGCCGAGATCACTATTCCCGATATTTATTTTGGCATGGGAATAGTGTTTTCACACTCCCTCGCTCCGAATCGAAACAGTGGCCATGGAACATCGGATGGAGCTGATTTTGAGATGATTGATAAGTCCGGTGGGCGGTCCTAGTTCCTTAGCTTCGGGTTAATCGGACTCCCGATGTGCGATCTAGACCCTAATCTGAAGTTTCGTTTCATTCCCAGGAAGCGGACGGGAAATGAGTTTGGTTCTAAACTTTAGGGTAACCTAGCGCCAATGATTCTACAAGTTTTGGGTCTTCGAGAACGTATTTAAAGCGATTTGAACAATTTCGTAGCTAATGCGGTTTCACACCTAGTTACTTTGTCTCATTTCTAAAGGATTTAGTCCTAAGTGAATTATTCAGTCGAGGTAGTACTCGGGCCTTTGGAGTTTGTATATAAAGTGATCCAAGTTATACTACTTAGCTAGTTTAAGATAGTGTCTAGGGTGAAAGTTATTAGAAAAATTGGAAGATCAAGGTGATGAAGGGTGAGGTTTGTGAAGGAAATGAGTTCAAAGGCGACTTTAGACTTTGGGATTCAGTTCTGACAAGTTAATGAGGTATTACGATCGACCCATTGCCTAAGGTCATCTAATCCCAGGTTGGCAAAAATCCGAGGCGTTACAATCTACCCCCCTTAAAACAAAATTTCGTCCCCGAAATTGCCTAAGGGTAATAAGGAAAGATTTCTATTATTTCATTTGCCTAAGACTTGTTGATTTCGAGTTCCTACACGTGGTAGGGTATATACTAGTCTGGTTCCTTTTAGTCTACCCCCCTTAAAACTTAATTCTTCTTCCATTTCTCATACCCTGATGGTTTGCTACCATTTATTTCTTTACCTATTTGGAGTCTCGACGACAATTCCCACAATTTAGAGTAAGATAGTTGTTTTCATTGTTTGACCAACACGGAGAGACGGTAATAGTGGGCTCGATCCCGATACATCGATCATCCATAGGGCGGGGTAGGAAGCTCATCGTATCCCTTCCAGAATCTGGTGGATCACAGTGGTCCGTCCGCTCGTCGGCAGAGAGTCCATCGGTAGTCACCCGGGATTGGGAATTGGGTCAAGCCGCGAAAACTTCGCGATTGTAGATGTCGGTAACTCAGTAGTCCGATCACTCTCTAAGAGTAGGGAATGTCCATCATTGAAAGGCTCAAATTGTTTATTCTAAGGTTGCCCTTTAGGTCTTAGTCTAAGAGAGTCCTCGATATTATCTATGTCCAAGGAAAGGGTGAATCAAGTCTTACTAAATCATCTTAAAACGGTTTCTCATAGTAGAACTTACTAGGGCTTCTATAATGTTCGTATTTATCGAGCACCGTTTCGATCTGGGCCAGTGGGGTAGGGTCCACCACACGTTCTCACTGCGCCACCCGGGTCAAAGAGGTGTATTAGGTGACCTAACTAGAGCGGGTTCATCATGATCTACCCCCTTAAAATTTATTTTCGCCCTCGAGGCTCAAGATTTATGTCTGCTCCGTATATGGAACAAGGTGTAGTTTAGGATCTATCCTTGACAAGAAATGGGATGCGATCTCCCACTACATTGGTCTTCTTTTCATCAATGTTGTGTATTATGGCATTGATACCTATGGTCATAGAAAGGAGCTAAAGATGAAGGGTATTGTGGTTGATTCGGGGTCAGGTGTGAGTTTGTAGCGAGATGCCTAATTCTACCAAGAAATTTTGTCGCGGTCCAGACTTATCCTATTTAATCATGTCTAGCTTAATAGGCAGGCTATCTTTTTGCGTTCATAAGCACAATATGTATGTCAACATGGCATGTGATTTAGGACCTGATTCTTAATTGTCTGTTGCTCACTTGGGAAATTCCTTAGGCCTAAAAGGAAATATTTCTATTGGCTATATATTCTCACACTTCTCAAAGACAAAGTTATAAACTTTTGGTTGTAAGTGGTCAAGCCAACACGGAAGAAAGTTGCGTAGTGGGTCTGAGCCGGATACATAGACCTTCTGCCTCGCGAAGACAGAAAATCATCGTATCAGTCCTTAATCCTAGGTGATCCAGACCTTTACCGCTTGATCGAGCATAGGGTTCATTGGTCACTACCAGGATTGAGAATTCGATTCAACCGCGAATACCTCGCTAATGTGTAGTTTCTCTGCCCCGTGTCCCCGATTGTACTAAGTCCTTGAGAAGGCAATTCTGAGGGTGTATTGATTTGATCTAACATTAAATCCAATGGATATATAAGTTTTCTATGAGCGTGAATAGTTTCTAATCAAACAACGTTTCTAAGAATTATTAAAGGAGCCTATGATTATTAAGGGGTCCGACGAAGGAGTGAGGTCTCACTCCAACCTAACCCAGCCTATTAACTAAGTCCATCTTTCAACTATCTTGCAATTATCTTAGCATAATCGGTCTTTACGTTAGTAGTAGAACCAGTAGCCTAGTCTCAATTTATGAATAGTGGTAATCTATTAGTCTATGCTTACACACTAGATGATTTCAGATCATTTCTAATACAAGAAATTATTCATCGTGTAGGGTCAAACGTTGTCTAAGTGGAATTGAGTTGTCTGTACTTGACGCTCGAGCTTTTCACACATGCTCACACCAGTTAAGAAGATCCTGGAGTTTGTATTATTAATTTGTTGGATTTCCTATATGGTCAGGTCTGTCAAAACTAGGAGTATCGCTCTAGGTCCAAACTCTATGGGCCTATCTATCAAACAACCATTTACTCCAAAAGCTTAAGCTATCAGAGTGCGGTGGGTTAATGTATATCAAGGGACTTTATCACTTCAACACAATTTGGCCAGTGGCCTTAAGTTGTATTAAATGGGACCGCATTACTAATCCTACCTTGGGATTGGGTGTGACATGGTTAGTAGGAGGGTGGGAGGGGATTAAATTTTATAGGCCTTGGAAAATGAGCCTGGTGTTGGAAAAACGTGAGATGGGATTTTCCATACCCCACGATGGGAAAATTTCTAAGTGTTATTGGAAAGGAATTCTCAGAATTTACTCTTAATTGCGTACATTCTAAACATGGTGTCGGAAGACATAGGATACACCCAACCTAGGGGCCATACCCTACATATACATTTATTATTACTTTTACAATTCTATCCTAGTAAACTTATCTAATGTAATTTGGCCGAACGGACCCTAAACGTTCTCAAATACTTAAAACATTCTACCAACTACTACACCTATCAACAGAAAAACATAACCACCCTAAGATAGTAGCCCATGCAAACTACAAGACAACATATGGATGAGCTCGGATAGAGCCATGGAAAATGAGGATAAGGAAATGGAAATTTGGAGTTTTGGTTCTCCATGGACTTGAGCCTCAACGACGGGGATTGTAAAGGCCAAAAGGTAGGGATTGAAGGAGGAAAATGAGTTAATGGGATGAGTTGAGAGCTTACCCGAATTTGAGCTCCAAATGAGGCGTGTAAGTGCTTAAATGAAAGAGAATGGAGAGGGTAGGGGGTAGGTTATGTTGTAATCGTTAGAGGAGGATGTATGGTTGGATATGAAACAACAAAATGGGCGATTGGAGTGGAGGTTTGAGAGAGAAAAATCAGAAATGGAGGTTTGGGCGTTTGGAAGGGACGAAATGGGAGAGTGGGGTGCTCCAGCCCTTTAAAACCCAACCATTTGCCAAAATGGCACGTGCCAGGGGGTAGAGGGGGTCAGGCCGACCAACCCCATGCTTGGAACCTTACCGGAAAAGCGACCGGACCGCGGTCCGCCGCCGGTGCCGCGGCGCCGCCGCGGTCGGACTTGGCCGGAACCGCGCCGCCGCGGTGGGGCCGTGTTCTCTGTGGTCCCAAGGTGCCAAATGCACCCTGGTTTGACCCTGGGTCCCATCGGATCTAAGTGGGGAGGCCCCCGAATCCGATTTGCTCCATTTCAGGTAGTTTCGGGATAATTGGACGTAACTTGCAATCCGGAATGAGTTATCTGATGTAAAATATATGAATTTGGGGTAGAACGAGCTAATGAAGCCAACCAACCCGCTATGTCGGGTTGCGCAGCCCGGAATTGCGAGAAAACCCTCCAATTGGCGGTCATTTTCCCGTTTTAATTTTGTTTTACCAAAATAGTAATTTTTGTTTGATTACTCTTCATCTGTTGGGCTTTAGGAGTTGCGCTCATCGCGTAAAGAGCTTAGAATAATTAGGAGAATGGTTTGGTGAAGTCAAATAGGACACTATTTTTGGCTGAAAGCCTTGCGCACTAGTAGACACCATGACCTTAGTAAGTCGCGAATGCTAGGAGTTTTAGTTGTCGTTTGTTTCTGATTTCCTTCCCATTACTTGGTATCCCTATTTAAAGGGTTATGAACTCATTTTTCTTTTGACATTCATTAACCAATTTCGAATGTAGTAGAATTTATTTCTATTTTCTGCTTTCTTCCTCATGGATTCGAGAAGTCTCCGTGAGGGGTCCAGAGAAGCTCCGAGAATTTGGAATAGTTATCCTCATCACGCTTATCCTATATTCTACCGATTGTCAACGGTTAGGGTGAGGTGGATTGTAATCTAGAATTATCTATAGACGACCTAGGAATATTTTAAGGTCGACCCGTGCGACCAAGGGTTAATACATACTCGATTTCGGCGTTCGTTTTCAGTGAACTAGCCGTTGAGACGGAACAGGGATGTGTAAGACTGTTTCTACATTCCGTCGCTCCCTCCTAAGTCAGAGTGCGTTAGAGTGCGTAGTGTGACCATAACCCAGGTCCGGTTTAATCAAAATCATGCTCTGATACCATCTTGTAACACCCTGAAAATCGGAGGTCGAGCATAAACTCAACTCCCGAGTTCCAGAACATCACTTATGCAACAAAATGAATGATGATTGAATGTTGATTTGTATTCGTGCATTGAACATGAGTGAGATTAAGCCAAAACAACATATCATACTCCGAGAGACAGTTAATTTTGCAAGCGGAAGACTATGATAAATAGATAAAATATATAAACTATGATGAGTCTCGAGTGTGATAACATTACCGGGTTAAATAAATACAAGTACGGTTCTAAAACATACCAAATGTGTAAGTTTAATGTCTTCTATCCCAGTACCACGGCCAGTCAATACAGTACCAGGTCTTCAGAGACCCGTCAGAGGGTTACATGATAGGAGAACTCCTCCTCATCACCATAGAAATAGTCCGGCTCTGCTTCATAAGCATCGCCATCATCTGAAATTCAACAATTCTGTTTGGTGTGTACAACACCGTCCGTAACGTGGGAGTGAGTAGCTAACTCAGTGGAACAATAAAGCATAAGTTAACATGTTATCGATGCAGTCAAGCAGTAATGATAAAGCAGTAAATCAAGCACTCCTAGTTACTCTGATTAATGCAAGTATGAATGCAGGTATGATGGATGCCCTCACCGACATACTCCCTCATGCGACACCATCTCACGTTCGCGCATGCTTACATCCCACAGTGCTCCACATCTTCCAGGCACATGCGATGCATGATGAGCATGATTACCGAGTTTTTAATTAGTCCATTTCAAACAGCAAGATTGGGAAACTAAGGTACCTCCCTTGTATCATTCCCAAACATGATCCATTCTAGGGTCGTCAGTCCTAGTTAATATCAGACGATGGTGTATTTTCTAGGTCACTGCAGAGGCTGCCAGGGCTGTTACACACAAAGGTTGCACCACTCCCCCATCACCCCTTAAACGATTCATCACTATACAGAAACAGGCCTAGTTCATACTCTATATATCGCGGCGAACCCTAAAGGCGCTGCGACTTGAGAATATGCTCGCGGTCACTACAAAAAGTGCCAGTGGCATTACGCACAAAGGTTGCACCACTCCCCATCACCTTATCAATGTAGGCCGACAGCGCGAATATAGTGTCCCATACCACCATAATCGGCTCACGAGTTAAGTTGCTCACTTTGGTCACTACGGGAGGCACGTAGCCCCGGCGTAGGGCGACGGCTCGACCACGGTGTCCCATACCACCATGCCGGCTCATGAGTCTTGCGGATCGAGGTACCATGGTTAACGGGATTTTCACTTTGGTAAGTTTGGTACCCTAGGTTCAAGCATTAGCGACCAAACATGGTGAACATACATAAGACACACGGTTTACTTGACGTGTTCGGCGGCTCGAGCGCACAACAAGTTGGGCGATATGAAGCGCGAAGCACCTCGTGTGGCCAACCACTATCGCCAACCGAAGTACGACACGGGTTTGCCAACACATCATGCGTGGCGGGAACGAATCCCAACCACATCTTCAAGTCGATCTGGGATGCTGGACTATGAACATAGTCCCAAGCTCAGTCAAGCCCTAACCATAGCATATGAAATACGGCATGATACATGGTAATTCAAGGACACTAGTAATCATGTTACAAAGCATATCATGAAACATGGTAATAAATAAATTACAAAGCATGTTCAAAAGCATGTTATAAAGCATTTATGCAAATAGGGATACAAATACTTATATTTCATAGGTGAGTGGTTAGAGTGAACAACCACATGGAGAGTGTCATATGTGACTCTAAGGTAGCTGAGAATCCCATCTCAGCACCTACCTAAGATTCTAACACTTAAGCACTTACACTCACAAGTGATTTCACCAACACTTGGAATGCACTATTTCAACATACATGACGTATGCTAGAGAAATGTGTACTAGGATTGTCCCTTTACCAAACTAGTATTTTATACATATACATCATATTCATACAGCAATTAAACATGGCAATCACATCAGCAAATTTTATACGTATAGGGTACTTCCTCGTATACCCAATTCCGACATACATAGTGTTTACAAAGGAACATAGATTGCGGCGATTCCTTTCGCCAAACTAGTATTTTAATCATGTATTGTATAATTATACATTAAATAAATATGTCAAACATTATTCCAAAAGAAATACGTATACGGTTTTCTAAAATACGAATTTCAACATACGTCGCATTTACAAGTGAACATATATTTTGGCGGTTCCTTTCGCCAAACTAGTATTTTATTCATATATTATATAATCATACATTAAATAAACATGTCAAGCATTTATCCAAAAAAATACGTATACGGTATTTCTACGTATACCTAGAATATGTGAAATTCCATATTTCACAACGTTAATCGAAACTTGAGAAACGGAAAGTACTTTGTACATGTGCAATGTGCAAGCAGATCATGAATCTACCATTATCTGACATTGAAAGCGTTGAAAACCGTAACTTATACACTTAAAGTCCTCACCTTTGCCTTTGGAAACGAAACGAATCAGCAAGGGTAGTAGAACTTCCGTCTACGGGAGATTTCTAGCCTAAAGAGCGGAATCGGTTAGTCGGTACACATCCCACATCGATCTCACTTCAAATCAGACCTAGGGTTAGGGTTTCTTACCTTCAAATGAGACGGAATATGCCGGGAAAACGCCTAGAATAGGGCGGTGTAGGCCGTGTAACAAGCCAAAGCAGGAGGAGGGAAATCGGCAACAATCCCCAAGTCTTTCTCTCTCTTTTCTCTCTCTCCCTCTAGGGTTTTCTCCAAAATTCGTATGGCTGTGAGAGGGGCTGTTCTAAGCTCCTTTTATACCCAAAAATATTACGAAATTAGACTCAGGTTCAAGGGGTACTGCTAATATAGGATTTTTGTCGCTTTTCCAGCTCAAAAGGGAGGTTCTGGTAGCCCTCCTTGAACCAAACGTCAGACTTAAGCTCACCATCGATGGATCTACGTGGGATTACGTTTTTGACTCGATCGGATACCCAGATCGCACGTGGCGGACCACTTTCAGTTCGACGGTCAGTGGGCCATGATCAGAAATTCCAAGTACATGTAAATGTTTCTGAAATTTTTCTTAATCCGAGGGTGTAATTTGGTCTGATTCTGACGGTCAGGTTGCTTAATACTGACGCGTCAACGAACGATGCCAGATCACTATTCCCGATATTTATTTTGGCATGGGAATAGTGTTTTCACACTCCCTCGCTCCGAATCGAAACGAGTGGCCATGGAACATCGGATGGAGCTGATTTTTGAGATGATTGATAAGTCCAGTGGAGCGGTCCTAGTTCCTTAGCTTCGGGTTAATCGGACTCCCGATGTGCGATCTAGACCTAATACGAAGTTTCGTTTCATTCCCGAGAGCAGACGGGAAATGAGTTTGGTTCTAAACTTTAGGGTAACTTAGCGCCAATGATTCTACAAGTTTTGGGTCTTGCAGAACGTATTTAAAGCGATTTGAATGGATTTCGTAGCTAATCTGGTTTCACACCTAGTTACTTTGTCTCATTTCTAAAGGATTTAGTCCTAAGTGAATTCTGGTCGAGGTGGTACTCAGGCCTTTGGAGTTTGTATATAAAGTGATCCAAGTTATACTACTTAGCTAGTTTAAGATAGTGTCTAGGGTGAAAGTTATTAGAAAAATTGGAAGATCAAGGTGATGAAGGGTGAGGTTTGTGAAGGAAATGAGTTCAAAGGCGGCTTTAGACTTTGGGATTCAGTTCTGACAAGTTAATGAGGTATTATGATCGACCCATTGCCTAAGGTCATCTAATCCCAGGTTGGCAAAAATTCGGGGCGTTACAGCTCGGTAGAACCAAATCAGAGTAAATGATTGAATGTTCAAGTTCAATGTCCAGTACTCAATTATAATGGTTCTAGTTCTAATAGATTTTAAATTAGACCAACTAGGGCTTGCCTTAATTGATTTTGATTCCAAAGAAAGGGAATAACAATTCCTCTTTTCAAATTAGATTGGAATAGCAGAAACAAAATCAATTAAATAAAGCTAAAGAAAGAGAGTATAAAATAAGCACACTTAGCTTAGATGGAGCACAAAATTTTCTCTCAGAAGTTTGACGAAGATTGGCTTGAAAAGATTAATTAATTGCTTGAATTCTTCTGAGTTTCGTGCTCTATTTATAGGTGAGCAGATCGCATCTTCGACTGGTCTAGGAAGCTCTTCGACCAGTCGAAGAAATAACAGATTTGAAAAAAATCGGGCGCGATAAGCTTTGACCGATCTACGACTGGTCGTAGGTCACCTTCAACTGGTCGAAGGTCTCCTTCGACTGGTCAAAGACCTTGTAATTTATCGCTGGACTTTGAATCGAAGATTTTCGACTGGTCGTAGAAGCAGTCGACACTGTTCCTTCGACTGGTCGAACAGATTCCAGGACTGGTCGAAGACTAACAGAAATTATCCGAATTTTGTAACAAACTTACGACTGATCGAGGAATTTCTTGGACTGGTCGAAGCAGAGCTAGGACTAGTCGAAGAAAGCCTAGGACAAGTCCCTGAACTGCCCAAACACAAGTGTCGTATACATATGACTTATGTATCCAAAATGGCCTACTTCTAAGGTCAACCTATGGTCAAACAAACCCCAATCAAGAAGTAAGGACATTGAAAACATTAGGAACAAGTGACCTTTTAAGCCTTGAAATCTTGATGTAGCTCAACCTCGAAAGTGTAGTTCTATACGAACTGCCTTGTACTCTTCTTGAAGTCTTGCATTCTTGAGTCTTGTCTTGAGAGTAATACTTGAAGTCAAGGTTGATCTTTGTACTTGTAATCTTTGCTTGTTGTG
The DNA here is from genome assembly GCA_030180095.1 of Magnolia changhungtana. Taxonomy (NCBI): domain Eukaryota; kingdom Viridiplantae; phylum Streptophyta; class Magnoliopsida; order Magnoliales; family Magnoliaceae; genus Magnolia; species Magnolia changhungtana. The sequence continues at coordinate 626,247 of JASAUF010000649.1, forward strand.
AGCTTTGCTTGTTTATGAATGTTGATCTTTAGAGAGGCTAGAGAGCTTCACTTATGCAAGTTATATAACAGTGTTTTTGTCACCATAAATTTGACAACCGACAGGGATATAAACTATAGCACTTACAAACTCCCCCTTTGTCAAATTAGTGACAAAACAAACACATAAACACATAACAAACCAAGATATAAAGAAACATAAACCAGTTGACATCAACTGGCTTACCTGCAAATCAATATGTAACATTCAACCATTCCAAACATACTCCCATCCCCCTAAGTAACATAGCCATTCTCCCCCTTTTTGTCACAATATGACGAAGAGAATAACAAACTAGAGAGATATATGAGAGGAAATATAATGAGATAGGAGAAAATAGCAGAAAAACAGAAACTGCCCAACTCAAAATCAGCATAGTAACACAATAAACAAATACCCAGCATAAAAGAAAAATAGTATCCAATTCCAAATCAGACGACTTAGTGCTAAGAATTAAAGTTATTACAAACCAGAAAATCCCATATAGACTAGTCAGAATTAGAACTAGAAGACGGAGCAGGAATAGAGGGATCAAGTTGGTGCATGCCTTTGTTCAATCGCCTAAGATATTTCCGCATGTACTTGAATTGAGAATCATGAGCAACAGACATGTTTTCCATCTTTTCATTCAAATTTTCAACTTTACCCTCCAATGCACTCAGACGTGCATCAAAATCAGATGGTACAAAATCTGGATCATTTGTTGAATCAGAATCCAGTTCCTCAAAGATATCATCCATATTAATGTCATCCCCTGTTTCTTCATGACCAGCACCACCACCATTACCACCTTGTTCAGGAAGTAATTCCAGCTTCATCTTATTGAGATTAGAGTTGTTGAAAATCAGATGATGGATAGGTGCCTCATTAACTGGCATATCGACCAACATATGTGTAGCCAATACAGTCATTAAATAACCAAAAGGGATGTCACTATGACCAGGATGGAGTCTAAACTGAAGAATGAAATGACAGATTAAGGATGGCAGACAAATCTGAGTACCACTGGAAATAGCATGAATAACACGAACCATAAATGAAGTCAAGTCAGTTTTATTACCTGACCGAGGATACAGATTAGACACAAAGATTCTGTGGAGTACTCTGTATTTGGGTAACAAATACCTTGCGGGAAGCGCATTCCCTTTTTTAGTCCAGTGAACATCCATGTTGCACAAGTCTCTAGTGAGCATACGTTTTTCAGATACAGAGGGTTTATCAGTCAAATTATGAATAGGAATACCCTCATCATTCACAGGAATATCCATAAGGGCTGAAATTAAATGACGATCAATTTCAAATGGCCCTTCACTAGTAGATATTTTAAAAGTTAAATTATCCAGTGAGAAGTCACTAATACATGTAAACATGGATTGGGCAATGGACCGGTATGCAGGCCCATCCCAATGCAATAAGTTAACCCAACCTATAGTTTCAAGAATAGGAAGGATATCAAAAGGTGCAATATGATTAATATCAACAGGATGTTCAACAATAACATTACGAGCTCTAAGGTCTGTAACATAAGATGGATCATTATTGGGCTCAAGAAGATGACGTTTGGTCAATCTGGAGGAAGAAGAAGGACCACGGGAAGTAGATTTTCTACCTCTAGAAGCCATATGCAGCAACAATAACAAGGAAATAAGAAAATGCAAAGGATTGAGAAATGGGTTTACTCAAAACAGATTTTTCAAAATCAAATCCCCAAATCTCAATGAAATCCTAAATAGAAAGCTTCAAGTTAGAAAAGAGAGCAATCTAGACACTGATTTGCAAGAAAAACGTAAATGGAACACTAACCTTGAAGAACAAGAATGGTGGATTCGACAAGTCAAAGCTCGGCTCCTTAGAAAGGAAGAATGAAATGAGGAAGCAAGCAAAAATCCCCAAATTTAAGTGATTTCCGTGATCTACGACTGGTCGTAGGTATCTACGACCGGTCGTATGTCGACTGGTCGAGTATACTCACGACAGGTCGAAGGAAGTCTAGAAATACATATTTCTTGCAATTTTTTAAAGAAAATGGAATTAAACCTAGCAAATATATACACTATGATACATGTAGGCATAAATAATTATTTTGAAATACACATGCCAAGATCAAATTTCATCTTATTAAACCTAATTTTATCAAGAGGTTTTGTGAAAACATCAGCTCTCTGATCTTCAGTAGGAATATATTCCAGAGATATAACTTTTTCTTCTACCAATTCCTGAATATAATGAAATCTAATGTCAATGTGCTTAGTACGAGAATGCTGAATAGGATTTTTTTGAAATATTTATTGCACTGGAATTATCACAATGCAATAATATAGAATCCTGTTTAATTCCATAATCACTTAGCATTCGTTGCATCCAAACAAGCTGTGTACATGCATTACCAGCTGCGATATACTCAGCTTCAGCTGTTGAAAGTGATATAGAATTTTGTTTCTTACTAAACCAAGAAACTAAACAATTTCCAATGTAAAAGCAACCACCACTAGTTGATTTTCTATCATCTAGATTACCAGCCCAATCAGCATCTGAGTACCCAGCAAGTTGGACACTAGTCTCATGAGGATACCAGAGACCAAGATTTATAGTACTTGCAACATATCTAATAATCCGCTTAACAGCAATCAAGTGAGATTCTTTTGGATCAGATTGAAATCTTGCGCAAATACCAACACTTAGAGAAATATCAGGTCTACTAGCAGTTAAATATAACAAACTACCAATCATACTCTGATAAAGTTTTGAATCAATATTTTTACCATTAGAGCCTTTTGAGAGTTTCAGAATAGTACTCATAGGAGTATTAAAATTCTTGCCATTCTCAAATCCAAATCTCTTGATTAGATTCAAGGCATACTTAGATTGAGAGATGAATATTCCTTCAGGTTGCTGTTTAACTTGTAAATCAAGGAAATAAGTTAATTCCCCAACCATGCTCATTTCAAACTGTGATTTCATCAAGTCTGCAAACTCAGTAGTCAAGTTAGTACAAGTTGATTCATAGATGATATCATCAACATAAATTTGTACTATTAAGATATGATCATTATGTTTTTTAACAAATAGAGTTTTATCAACAGATCCCATTTAAAAATTATGACTTAAAAGAAATTTTGTTAGTTTCTCATACCATGCCTTAGGTGCTTGTTTTAATCCATAAAGTGCCTTTTTAAGCCGATACACATGATCAGTATTTTTGGGTCTTCAAAACCCATTAGTTGTTCAACATATACTTCTTCATGTATATCGCCATTTAGAAAAGCACTTTTCACATCCATTTGATATATTTTTATCTTTCTAAAACATGCAATGGATATAAATAGCCTGATAGATTCAAGACGTGCTACTGGTGCAAAAGTTTCATCAAAATATATTCCTTCTATTTGAGTATAACCTTGTACCACTAGTCTAGCCTTGTTTCTAATTATATTTCCACATTCGTCCGACTTATTTTTGAAAATCCATTTTGTTCCGATGATGTGTTTGTCTTTAGGTCTTGGTACGAGATACCAAATATCATTTCTTACAAATTGGTTAAGTTCTTCTTGCATTGCAACAATCCAGTTCTCATTAGCAAGAGATTCTTTTACATTAGATGGTTCTATTTGGGATGTAAAACATACATAATTACATAAATCCTCAAGTTGTCTACGGGTGCGAACACCAGTGAGAGGGTTTCCAAGAATTTGAGTGGTTGGATGATCTTTAATAGTCCTCAATTCAGATTCAGTCTGATTTGATGAAGTATCGGGTTTATCAATGATTAGAACTTCATCATTATCTGAATTAGAGATTGGCTTATTTAAGTGATCATCAATGACAACATTGATGGATTCTTGAATCACACCAGTTCTTTTGTTCAGAACCCTATAAGCACGACTGTTTAAGGAATATCCTAGAAAAATCCCTTCATCACTCTTTGTATCGAATTTTCCCAAATTTTCACGATCTCGTAAAATATAGCATTTGCTGCCAAAAACTCGAAAGTATTTGACAGTAGGCTTTTTATTGAACCATAATTCGTAAGCCGTTTTATTATTATCTTTGCTAGTATAGACTCGGTTAATAATATAGCAAGCTGTATTTACAGCTTCAGCCCAAAGATTTTTAGAGAGCTTCATGCTATTCAACATGACATTAGCCATTTCTTGAAGCACCCTATTCTTTCTTTCCACGATTCCATTTTGTTGTGGAGTTTTGGGAGCTGAGAATTCATGTAATATTCCTTGGTCGGAACAGAACTTCTCAAAATTGCTATTCTCAAATTCAGATCCATGATCACTACGAATCTTACTGATTTGAGTAGATTTTTCAGTTTGAATCCTTTTGAGAACTTTTCTTACTTCTTCAAGGGTTTCAGATTTATCCCTTAAAAAGACTACCCAAATGTATCTGGTAAAGCCATCAACTATTACCAGAATATACTTTTTACCACCACGACTTTCCGTTCTAGTAGGTCCAATTAGATCCATGTGAAGAAGTTCGAGTGGTTTTGATGTGGTATTTGAATTCACCTTTTTGTGTGAGTTCCTTGTTTGTTTGCCTATCTGGCATTCACCACATATTTTATCTAATTTCTGAAGTTTGGGTAAACCTCTTATAAGTTCTTGATTGCTCAATCTATATAAATTTCGATAATGAACATGTCCAAGACGTTTGTGCCATAAATCAGTCTCGTCTATATGGACCATGTAACATGTTTGATTAGATGAGCTAGATTCGCTAATGATATAGCAATTTTCAGACGTTCTTCGTCCAGTTAATATTACAGAACCCTTATTATTTAGTATCTCACAGCTTTGATTAGAGAACCGAACACTATGGTTATTATCACATATCTGAGATATGCTAAGTAAGTTATGTTTTAGGCCTTCAACATATAAAACATTTTTAAACACAGGAAGATTAAAAAGTTGAACCGTACCTTGGCCTATAATCTTGCAGTTGCTACCATCACCAAATGTGACTAAACCATCAGTCATATCTTTTAGATCCGTGAATAAAGCTTTGTCACCTATCATATGCCTGGAGCATCCACTGTCTAGGTACCACTTTGAATGACTTGTTGCTTTGAAGGCAATGTGAGCAACCAAGCAGGTGACTTTAGGAACCCATTTCATAACTGTTTTGGGTTTAGGAACATAGTTGGTCTTCTTTTGTTTATAGTTGTAAGAATAACCTATAGAGTTAGATTTAGGAGCTCCTTGAGTAAATCTACTATCTTTTCAACTAGTGGATTTCGTTTCTGATTAAAGTTGACATGGCTGCTTCTAGGTTTTTGAAGAGTTTTTGAATTTCTAAAAAAACCTTGATAAGTATTTTTCCCTTTTGAGTTTGAGGACTCTCCTTTCACAAACATAGGAGGAGTATACTTTTGTTTAGGAGATAAATTTTTATCATAGCCCAGCCCGGATAGATCGCCACATTTTCTTGATCCGGATAAGAGTTTTTCTAACTTTCGATCACCTTGGGCATATTTCCATATGTCCTTTTGACTTAGAAGAGAAGATACTTCCTTTTTGAGATTTTCAATCTCAGATTTCAAATCAACAATTAAAGAATTTTTTAATAACAAATCGCATTTTGATTTTTCAAAACAATCTGAAATTTGTGATTTTTCTAAGACAAGTGATTCAAAACATTCTTTGAGTTTAGAAAACTTTTCTTTTTGAAGTTTAAGTTTAACAGCAATTTTACAACTTTCTTTGTATAGGGCATTGTAAGCATCTTGAAGATCATCTTCATTTTCATATTCACTACTCAGATTTTCTTCACTTGTTGAGTCATTATCTGAAAATGTGAATTTGGCTAGAGTCATAAGTGCTTTAACTTCATTCCCTAACTCAGTTTCAGAATCTTCTGATTCAGAAGAAGCCTCAGAATCAGATGATTCATCCCACGTAGCCAACATACTCTTCTTCTTGGATTTGTCCTTTTTGGGATATCTATTTGTCAAATGCCCATATTCTTGACAGTTGTAACATTGACTATCTTTCAAAGATTTTCGAGATTTAAGTCTAAACTTCTTCTTATCATTTGATTTTTGGAAATCAACCCTTTTCTTGCTTTTAAAAATCTTGTAGAATTTCTTAGCCAAAAGAGCCATATCATCTTCTGATATCAGATTTTTCTTCTGAATTACATTTAGAGGATTTTAGAGCAATCAATTTACCTTTAGGAGCTTTAAAGTTTAACTCGTAGGTTTGTAAAGAACCAACTAGTTCTTCTACCCTCATATTATCTGTATCACGAAGTTCCTAGATCGCGGTTACTTTAGAATTGAACCGTTCAGGAAGTGAGCGTAATATCTTTGCACACACTTTACTTTCTGGGATTTTATCACCAAGACCCCACATTGAGTTTACAATGTCATTTAGTCTAGTGTAAAAGTCCATAAACATTTCATTTTCCTCCATATGAATTTCTTCAAATTTGGTTGTGAGGAGTTGGACTTTAGATTTTTTGACAATTGATGTACCCTCATGTGTCATTTCTAGTATATCCCAGGCTTGTTTCGCAGTATCACAGGATATGATTCTTTTGAACTCATCCGGTGATAGTGCGCAAGTGATTGCATTTAGTGCTTTAGCATTGGCACTATACTCACTTTTCTGAAGAGTGGTCCATAAATAATAAGCAGGTACAGACATAGTTTTTGAACCGTCGGATTCAGTTACTTCAATGGTAGGAGTTTTCCATTCGGTCACTGTGGCTCGCCACACACTCTCATCCATTGATTTTAAGAAGATTCTCATTCTGGCTTTCCAATAGGCATAGTTGGAGCCATCAAATGGTGGAGGCCTCGTGACTAAAAGGCTATTAAAATTTGACATCTTTTTAAATAGCTTAGATCGTTAGCTCAGGAAATAAATCCAAATAAAAATCAATAAGAACGAGCTATTAGGCTTTGATACCACTTGAAAAGGCCTAGCTATATGTCCTAGAGGGGGGGTGAATAAGACTATGCCAAATAAATGTTATAACAGCGGAATTAAAAACAATATGATAGCCAAAATAAATCACAATGCAGGAAAGTAAAACAACCTCAAAAATCTAATCTTGAGAGGTTGATACAAATGTTGTTCTAAGGACAACCTTTCACCAAAAACCAGAGTTTATGGTAGGACAACCTTATTTCTAGAAAGATCTTTGTATCAAATCTCAAACCAAAGAGGAATACAGAATTAAGCACAAATTGAAATAAAGTGTAATCAGAAATGTATTGTTCTAGGGACAGCCATACACCATAAAAACTAGAGGGCAACCTTTTGAAACAACTTTAAAAGAAATTGAATTTCAAGCAGATAAAGAAATAGCAGAAAGTAAATTCTAAATTATTACAAAATTCCCACAATGCTTGAATTAAATGATTACAACATTCACCACCACACATACATCCCACAAATGAATATTAAAGATTAGAAATGTAAATCATTCACCCACAACACAAGGGATTATAGTGGTTCGCCTGTGTGTTCACCAACTGTTAAACAACAGCCACACAAAATGCTACTCCACTCCTAATATCCTCACACAGGGATATTAGCGTTCACTAATAAAATAGGTTTTCACAGGTTCACCCAAAACCTTTACAATTGTGTTTATGTCTGTGGGCTTACATAATTAAAAAATTCCACTTCTGAGTTTTCTCGACTCTCCTCAGATAACCAATACAACAAGATTTTTCCGCAAATCTTAAAAGAAACCAAAACAGAAAGGAATTTACGATTAAATGTAAAATACCTGATTATCTCCTTCGTTGTAGCAGCCTGGTAGAACCAAATCAGAGTAAATGATTGAATGTTCAAGTTCAATGTCCAGTACTCAATTATAATGGTTCTAGTTCTAATAGATTTTAAATTAGACCAACTAGGGCTTGCCTTAATTGATTTTGATTCCAAAGAAAGGGAATAACAATTCCTCTTTTCAAATTAGATTGGAATAGCAGAAACAAAATCAATTAAATAAAGCTAAAGAAAGAGAGTATAAAATAAGCACACTTAGCTTAGATGGAGCACAAAATTTTCTCTCAGAAGTTTGACGAAGATTGGCTTGAAAAGATTAATTAATTGCTTGAATTCTTCTGAGTTTCGTGCTCTATTTATAGGTGAGCAGATCGCATCTTTGACTGGTCTAGAGAGCTCTTCGACTAGTCGAAAAAATAACAGATTTGAAAAAAATCGGGCGCGATAAGCTTTGACCGATCTACGACTGGTCGTAGGTCACCTTCGACTGGTCGAAGACCTTGTACTTTATCGCTGGACTTTGAATCGAAGATTTTATCGGTCGTAGAAGCGTCGACAACTTCCTTCGACCGGTCGAATGCATTCTAGACTGTCGAAGACTAATGTGAAATTATTCGAATTTTGTAACAAACTTTGATCGAAGAATTTCTTGATCGGTTGAAGCAGAGCTAGGACTAGTCAAAGAAAGCCTAGGACAAGTCCCCGAACTGCCCAAACACAAGTGTCGTATACATATGACTTATGTATCCAAAATGGCCTACTTCTAAGGTCAACCTATAGTCAAACAAACCCCAATCAAGAAGTAAGGACATTGAAAACATTAGGAACAAGTGACCTTTTAAGCCTTGAAATCTTAATGTAGCTCAACCTCGAAAGTGTAGTTCTATACGAACTGCCTTGTACTCTTCTTGAAGTCTTGCATTCCTGAGTCTTGTCTTGAGAGTAATACTTGAAGTCAAGGTTGATCTTTATACTTGTAATCTTTGCTTGTTGTGAGCTTTGCTTGTTTATGAATGTTGATCTTTAGAGAGGCTAGAGAGCTTCACTTATGCAAGTTATATAACAGTATTTTTGTCACCACAAATTTGACAACCGACAGGGATATAAACTATAGCACTTACAGTAATAGCCCTGATATCGCTAAGGCGTATAGTAGTCACATAATGCGAGATGCATGAGTCATACAATCCAGTCATACATCAATCCTGTGCATACCGTGCGCTCATGTGAGATAACCTCCGCCTATCAGGAAGTCTCATAACAACATGTCCAATGACATATGCAATGGTCAACCACATCTCATACAAACATGCAGATGATGCGTATGGGCATGTATCATGATGTTATGCTGTCACATACTCATAATTGGTATCAATAACTGTCATCGATAATGTGGACATTTAACTAACATTGCCCCCAAGGAATGACCCACATAGAGTTAACCATATAATGGGCCCACGACCTCACACAAGGGCCTAATATACAATACGATGGGCCTCACTCAAGAGTTATATATACACAATAGGTGGGCCCTGCTCATGGGCCTCAAATACATGACATGTGTGATCTGCACATGGGTCTCGAATACATCAAATAGGCCATGCATCATGGGCCTAATACACATCACAATGGGCCTTGCCCATGGGACACGAATACATCACAATGGGCCTTGCCCATGGGCCTTAAATACATCACAATGGGCCTCATTACATAGACCTCATATTCATCATATTAGGCCTTAAACACGGCCTGAATACACATCACAATAGGCATCAACTACGGGTCACATATACCTCATATATGTCTCGACAATCAGCCTCAGCATTCAAAATCAGCCTTAACAATCGGAATCGACACTCGGAATCGGCCTTAAGACGGGGTTTATAGATGGATAACCGAGGATGGTCCAAGCAATATCAATGGGGCCCATTCGTTTGGGGTAACCCAATAGAGGATGACAAAAATGGGCCTAACCAGGCATAAGGTCACAATATGGGCATTAAACCATCATTGCCCATCAATAACCAACATTACTCCCAAGGAGTGGCCCTGCATACAGTAGGCCCATGGCCTCACATAAAGGCCTGATATACGTCGCAATGGGCCTCATACAAGGGTTACATGTACATCACATTGGGCCACGTCTTAGGGCCTCATATACACAACAGGTGGGCCCTGCTCATGGACCTCAAATACACCAAATGGGCCGCACTATATGGACCTAGAATACACCTCAATGGGTCGTGCCAAAAAGGGGCCACAAATATATAACATGCGGACCTTGCACATAGGCCTAATATACATAACAGGTGGGCCCTGCACCTGGGCCTCATCATATCAAGTGGGGCCATGTTAATGGGTCTCACCAATGGGCCTCATGTACAACAAGTGGGCCGCATCATTGGGTCGCACTAATGGGCCACAAGTATATCAAAGTGGGCCTCATCACATAAGCCCCTATAAATGTCAAGGTGGGCCTCAACAACAAGCCACAATTACATCAAGGTGGGCCTCCTCAATAGGCCTTATAAGTATCAAGGTGGGCCTCAATAATGGGCCTCAAATATGGTAAGTGGGCCACATCACCAGGGGCTATATGTATATCAAATAGGCTACGTCAATGGGCCCCATGTATACAAGTGGGTCATACCCAAATATAAGTGGTGATAATGATTACCACTATTAAAATTCCCAAGGCCCTTCATAACATTTATTTCCCATCCAATCTGATCATAAGGTCCCAAGGATTTTTACGGTTGGACAGTTTGGATGAAGGGCATGGTCCACATGATAAATGATATTTTAAAAATGGCTGGACGGCTTGGATGCAACCCATGCATCAAAGAGGGCCCCACCAACTAGTGCACATGTCACTAAGGTGGGCTCCACGGAGCCGCACCGCTGCATCCACAGTAGCACCAGCCACTTCAACTCCCTGCACAGATGGGTCCCACGTGGGGCCCACCACAGCATTTATTGTCATCTAATCTGTTGATAGGGTCGCACAGACCCGGATGAAGAGTAAAACAAATTTCATATGATCCAAAACCTCTGACCCAAGAAGGGTTTTAATGGCAAACATCTAATCCGCTGCTTCCTAAGATGTGGGCCATCTGCGCCACGTATATGGCTGAAATTTGGAGGGGGCCCACCGAATGCATGGGATGGATGTTGAATGCACATCATGGTGGGGCCCACGGCTGGATCGTGGTCCTGCTACCCATCGGTCAGACGGTGATGCCAGTAGCGCCTGCAGTGCATGATTTTTTGTTTTTTGTTTTTTTTTTTTAACCCGAGGTTTTTCTGTGGTAGGGCCCGCATTAGGGGAATCCACCCCAGCCACTGCATTCCATGGTCTGATACCGTCCAAAAGAGCCCAATATCCAGTATATTTTAGTGTACCAAAACATTAGGGTGAGTTTTAACGGTGAAAACTACTATTTCCTATGTTATGGCCCACCGGAAAATCGGATTGGCCCCATTTTTCGGCTCAACGCCTAAAATGGTCTAGGGAAAAGGATGGACGGCGTGGATTGAATTTATACATCAGCGTGGGGCCTATAGGAGTGGTCCACCTAAAAATTTTTAAAAAAAAATAAACTGACATCTCTTTTTTTTTCCTCTGGACAGTACACCACACCACCTGTCGGTTCACATTCCATTGAAGTCCAACGTCCCTGGACGCTGGACGGTTTTGGTTACAAAACATTAAGGTGAGTCCCGCGGGTGAGGACCACGGCTGGCGGGTCCCACGTGAACGTCACCCACTTGATTTGGATCAACTTGATATTTGTGTTTTTCCCATCTCCCTAAGGTAGGGCCCACATGGTTTGAACGGTTGGATAAGACATACATCAAGTGGGGTACATCCGGGTGGGCCACAGCGCCACATCGTCACACACAACAAAAGTGAAAGAGAAAGAGAGAGAGAGAGAGAGAGAGAGAGAGAGAGAGAGAGAGAGAAGAATAGAGGCACCCACCTTTGATCTCCTCCTCCTTCCACCTATGTAATCCAGAGCTCCAAGGGAAAACTTCGACGGTTGGGATGATGATCCAAGGGTTGGATTGGGTGGTAGGAAGGTGGGCAACACTTGGCTCCTCTCATGGAGAGCTTGGACGTTGGCTCTCATGGGTTGCTTGGAATGGAGTGAAGCGAGAGAGAGAGGAGTGATGTAAGGGAGTGATGGGTGATGGGTGATGGGTGATGGGTGGTATGGGTTGTGTAAGAGAGAGTTGACTTTAGGGGAGGGGTGGTTGTACTTGACATGATATGGTAATTAATGGGATTGATGGGATTGATTTGACATGTCCTCTCTTGGGTTTGCAAACGCGTGGCGTTTCCTCAAACTGAACGCTGGACTACATCTCCTGGGCTGGGTATCACCTTGGCGCGCGAGACGCGGCATTGGAACCGCGGCGACGACGCGGTCGCACTGGTACAAGTCTTCGGTCAAGCTGACTCTGGAATATGGGATATGACTCGAAGTCGCATGCAACTGCCGATAAAAGATCGCGAGTTGCCGAGATTCGACTGAGAGGACCACAGAAGCCTACAAAATGGTACGGGCTAGGATATGGGTCTTACACTCTGCCTAGGCTGATTCCTCCTTTTGCTCATCAATCAAGTCTTTGACAGTCAATTACAGCCTCTTTGATTATTCATATCTTAAGTCAAAGCATACTAAACTCATTTCTAACCTCACAGAGTCAACAATTTTGACTTCATCAAGTAACAGATACTAAGCATCACTTTTATTATGATAGTTGTCATATCACTGACTCTAAATACAACCAACTTTCTTAGCTTTGAATATATTCTTATAATTCAAGCAACTTCACTAGCCCACCATTCAACTAACTAGTGGTAAAGTCAATCAACCTTAATGTATCTGCAATACAATTAAAAGTACGGTTTAAGTGTGTGAGTTTGGGACTGCCGGAATAGAATACCCGAGACCCCATAAGCTAAGAACACCCCGAGGCAACCTGACGCTCAAGTTCCCCATTTTTACCCAAAGGCAAACAGCCTCAAGAAAGACAAAGTTTCTAGAATAATTCATAAATATAAAAAGCTCTATGGAGTACAAGTTTAGTCAATATGTATTTGATAAATGGGTTAACATAAAATTAAAATTTTGCATTAAGGAAACTATATATTGAATGTTATGGATCAATATGCACATGTTTTACGTTGATGTGTAGGTCTTTGAGATAAGGTGTCTGTAATTAAACATATTACATATTTTAATGATCAAATTGTTAGCCATCAAATGAATGGTAGAAAGAATATTGGTAGCGGTCTGAATTCATAAGATGATTGTTGGATCAATGTGATTTTTAATATATATATATATATATATATGTATGTATGTATATATGTATATATATATATGGGAAAAGGTACTATGCGCTCGACCTCACGAGTCCGTCCCATGAGGTCGAGCTGTGTGGGTCCCACCGTGATGCGTTTTGAACAGGTACCATGCGCTCGACCTCACGAGTCCGTCCCATGAGGTCGAGCTGTGTGGACCCCACCGTGATGTGTTTCGAACATCTACCCCATCAGTCAGATGCACCATTCCATCGTGGGTCTAGGTCTCAAAAATCAAGTCAATCCGTGACTTGCGTGGGCCACACCACATACAGAAGTGGAGAGGGGTTGTGCACCATTAAAACATTCATAATCGTTTTATATATATATATATATATATATATATATGGGAAAAGGTACTATGTGCTCGACCTCACGAGTCCATCCCATGAGGTCGAGCTGTGTGGGCCCCACCGTGATGCGTTTCGAACATCTACCGCATCAGTCAGATGCACTATTCCATCGTGGGCCTAGGTCTCAAAAATCAAGTCAATCCGTGACTTGCGTGGGCCACACCACAAACAGAAGTGGAGAGGGGCCGTGCACCATTAAAACATTCATAACTATTTTTTAGGGTCCACCGAGATGTGGTTTGCAAATCCAGCCCATCCATCATGTGTGTCCCACTTGAATGAGGGTTCAGACCAAGTTTCAGCGCATGTAAAACTCAGGTGGGCCCCACCAAGTGCTTTTATATGTTTTAAGGGTGTCTTCACATGATTTTAGATGGTATGGCCCACCTGAGTTCCGTATATGGCTGATTTTTGGGATATCCCATAATTTAAAGGGATCCATCAAATGCACAGTGTTGATGGTCGACACGCATCACGGTGGGGCCCACATAGCTCGACCTCACGGGAGCTTATCATCAGCTCGAGCGCATTGTACCTTTTCCCTATATACATATAATATATATATTCTATATAATATAATATATATCATATATTATATGGTGGGCCACTCCTACGTGGAACCCACCTTTATCATGGCATCTGTACCGTCCAGGTGGTTATGGGTAGCTTCCTGCATTAGTGCAGAAATATAATATATAATATTATATTATATAATAGTGGCATATTGATGGGCCACTACGTGGACCCTCCCTGATATAAATGTTGTTTCCTCACCGTCCAATATCTGGATGGTGAGATCTCATATGGTATATGGGTTTTATACCTGCCGTCCCAACGGTGGGGCCCCTGGCACTGATGTGTTGTATTCATACCGTACATCCATTGGGTGGGCCACTGCTACGTGTAGACCCACCATGGATTCAGGCGTTAGATAAGCAGCGTCCAGTGCGTCCAGGCTCTGGACGGTGGTTTTCTTTTTACATTTCATGTATATTATGCATAATATAATATAATATATATATATATGGAAAAGGTACTATGCGCTCGAGCGTAAAGCGGTCGTCCATGAGGTCGAGCTGTGTGGGCCCTACCGTGATGCCGTTCGAAGATCCACACCGTCCACCAGATGCGCAAGCCCAGGGTGGGCCCACACAGCCCAAAATCAGTCGTCCATGTAACTCAGGTGGGCCATACCATCGGCAAACATAAGTATACACGCAAAAACATGTAAATGCACTTGGTGGGCCCCACCTGAGTTGTGGATACCACCTGAAACTTGGTCTAAAATTATATTCAAGTGGGACACACATGATGGACGGTGTTGATCATCAAAAAACGTCTCGAAAGGTCCCCAAAAATGGTTTTGAATGTTTCAATGGTGCACGGCCCCTCTCAACTTCTGTACGTGGTGTGGCCCACAAAAGTCACAGATTGACTTGATTTTCAGCCGTGTGGGCCCCCTCTGGAATGGTGCATCTGGTGGACGGTGTGGATTTTCGAACGGCATCACGGTGGGGCCCACACCAGCTCGACCTCACGGACGACCGCTTTACGCTCGAGCGCATAGTACCTTTTCCCATATATATATATATATATATATATATATATATATATATATATATATATATATAAGGTTGGCCACATGCGTGGGACCACCACTGATGTATGAAGTGTTATCACACCGTCCAGGCTACTAGAGGTGCTGGATGGGCCTCACCAGATGTGTAGGTCCCATCCACACCGTCCAGCAATCTGGACGGGTGGAGCCCACCCATGAGGTATATGTTATATTTGTCCATCTGTAGCCCACCATGATATATGTTTCATCCATACCGTCCCTCAGTGGGCCTCATGACGTCAGTAGTACTATGGGTCTGTTGATGTATGTGTTACGTCCAAGCCGTCCATCCAATTGGCAAGCTCATATTAAGGGCTGAGACTAAATGAGGCGGATCTATCAGGTGGACCACACCACAGAAAACAGTGGAGAGATGAACATCTGCCATTGAAATCCTTTTAGGGCTACAGTAGTTTTAGATCAAAGTGATATTTGTTTTCCTCTCAACCAGGTATTGGTGACCTTATGAACAGACTGGATGGAAAATAAATGTGATGGTGGGCCTTAGAATTTTTAAACGGTGAAAATCATCATCTCCACTGCTACTTGTGGTATGGTTCAGATGATCTTCAATCTTCATCTCTGCTGCCATTTATGGCGTAGCCCATCTAATGCGGCCCACTTGATATATGAGGCCAGTGCTGAGACCCATGAACGAGGCCCAAAATGATCTATATATGGCCCATATGACGTGGCCCATTATGATATGTATGTGGCCCACCATGGTGTGGCCCATCGTGATGTATGTGGACCACCGTGACACTGCCCAACTTGATGTATTTATGGCCCATCATGAGGCCACCTTGATGCATTTGTGGCCCATCTGTTAAGGCCCACTTGATGCTTATAAGACCCATTGATGCGGCCCACCTGTGATGTATTTGAGGCCCATGGGTTATGGCCCATTGTGATGTACTGAGGCTCATGGGTCATGGCCGGATCTGATGTGTATGAGGCCCAAGTGCAGGGCCCACCTGTTGTGTATTTATGACCCTTTTTGGCATAGCCCATTGAGTTGTATATCAGGCCCAATGTAATGTTTTTGTAATCCATTTAGTGCAACCCATCATGATGTATATTAGGCCTTTGTGTGAGGCCATGGGCCCACTATATGTTTGGCTTTGGTTCTATGTAAGCTACCCCCTGGGAGCAATGTTGGTTGAATGGCCACATGATAGGCAATGATAGTTTAATGTCCATATTATGACCTTCCCTTAGGCCTTTTTCAGCCGATTATTGAGGCCAATTCCGATTGTCGAGGCCAATTATCGAGGCCGATTCCGATTATCGATTATGACTCCGATTGGTAAGGCTGATTCCGATTCCGATTGACATAACCGATATACCAATTCTGATTATCGATCAATTCCGATTGTCGTGACCGATTACCGACTCCGATTGATGTGACCGATTTGCCGATTCTGATTATCCATCGATTCTGATTGTCGTGACCGATTACCGACTCTGATTGACGTGACCGATTTACAGATTTTGATTATCAATCAATTCCGATTGTCGTGACCGATTACCGACTCCGATTGACGTGACTGATTGCCGATTTTGATTATCGTGATCGATTATCCACTCCGATTGACGTGACCGATTTGTCGATTTTGATTATCAATCGATTCCGATTGTCGTGACTGATTACCGACTCCGATTGACGTGACCGATTTACCGATTCTGATTATCTATCGTTCCGATTGTCGTAACGGATTACTAACTTTGATTGGTGACCGATTTGCCGATTTTGATTATCGATCATTTTCGATTGTCGTGACCGATTACCGACTCCGATTGACATGACTGATTTGCCGATTCTGATTATCGATCGATTCCGATTATCGTGACCGATTACCGACTCCGATTAACGTGACTGATTTACCGATTCTAATTATCGATCGATCCCGATTGTCGTGTTTAATTGCCGATTTTGATTGACGTGACCGATTTACCAATTCCGATTATCGATCGATTCCGATTGTTGAGGCTAAGTATCGAAGCCGATTACAATTGTCAAAGCTGATTGTATAGGTCGATTATGATTGTCGTGGCCGATTGACCGATTATTGATCGAGGCCAATTATCATGGCCGATTGTCGATTCCGATTGTCGAGACCCATTGTGATGTACATACGACTCGTATTTGAGACCTGTTGTGATGTGTATTCTGCCTGTGTTTAAGGCCCAATGAGATGTATATGAGGCCTATGTGATGAGGCCTATTGTGATGCTTTTTGAGGGTCAGGCGATGGAGCCCATTGTGATGTATGTTAGGCCCATGTGAAAGGTCCATCATGATATGTATTAAGCTCTTGAGTGAGGCCCATGGTGTTATATATTTGGCCCTTGTGTGAGGCCATGAGTCCACTGTATGTTAGGATCTATGAGGGTCATTCCCCGGGGGCAATGTTAATTAAATGTCCACATTGTCGAGGTTGATTGTCGATGCAAGTTATTGATACGGATTATGAGTATGTGACAGCATAACATCATGATACATGCCCATATGCATCATCTGCATGTTTGTTATGAGATGTGATTGATCATTGCATATGTCATTGAGTATGTTGTTATGAGACTCCCTGATTGGCGGAGGTTATCGCACATGAGCACACGGTATGCGCAGGATTGATGGATGACTGGATTGTATGACTTATGCATCTTGCATTATGATTACTGTACGCCCTAGCGACATCAGGGTTGTAGCCTACACAGGCATATCGTGGATGGCTAGATGGGACACCGAAAATGTTTGGTTCGAGCATCAAGCTGCTATAGATGGCCCTGGGTAAAAATCCATAAAACACTCTTGGTACCAGAGGATGCCCCAATGTCGAAGCCGCGTCTCCCACTGTATCGTGGTCGGTTGGGAGGGGGTGTAGCCTTACCCGCCTGAGCATAGGGGGCATTGTTAGGCTGAGTCAGACCAGCTCGAGAAATGGGTCCGCTATCGACGTGCCGAATAGGCATTGGCAGACTATTGGTCAGGCAGATAGTGAGGTTTCTTACGCTCATTTGGACTATGCAGTTGGAAGAGCGACAGTGCCATTTGGAGTGTACTAAACCCCGGTGATGATCCCAGAGATGAACCGTACTGATATGTGGACTTATTGAGCAGGAGTTGTATACTCATTCATTCATTCATTCACTATCCACTTGGGCTGGTGGTGCGCAACTATTTGTTATGTGAACCTTCACAACGGCCAGGATTTCGGTCAGGGAGCGCGACTAACCTGAGATCAAGAGTTTACCACATCGAGTCTAACTATCCAAATTTAGGTATGGGACTGGTTTGGATAGAAGTCCCTTGTGATGGACCTCATAGCCTACAATACTACGTACTATCATCCCGACTTCACACTCCAGTATAGTCATTCCATTCGCACCGCATATTGCATTACATTCGCGGCATATGACATTTGGGTTACCTGTGTTTCTGCATTTTTGATACAACATCAGATATTTGACTCTTTATGACTCCTCATTTGTATAGTTGATCTGTATTGCGTATTCTGATATTGCTTGACTCATAGACTTGTCAGTATTTTCGCTTACTCTGATAACATATGATTCATGACCTTGCACCTATTTCGACATTGTATAATTATGACATTGCGTTGAATATTTGGCATTTACCTTGTGTACACACTTACACCACCCTCTAAGCTTTCTATAAGCTTATGCACGATAGATGCGTGCAGGTGATGTTAAGTTGCAGCAGTATTGAGCTTGGAGCGTGCGGCAGTATTCTTGAGCTTGATTTTCGATTTATGTATTTCCTTTCAGCATTGTACTCAAATGATTATATTAGTGGATATGTGATGATAATGTTGCCTTTATGATTTGGGTATACTTGTGGTTATGCTTATTATGAGTTAAATGTACATTGGAAAATCCTCCTTATAGGATCCCAGGATCAGAATCTGGCGTATGGACGTCAGGAGTCGAGAATGGGGTACTACGGAGGTTGTCGGCATCGGATTCGGCGATCGGGATTCCAGTGAATCCGATTTTCAGATTTGGGGCGTGACACGCCATGTTGCTTGAGTTGCATCCAAACCGTCCAACCATTTTGAAGGCTCATTTTAAGGCTTAAGACTAAAAATAAGACAGATATAGGATCAGGTGAACCCACCATCAATGTGGACAATGACATCTACCGTTCAAACTTCTAAGGGCCATGGTAGTTTCCAATAAAGCCGATATTTGTTTTCACTTCATCTATCACTATGTTAACTTATGAATTGGTTGGATCTCAAATACATTACGGCTAACCACACCGTGATGTGATCATCCATTGATTAGGTGGATCACACCACAGAAATAGTGGAGGATTGAACGTCTATCATTGAAACCCATTTGGGTCACGAAAGTTCTGGATCAATGGGGAATTGTTCTCCCTATTAATCCAGGTCTTTATTACCTTATGGTTAGATTGGTTGGAAAATAAACTTTATAGTGGGCCCTGTGAATTGTTTAAACAGTGAAAATTATTATCTCCACTGTCACTTGGGGTATGGTCCAAATGATCCTTCCATATGATTCTTTTTAGGGATGTATGAGGCCCACTTTGATATATACATGAGGCCCATGTGATTAGGCCCATCTTGATGTATTGATATATATAAGGCCCATGTTATGAGTCTCATTTGATGTATTTGAGGCCCATGGGTCGAGGCCCAATAGGATGTACATATGGCCCATTGTAATGTGATTCCACCGTAGTTATGTGATGATCTTGATGGCGGGCTATGCCTTGGGAGCAATGGTGGTTTGACACCCACATTGTAAGAATAATGTTGGTTAAATGTCCGCATTATAACTCTCCCTAGGGCCCATTGATAGGCCCATACTTGTTGCGTATAGGTCGTCTAGGCCCATCTTCATTGTGAAGATAGTTCATCACTTTATAACATGCTTAGTATAATTCCATGACTCATGTTATACGCATCATATGTATGCTTGATATGAGTAGTGACTGATCATAGCATATGCCATTGGACAGATTATTTATAGGACTCACTAATAAGAGTTACCCACATGAGCATGTGGTATGCGCAGGATTGTTGCATGACTGGATAATGTGATTCATGCATCTCGCATTTGTGTGTCATGATCATTATACGCCCTAGCGACATCAAGGCTATGGCTCTACAGGCACATTGTGGATGGTCGTACCGGATACGGAAAATACTTGGTTCTAACACTATGAGCACTTATGATGTCCTTGGGTGAAAGTCGCAGAACCTTTTTGGTATCAGGAGATGCTCCGACGTCTAGACCGAGTGGATACACGAGTGCAGGAGTGCCGAATACCCATGTCTCCCACTATGTCGAGGTCAGTTGGAAGGGAGTGTGGCCTTATCAGCCCGAGTGAGGGGGTTGAAAGCTAGGCTGAGTTTAACTAGCTCGTAAATAAGTCCACTATCAACGAGTCGGGTATGTATTAGCAGACTACTGGTCAGGTGAATAGTGTGGTTGATTCCACTTACTGGGCTGTACGGCTAGGGAGGCAGTAGTCAGTGTGAAGTGTATTAGACCCTGGTGATATTCCAGAGAGAAACTATACTGATATGTGTACTTGATGAGGACTGGCATACTTACTTTGCATCTCGCATATGACATTTAGCTACATAGGCCTCGCATCACATGGTCTTGGTATGGCCGATAGCATTCATGCCTTGCATCACATAGCCTTGATACAGCTGATAGTATTCATGGACTTACTCACATATTTTCGTATTACTCTGATGTTGTATACTTGGCACTCGCCTTGCGCACACACTTATACCACCCTCTAAGCTTTTGTAAGCTTATTGATGTTTTATTTAAACCAATATGATTTAAATGATTTTTAAACTCGCAAGTATATGAATCAGATGTAGATATGGTACATATTACGAGATCGTTCCCATGAGGACTGGTCGTCACAATTCAAATTCACAATTCTTCTTAACTAATCCAACAAATAATGGAATGAACTACTAAGCACAATTCTAGGAAAAAAATAATTAAGAACAGGGAAGAAAATTCAATCAAAGAAAGAGCACTAGGACTTTCGAATCCACCCCTAATTATCCTAACCCTTGTTTTGTCTGTTGATTCACCTTGATCTAGATTGATACCACTTATATAGAGAAAGCACAATCTGTGTCCTTAATCGGGCATACAGAATGTCTAATTCCTTTAAGCAATGCCATGAATAACACATCCCATGTCCTTGGTCGGGCACATGGAATGTACAATTCATTAAAGCACCCTATTTCTTCCTCTATAGGAAACATGTTCTTGATCAGACCCAAGCACCTATAATAAGCATCCAAACATCATCCATATATATACTTTGGTCAAGTTCATAGATGAAGAAGTATAGAATTTAAACCAATCAAGCCCACTTAGAGAAAGAAACAAATTAATTAATATTCAAAGTAAATTCAACCAATACAAGAGCTAATCAAATTAGGGGCTTCATCTCAGCCCTAGCTGAGAGATTAGTTACCCATAAAATCTATTAAAAAGATGGAATAACAAAATTCATAAAAACAAAACACCAAACCAATCGATCTCTCTCTCTTCTTTCTTCTCTTTCTTCTCTTTCTTCTCTCCCTTACTCCAGATCTGGAATTCCCTGTTTCTGAATGAATTTCCCACGTCCATAATTCCTCTTTTATAGCTGCTGGAGGGCTGGAGTTGATGGCAGAGTTGTAGCAGGACATGGAGTGTAAATTTTCGCAGCCTTGATCGGTGGGCCCCACAGAAGTATTTTCTGGAAAATCCACCCCGTCCATTGGATTCAGGACGAAATTTCAGTTAAGAATGGGTGGTTTTGAACGTCCATTAACGCGCCCGGCAGAAGAAATCACGAAGAGATCGGGTTCAGAAAGCGGTCGTTTGTGGCTCTCAGACGTGCACGTGTGCACGCATGAGAGCAGAATATCCATATGGTTTTGAAGCTCTCGAAGCCCTCTACACGATGAACGGCTTGGATCGGCCGGACAGGTGACGGGTGGGGTCCACAAACTTCCGTAAAAACCGGATTACGGACGTAATCAGCAGAGCAGAAATGGATTGCTTCCATTTGTGACAATGGTGGGGCCCATTCCTTCAATTAAATGGAAAATCCACTCCGTCCATTGGATGGAGGAGGAAATTTCGGGTAGAATGCTCATTTTTTCCTTCTTTGATGGGGCCCACACGTTATCTTCTCTCACCGTTCAACCTGCTTTTGAACGGTTAGATTTTCATAATCACTCTCATTTGAAATTCGGCCACCTACACGTTGATGATATCGATACTAGAATTTCAGTGGACGGGTTGGATTGTCGATATGGACAATAAGTGGGACCCACAACTCGATCCAACGATCGGTCGTTTTTAGATGTCGTCGGGCATCGACCCATGGCCACAAGACACATGTGCTCTATGCACACGCTCATGCATGTGGGGTCCACTGCCACGTTTTGAAGAAATCTGCACCATCCATCTTTTTTATCTCCCTGATTAATGGGTTGGGAACAAAGTTGACGCATGTCCTGCTATCAAGTGGGCCCCACTTACTGAATTAAGGGGCTGATCTGGCCGTTGGAACACTTCCCGAGATATCCAGAGGTTGAAATTTAATATGCACGGTTAATTTATGGCCTCATCCCATGTATGAAGTTTCGAATCGATCGGATGGCGGGAACCATGTGATCTTGCATTCTGGACCCTTTCTAGGGCCCCTTTGGCTTGCTTTCCTCGATCCCAGGCGTGTAAAATCTTCAATCTTGATCCTCTGAAGTCCATTCCTTGCTCTGGTGACTTCGGAACATCAAATCCACGCCTTTAACATCAATTTTTAATTAACGCTCCTGATTTCATCTTGTAACAAAAAACACAATTAATACACTCCATTAAGCCTTATCATGTACGTAAATTTAGGTAATTACTGGGTCTGATATGCAATATTCGACCCTGATCACTTATGCACGACCGTTAATGTAGGTGTTGTTGGATTGCAGCAACGCTAAGGCAGGAGCGTGGATTAGATTATTTTGGAGCTTTTGGATCACCTTGTATTTCCCTTTCCGTATTATACTTAATGTTTTTGATATAGTGGATATGTGGTGATGTTGTTTTGTGACTTGGTTATGCTTGTGGTTATGCTCCATTACAAAAAAAAAAATTCATACTGAAAATCTTCCTTTTAGGATCCCAGGATCGGAATCTGACATATGAGTGTCGGGATCCGAGAATGGGGCACTACGGAGGCTGTCGGCGTCGGATTCGGTGATAGGAAATTTTGTGAACCCGTTTTCTGAGTTTAGTGCATGACAATAGACTTAGTGGCAACTTTGCTCATTAGCATTGAGTTGACCATTTCTACTAATGTTATATGTTTTTTCTTTCAGCTATTTTGTTTTGTTGAGGTGTGTATGGCGCAGTATATTGATGTATTAGTTCATGTTCTTCACAGAAGTTATCAAATTCATTAGAGAAGTATTCTCCATCTTTATCGCTATGGAGAATTTTTATTTTCTTATTTAGTTGATTCTCTACTTCTGCTTTATATACCTTAAACATGTTCAATGCTTCATCTTTGCTCTTTAACAGGTACACATACACATATCTAGAGTAATTGTCAATAAAGGTTATGAAATACTTTTTACCTCCACGAGTAAGAATGTTGTTTAACTCACAGATATCGCTATGCACAAGATCCAATACTTGAGACGATCTCTTAACACTTGAAAAAAAAAAATTCATCATTTTAGATCGTATGCACACTTCACACTTATTGTTTTCATTTTTTGTGTATGAAATTAACCATTCTTAGCCATGAACTTTAAAGTACTATACCCTATATGGGCTAGTCTGTCGTGCCACAGTCAACGGATTCAACTATATACGCAAAAGTGCTACATTCATTTAGAGAAAACTTGACCATACCATTACAAGCATATCCATTTCCGACAAAGTTCCCATTCTTAGAAAGAATTAATTTTCCTGACTCGTACATCACCCTTATTCCTGGTTTACTCAGAAGGTCCCCAGAAATTAAGTTTTGTCTCATGTCTGGGACGTGCAGGACATTTGTCAGAATCACTTTCTTTCCAGAGGTGAATATTAGTTTGACAATTCCTTTGCAAACAACCTTCGATCGGACTTCATTACCCATTTAAACTTCTTGACCATTGATTAATTCCTCATAGGTTTTAAAGGTTGATCTGTCGTAGCACACATGTACGGTGGCAGCAGTATCATACCACCAACCAGGAACCTTTCCTTGGATAGTATTCACCTCAGTGATCATGACCACAATATCGCCTTCTTCTACTGCATTTGCCTCTTTTTTAGACTTGCGATATCGGCATACTCGATCATAGTGCCCATTTTTCCCACAGACATGGAATGGGCCTTTGAACTTTTCGTTCTTCTTTTGGGCATTTTTTTAAAATTTTCCTTTATTGGGTTTCAGGGAATCGTCCTTCTCGGGATTCTTGTTATTAGTGCTCTCTACTGCATGTACCTTGGATGAGGCATTCCCATTGTCATTATTTTTGTCGCGATTGCAGGATCCTTCCTTAATTCTGAGATGTTTCTGGATTTGTTACAGTGTGCAGTCTTTAGTCTTATGCAACAACTTCTTTCTATAGTCTTTCCACATCGGTGGCAATTTAGCGATTATAGCCCTGACTTGGAATGATTCAGGAATATCAATTTTTATGGCTTTGATTTTGTTTACTATTAGCTGCAGTTCTTGGATTTGGGGTAGCGACGGTTTGTTATCTACCATGTTGAAGTCAAAATACCTAGCAATGAGGAATTTGTTAGTACCTTCTTCTTCAGTCTTGTATTTGAACTCCAGAGCAGTCCAGATTTCCTTTGCTGATGACGTTTGTGTGTACAGATCGCACAGACGGTTGGAGAGCACATTCAGAATGTGTCCACAACACCGTAGTTCGTCTTCAGCTCGTTTGGTGCGGGCAGCCACCTGTTCAGGGGTGTCTTTGTCGGATGCTTCACGTAGTGATTGCAGATTTGAATCTAAAATATAATAGATCTTCAGCGTCGTCAGAAGAAATTTGAGCTTGTCTTGCCACCTTGTAAAATTGGTTTCATTGAACCGGTCAAGACGAATTAAGTCCTGATTCATCAACATGATGGATGATACATTATCCTCTTCCATAAAAAATAACGCTTTAAGATTGTTGGAAAATTACAAATTTGTATTTTCTGTAAAATATGAAAACCAAAAATTCAAGATGGAATATAACAAGGACAGGCTGAAGCACGTTTGGAACGCTGTCCTTAAAGTGTTATTTGCCCATGTCACGCCCCAAACTTGGAAACCGGGCTCACAAAATTTTCGCTCGCCGAATCAGGTGCCGGCAACCTTCATAGTACCCCATTCTCGGCTCTCAGCGTCCATACGCCAGATTTCGATCCTAGGATCCTACAAGGAGGATTTTCCAACTTACATTTAACTCGTAATAAGCATAACCACAAGTTTACCCAAATCACAAAGACAACATCATCAGCACATATCCATTAATATAAACATTTGAATACAGTGCTGAAAGGAAAATACATATGACAAAATCAAAGCTCCAGAGATCCGCTACATGCTCCGAGCTCAACACTGCTGCAACCTAACGCCACTTGCACACATCTATCGTGCATAAGCTTATAGAAAACTTAATGGGTGGTGAAAGTGTGTGCACAAGGTAAGTGCCAAGTAAGCAATATCAAAGTAATCAGAGTAAGCGGAAATACTGATAAACCCATAATCATACAATATCAGAAATACTAGTAAGATCAGAAATCATAAGATACCAGAGTAATGCGAAAATATGATGATAGGCCCATAAATACCATCAGCCTTATCCAGGCTATGCGATACAAAAATATAATAAAAACAATATTGTATACTGATGAAGCAATGTACATCAGCTATGCAATATGGGGACAGTAAGCTAAATATCAGATGTTGATGATACAATGTAATATGCGGTGCGAATGAAATGACCAAGTTGGAGTGAAGTCGGGATAATAGTACGTAGTATCGCAGGCTATGTGGTCCATCACAAAAGACTTCTATCCAAACTAGTCCCATACCTAAATTTGGATAGTCAGACTCAATGTAGTAGACTCCTGATCTCAGGTTAGTCGCGCGCCCAACCGAAATCCTTGCTATTACAAAGGTACACAACAATTAGTTGCGCACCACCAACCCAAGTGGATAGTGGATGAATGAATATGTAACTCCTACTCGATAAGTCCACATATCAGTATGGTTTCTCTCTGAGATTATCACCGGGGTCTAGTACACTCTACATACAAATCGCCGCCCACTGACGCGCGACCATGCAAGTTGAAGAGACCTCACCATCCGCTTGGCCAGTAGTCAGCCAATATCTACCCGGCGCTGTAATGCCCTAAAAATTGGGGGTCGAGCAGAAACTCAACTCCCGAGTTCCAACGCATCACTTATGCAACATAAGTGATGATGATTAAATGTTGTTTGTATTAGTGTATTAAACATGAGTGGGATTATAGCAAATCAGTATATCATACTCCAGAAACAATTAGATTATGCAAGCGGAAGACTGTGATATGTATATAAAGCATATAAGTGATTGTAAGTCCCCAAAGTATGAACGTCACCAGGTTAAACAGTTACATGTATAGTTCTAAAATATACAAAATGGTGAAGTGTAATGTCATCTATCCATATCTCTGTAGCCCCGATACGCAACTTCAGGTCTACATAGACCTGCTAGAGAGTTGTATATAGGAGAACTCCTCGTCATCATAGAAGTCGGGCTCCATCCCGTAAGCCCCATTATCACCTGAAACTACAACAGAGTTTAGTTAGTGTTTTAAAACACCGTCCCAGAGTGGGAGTGAATGATCAACTCAGTGGAGCTATAAGGCAAAGGTTAACATGTTATCAATTCAGTCGAGCAGTAATGATAAAGCAATACAACAAGCATTCCTAGGTACTCTGGTTAATGCAAGGATGATATGTTATAATGATGCATGCCTCGCCTGCACTCCCTCTGCGACATCATCTCACGATCGCGGCATGCATCCCTTCATCTGTGCTCCACTCCAACGCCAAAGGCACATGCAAATGCGATGCATGTACGTGATTAGCCAAGTTCTTAATTTGGTTTATTCAAACAGCATATTTGGGAATCTAAGGTACCTCCTTTTATATCATTAACCCAAATAATGATCCATTTAGGGTCGTCAATCCTAGTTTATCACATATGATAGGTAAATTCGCGACTTTATACAATAGGTTGCTACGGGAGGCTCGTCACCTCAGCGTACTCTTAATTCACACTCGAGGTCACCCCACCAACACCCTACCAACTGGCAGTTTATTTTCGAAGGCTCATCACCAACCCGACTGGGGACCACAGCCAGGTAGGCCTATATTGTACTCGAGGTTACAACACTAACGCCCTACCAACTGACAGTCTATTTTCGAAGGCTCGTCACCAACCCGACTAGAGACCGCAGCCAGGCTGCGCCAGTATAGGCCAACAGCTCGAATACAGTTTCTCATACCACTGTATTTGGCTCACGAATTTGGGTTGCTCACTGGTCACTACGGGGAGGATCGTCGCCCCAGCATAGGCCGACAGCTCGACTACAGTGTCCCATACCACCATGCCCGTCTCAAATACAGTGTCCCATACTACCGTATTCGGTTCATGAGTTTGGGTTGCTCACTAGTCACTATGGGGAGGCTTGTCACCCCAGCGTAGGCTGACAGCTCGACCACGGTGTCCCATACCACCATCCCGACTCATGAGTCTTAGCGGATCATGGTACCAAAGTTAAACGAGCTTTACATTGGTAAGTGGTACCTTAGATTCAAGCAGTAGCGTCCATACATGGTAAATACATAATAGGGCAATCAGTTTATTAGACAAGTCTGACTGGTATGAGCTACGCTGAATTAATTGACATGGTACCACTGTCAACAATCATCGTACGACTTGGTTCATCGAACGCATCAAATGTAGTGAGACTAATTCGACCACTAAATAGGAATTGTTATCGATTGCCTGTACTACATAGTAGTCGCAATCATACTCAAACGGAGCATGTGAATACGCGTGATAATCATACAGTATTTAACAGTCGATTCAAACATAATTTTTATTTGAGCATTTCAACAAACATATTGAGCATGTTATTATACATATGCATTTCACCCATAATTCACGTAATAGTAATATAAATTACATGAAGGAAACTATACGTATAGATAAGTTAGTTGAGAATCCTACCTCAACACCCTTAATTATTAAATGACATTCATCAAACAATTTCTCGTTCAGACATTTTATCAAACACATAGAACATATAATTATATATATGAGTTTTATACATAAATCACGTAGTAGCGAGATAGGTTACATAAAAGGAACTGTAACTATTGATAAGGGAATTGAGAATCCTATCTCAACACCCTCATTAAATACGTTACAACAAGCATTTTCTCAGTCAGGCATTTTATCAAACACTTGGACTACACACATCACATACATGTAATAAATTAGTTAAAACACATATTATAGCAATTTCTTCCACATAAAAGTTGACACACTTACAACAATCATGTATTCCCAAGCATCAATCATAACAAGCACCAGTCATAATTCTATATTCATTCAGACATTTCAACAAACACATAGAATGCATTATTTTCAACATAGTTCATATAAATGTGTAATATATGGAAACATCGTATCTAAGCATATGTGATAGCAATCAAGTCAGTCATAAATCATTAACTGACATTGAAAGCCTTGAAAACCATAACCTAAGCGTTTATAGTCCGCACCTTTCGCCGATAAACCCGTACCGAGATCAATTTGAACACTAAGTCCTTGCCTACGGCACAACGGTAACCTATAGCATGAAATAGGCTAGCTATTTCACCAGTTACTCTATTTAAATCCCTAAATTAGATTAGGATTGGGATTTCTTACCCGAAAACAGAATTGGAATCGTTGGTATAGCGACACAGAAGCGGTGGTTAAGCACGTGGAGTGGTGGGATAGAATCCCTGGAACGATCCCTCACTCTCTCTCACACTTCTCTCTCTTTCCTTCTCTTTCATTCTCTCCTCTCTCTCCTAGGGCTTGAAATTCGTATGGAATGAGAGAGGGGTGGGTTAAGGCCCTTATATAGGCCCAGAACTGATAGAAATGGCCCCAGGGCCATGGTATACTTAGGTTATAGACAAACGGTGGTCGTTTCGGTCTAACGGAGCACATCTGAAGGCCCCTTTTTTGCATACGGTCCGAGGGAAGTTCCCTGACATTGGATCTAGGTCAAGCTAAGTTTCGGTCCAATCGGATTTACGGATCGACTGCGAAGGAACAGTTTCAGTTTAACAGTCACCGCCACTTGATCAGGGCCACAAGTACACTGACCTATGTTGGAAAATTTCTCTGATCCGAGGGTGTAGTTGGGTCAGATTCTGACGGTCTGGAACCTTGAATTTAGCCTGCAAGCGAACGGCCCAAATTACTTAAGTTTGAGTTCATTTTCTAAGGATATTCGCGTTTCTTACAACTTAGCTTCGGGCTCAAGTTGTACGTTTCTAGACACTATTTGGGTTTGATTTTTGAGATGGTTGTCAAGCGCAGTAAGGCGGTCATAACCATATAGTTTCACGGTAATCGGACTTTCGACGAGCGGTCCAGGTCCAATACGGAGTTTCAAAGTGCACCCGAGAGCAACTGGGTTCAGAGATTGATCTTAGGTTTCTAGGTAACGTAGCGTTAGCGGTTCTACTCGTTTTGGGTCTTGCAGTTCGTATTTAAAGTGGTTTAAACTATTCCACCGATGATTTAGTTTAACACTTAATTAATTTCCGTCTAATTCCTAAAGGATTTGGTCCCGAGTGATATCTACTTGAGGTGGTACTTGGGTCTTTGTACGGATTTTTTCGGGATGTTACAAGCACGTCGATACCAGACCCATTCACGAGCGGTCAAACTCAGCCTTGCAATGCCCCCTACCCTCAGGCAGGTAAGGCCACACCCCCTCCCAACTGACTATGACACAGTGGGAGATGCGGCCTCCTGGTATTTGGTACTCGGGTGCTCATGTATCCACTCGGTCTTGACGTTGGGGTGTCTCCTGGCCACAGAGGTTTAGGAATTTTCATCCAGGGACATCTATGGCGCCCGTATGCTAGAACCAAATATTTCTAGTGTCCCATCTGGCCATCCACAATATGCCTGTGGAGGCTATGGCCCTGATATCGCTAGGGCGTACAGTAGTCACAACACAATGCAAGATGCATGAGTCATACAATCCAGTCATGCATCGATCCTGTGCATACTGTGTGCTCATGTGAAATAACCTCCGATGAGTCTCATAACAACCCGTCCAATAACATATGCAATGGTCAACCACATCTCATAACAAACATGCAAATGATGCGTATGGGCATGTATCATGATGCTATGCTATCACATACTCATAATCGGTATTAATAACTGGCATCAACAATCGGCCTCAACAATGTGGACATTTAACCAACATTGCCCCCAAGGAATGGCCCACATAGAGCCTAACATATAGTGGACCCATGGGCTCACACAAGGCCCTAATATACAACACTATGGGCCTTACTCAAGAGCTTAATACACATCACGATGAGCCTCTCACATGGGCCTAATATACATCACAATGTGCTCCATAACTTGGCCCTTAAATGCACCACAATGGGCCTCATACAATCATAATGGGGCCCGTCACATAGGCCTAATACACATCACATGGGCTGCATCACATGGGCCTATATACATCGGATGGGCCACGTCCCATGGGCCCCGAATACATCACAATGGGCCACAACCCATGGGCCCCAAGCACATTGCAATGGGCCTCTCACACGAGTCCATTTGCATCACATCAAGGTGGGCCTCAATGGATGCCCATAAATACGTCACATTGGGCCTCATATACATCAAGTGGGCCGCATCACATGGGTCGCATATATATCACAATGGGCCTCTAATACGGGCCTAATATACATCACAAAGGGCCACATCCCAAGAGCCTTATATACATTACATTAGGCCTCGACAATCGGAATCGACCTCGATAATCAGAATCGACCTCAATGATCGGCCTCAACAATTGGAATATGCCTCGATAATTGGAATCGGCCTCGACAAACGAAATCGGCCTCATCAAACGGAATCGGCCTCGACCATCAAAATCGGCCTCGACAAACGGAATCGGCCTCAACAATGGAATCAGCCTCGACAAATGGAATCGACCTCGACCAAACAGAATCAGCCTCGATAATCAGAATCGGCCTCGACCAAACGGAATTAGTCTCGATAATCGGAATCGACCTCGACAATCGGAATCGGCCTCATCAAACGAAATCGGCCTCAACAATGGAATCGGCCTTGACCAAACGGAATCGACCTCTACCAAACGGAATCAGCCTCGATAATCGGAATCGGCCTCGACAATCGGAATCGGCCTCATCAAACGGAATCATCCTCAACAATGGAATAGGCCTTAACCAAACAGAATCGGCCTCGATAAACGGAATCGACCTCGACCAAACAGATCGGCCTCAATAATCGGAATTGGCCTCGACAATCGGTATTGGCTTCGACCAAACGGAATCGGTCTTGACCAAACGGAATAGGAATCGACCTCGATAATCGGCACAAATGATCGATAATCGGCACCGATAATCAGCACCAACAATCAGCATCAATAATTGGCACCGACAATCAGCATGTAAACAAGGCAGGGTCCATAGAGGAATCGCCGATCAACCATAATATAAGGATCGGCCCTCGACTAGGATTATATTAAATTCGATAGCGCGAAACCATCTGTTTATGGCGAATGGGGCCCACTTATCTGAGTTAACCCACAAGAGAATATGAGAATGGGCCTAACAAGGCCTAAGGGAACGTCAATGTGGACATCCAACCATCATTGCCCATCAATGTGGACATTTAACCAACATTGCTCCCAATGAGTGGCCTACATAGGGCCAAACATATTGTGGGCCCATGGCCTCACATACAATCATGATGGGCCTCATTTACGTCACATTGGCCTCATCATACGGGCCAACATACATCACATTGGGCCTAGAATACACAATAGGTGGGCCTTGCACCTGGGCCACAAATATATCATATGGGCCTCATTGCACGAGCCTCAATACTAGGCCTCATATATCGAGTGGGCCTCATTACATGGGCCTAACAATACAAACGGGTGGGCCCCACCCATGGGCCAAAATACATCGTGATGGGCCGCACTAATGGGCCTCATGCACATCAAGTGGGCTACATCAATGGGCCACACTAATGGGCCTCATGCACATCAAGTGGGCTATATCAATGGGCTGCACTAATGGGCCTCATACACATCAAGTGGGCCATATCAATGGGCCGCACTAATGGGCCTCATACACATCAAATGGGTCGCATCCACAGGCCGCACCACATGCCAAAAATAAATCATATCGAAAGATCATCTGGACCGCACTCCAAATAGCGGTGGAGATGATGATTGGAAGATCGTCTTAACCATACCACAAATAGTAGTGGTAATAATGATCTCCACCATTAAAATCCTATAGGGCCCACGACAGAAAATCGTGGGACCAGCCACACCCACCATTAAACATTTATAGGACTCACCGTGGTGCATTTTTGAGATCCAACTATTCATAAGTTAACATAGAGATAGATGAAGTGAAAACAAAATATCAGCTTGTTTGGAAACTACTGTGACCCTTAGGAGTTTGAACGGTGGATGTCACTGTGCCCCACTATTATTGCAAATGGTGGGGTCCACTCGAACTTTGGATCTGACTCACTCATTTTCCCCATGCCATAAAATGATCTCACAAATGGTTGGACAGTATGGATACAACACATGCATCATGGTGGGCCCCACCATCCAAACCGTGGACGGCGTAGATAAGACACATACATCATTGTGGGGCCTGTGAAACTTGTTGGCGTCGTACAGCAACGGGACCTACAGAGTTGGACGGTGTGGATTGCATCCACACGTGCAGCAAGTCCCGCAGATCCTGCTAACGTCAAAAGAGCAGCTAAATAGCTATTGTACGTGCAGTTGGCTGCACTAAAAGGCAGAGATGGGTCCCACGTAGGGCCCACCATCATGTATATGTTATAACATATAATTATATATATAATATAATATTAAATCAACGTCCAGGCCCTGGACGGCCTGGACAGCTACATGCATCAAGGTGCATCCCCACACGTGGGGGTGGGTCCCATCGTCCTAGGACGGTGGATATATCACATGGTGTGGCCCATCTAATGGATGGATGACTAGATGGGTCCCACGGACCCTGATGACGCTGGTACAGCAGCTACATAACTACTACTGTACGTTACAGCTCAAAAAAAAAGGGAGGTAGGTCCCACGTACTGGCTACCCTTCCCATATAATATCATATTATTATTATTATTATTATTATTATTATTATTATTATATATATATATTTCTTTCTCTGATGCAGCTGGCAAGTACACCCCAGCGAGTAAACCCACTATCAGTTAACACTTCACTATTAGCCACCTCCACTGCCTGCTATGTCCAGCATCCAAGGACACTGGACGGATGACGTGGATAAATACTTCATCAAGGTGGGTCTCACATGGATGTGGCCTACCTGATCAGTCTGATATTTGTGTGTTCTCATCATCCAGGCCTGTTGGATGGCTTGGATTAAACAGATGGACGGCATCGAAAAAATACATAAATCATGGTGTGTCCTACATGGATGGGGTCCACAGGTAGATGGCTTGGATGTAAACATCATGGTGGGCCACACATCTCATCATCATCATTACCATACTAAAAAGAAAAGAGAGAGAGAAAAAAAAAAAGAGATCGGATGGTGATGGATGGACCCCGCCACTATAGGCCCTCCATGATCAGAATACATACATAAAAAAATTGGGTCTCATCACAAGTGGGCCTTCTAATAGAAAATCAACTGTGGATCACCCACCTTTGATCTCCTCTTCCTTCTTCCGTTAATGCGATCTAGAGCTCCAAGGGGTGCGATTGAACGGTCGAGATGGGCTTTGGATGGTGGAGATGGGAGGTAGAAAGGTACGCCACACTTGACTTTCTCATGGAGCTTGGACGTTTGCTCCTCTCATGGGGTTGCTTGCTTGAAAATGGGAAAATGAGAGAGAGAGAGAGGATGTGATGTAAAGAGAGAGAGAGAGAGAGGGATGGGTGATGGAGTAAGTGATGTATACTTAACATGTAAGTGTGTAAGAGAGAGAGTTGACTTTTGGGATGGTGTTATACTTGACATGATGTGGTGATTGATGGGATTGATTAATGGGACTTGTTGTAGAGATTCTCTTGGGATTGCAAATGTGTGGCGTTTTCTCGAACTGAACGCAGGCCCACATCTCCTGACCTAGGTATCGCCTCGGCGCGTGAAACGCAGCATCGGAACCATGGCGACGGCCCAATTGCAAGGGTACAGGTCTCGGGTCGAGCCGACTCTGAAAAATGGGATACGACTTGGGGTCGCGCGCAACTGCCGATTACAGATCGCAAGTCCCCGGAATTCAACTGGGAGGACTACGGAAGCCTATAGAACAGTACGGTCTAGGATACAGGCCTCACAGCCCCTACTCAAGTGAATTGAGTATGTTGAAAGGTTACAGGCAAACCGCTTCTAGGATACGACGAGCCTGATGTGGGTTCGCGTTCGGCAAACATGAAAGCCCACTAATGGAACTCTGTTACACAGTCTAGCAAAAATAAAGAAAATGAAAAATCTCAGAAAAGAAAGAAGAAGAATTTTGATATTAGACCACTGCACTGATCTGTACTTCAGATGTTGGTTTAGATGAACCATTCTTAGACCACTCTGTTGGTCTAATCTTCAAGCAATGGTTCAGAAGAACCTTGTTGTATTGCTGGAGTATAGGGTCAGTGAGCTCTGATTCGTATGGGTCTGCTGAAGTGAGTTGAGATGGTTTGAAAACTCATCTAGACTCTCTATTTATAGGCTATGGTGGCTAGGGGTTATGGTCCAGAGACATAAATTTCATTAAGCCATTTCTGGTTGTTGAAAAACTAGTCGTTTTCTGACTGTTGTGCATGACTCATACCAACAGCTGCATGTTAATTGTTGTGAGAGTTGGCTAACCGTTTTCTACCTGTTGAGCTAATCATGCAGCAATTACAGCATGATTTTGCAATGAATTAGTGCGCCACTAGCGTCTCTACAGCCACACTGCCTTACATGCTCACGCCCTCGCACCGAGCTCGTGCCCGAGCGCAACGCAAGGTCCATAGTCTTTGAACTAGGTAAGCAAATATCATAATACTCTACCGTTTTTATTTAAACTCAAAAGACTTCTCATCTTTTTCAAATGTGGGACTATTCCCAAAACCCACGGAAAAAAAAAAATGTGTTTTTTCAAACTTTTTATAATATATATATATATATATATATATATATATATTATATTTTATTATTAAAATATATTTTAAAATCAATATTACGCACCATCCCCGTCCTAAGTGAACTACCACCGTCCAATCCTCTTGTGTTCGGACGTACGTCCACCTTACGTTATGGCCCATCGGAACAACATTTCGGATGACAAGACTATCAGCCACGTGTGCCACGAGGGAAGATTTCCGCACATAAATTCTACGCCTCGACTTTCAAGTTCGCATTCCCACTGAAACACGCGTCTATGGAAGCCTGGAAGAAGCAACTTCTAACGTTTCACGGTCAGACCGGTTATCGTATTCCACGAGCTCCATTTCCGTAGCCTGCGTGACTATTTTGGATTCATAGTCCTTCCGTTGGGTGACACGTGTGGGTAATAGAAACCGTTCAATTCACGGATAACTTTCAATGATGGTAAAGCCATCTCCCTTAAAACACTTAGGAGCATTATGCATCAATCTGAGCTGTCCTTTTGTGATGTCCGAAATGGATGGCCCGAGTTTCAGGAAAAAAAAATACACAGCTTTGACAAGTCCGCACGCGTCGAGGAGTCAACTAACACAGACGCCACATCTGTGCTAGCATGGCCCACGGGAGAAATATCCAAGCCATTCATTACGTAGACATCACCGTGTGGTGCTACCGCGTAAAAATAAAGTGGCCCCAATGATATTAGGAATAATAGCGGACGTAATAGAAAAGTTCAGTCGATTTTTTTTTTTCAACCGTGCTTTTGTTTAGTTAATAGTGGCCGATTTGGATATCGGACGGACCTAATTCGTGGTACCATTTTGATGGATGGCTTGGATGTTGCACTGATTTTCCATGCCCACATAAGTGATGTCCATTGCTCTACCCGTCATTTTAGATTTATTTTACGACTGTTTCTTGTAAAGGCCCTCATCAGATGGCTATGGTCATATCATGGATATAAGATTTGAATCATTTGCCATTTATATTGTGGAAAACTAGATGGACGGTCTTGATTGATGATGACTCCACCGTTGGTGATGCAATTTGCCGGTGACACAACTCCATGCACGTGTCAAAGTGGGCGCCATTCAAGGGCCAAAGTCGTAATTTTCACACAAAATCTCATCTTTCCACCTTGGCCGTCCATATGACATGATTAGATTTCCTACAGGTGAGGCTATAGAAATGCCCACGGTGAAAACTTCTTATGGCCTGTTACAGAGTGTGGATTGGAAACCCTCTTACTCGGTTATGTTTGCTGTCTTGGATTCAGAATTTCCTATAATCCAAAAATAGCTATGTATAATATATTTACAAGGTTTTGAATTTAATTATTAAATTAATTTTAATATATCTAATTAGTGTACGTATGTAATGTTTGACACGAAGGTTGTAACGAGCCAGTTGAAAAATATCTTTTGCCCAAAAATGTTGAAATTTCAAGTCTAGAATTGACCGCAGGCACATGATCACATCCAAGTGACTAACTAATGATTTTTAACCGTTGATTTACACGGACAATGTTTGGACGGCGGGTATTATCCTATTAAATAAATTTAGTGATGTAGTTGATAATTTAATTGTTTTGGAATATCATCAATGGGCTATGTTGTGTCAAATAGATTAAGAGCCTAGTGACATATATGTTACACATGCGACTTTGATAAGGATTTTAGATGTAATTCAAGCTTCCACCGATTTCAAACCCTCTTTTTTAAGGGATTTGAAATCCTTTTTTAGGGGATTTGAAATCCCTTGCATTTGAAACTCCTTGTTACTTTATGGTGCCAAACATACTAGGGGATTTGAAATCCCCTCTAATCCCTCTCAATTCATGGTGCCAAATGACCCCTTAGGGTATGTTTGGGAGTGTAGATTTGAAACTCCTTGAATTTGAAATTCTCTTAGGGCCTATTTGGCCAGGCAGATCCCATGGTATTAGGAGGGATGGGATCAATTTTAAGGTAATGATGATGGTGTCAATGGACTGTCTTAAGATCCATGGGATTGCTTATATCCCAGGACAAGTTCACTGGGTCTTTTTGGCACGCCGTGCATATCCTGGGATTTTACCTTCCAATCCATCCAACCAAGGGATAGGATCAATTTTAAGGTAATGATGGTGATGTCAGTGGATTGTCTTAAGATCCGTGGGATTGCTTATATCCCGGGACAAGTTCACCGGATTTGTTTGGCTAGTCATGCTTATCCCAGGATATTGCCGATCCCATCCCTCCTAATACCATGGGATCTGCTTGGCCAAACAGGCCCTTATTGTGTTTGGCACCTTGGATTCAAAATATCTTATAATCCAATAGTAGTTATGCATAGTATATTTATGAGGCTTGGGGCTTTGAATTTAATTACTAAATCAACTTTAATATCTCTAGTTTTAGATGTAATCCAAGCCCCCAAATCCATGGTAGCAAATCACCCTCTAGGCCTCGTTGGTTAATTTGAAATGCCCTGTGTTAGAAATCCCTTGAATTTGAAATACCCTTGAGTTGGAATCCTCTGATTGTGTTTGATACCTTGTATTCAAAATCCCCTTTAATCCAAAAGTAACTAGAATCTCCTTCAATTCAAAAGTAACTATTCATAGTATTACTAAATCAACTTTAATATTTTAATTAGTATATGTACATAATGTTTGACACAATGATTGTAATAAGCCCATTGAAATATATACTTTAGCTGAAAATGATGAAATTCTAAGTCTTGGATGAGTTACAAGCATAGGATCACATCCGAGCGACTAACCAACAATTTTAATAATTGGTTTATATAGACAATGTTTGGACTACGTAGATTATCCTATTGAATTAATTTTAGTGATGCAGTTGGTAACTTGATTGTTTTTGGATACCATCAGTGAGCTACATGCCCAATAGATTAGTAGCCTAGTGATTACATATTACACATGCGACTCATGAGAAGAATTTAAGATATAATCTTAACTTCTACCTTGGATTTCAAATCATCTCTTTGAGAGAATTTGAAATATCCAATTACTTTATGGTGCTAAAGAAACAATGATTTTAAAATTTTCAATTACTTTATGGTGCAAAACAAATAGGGGATTTGAAATCTCCTCAAATCCTCTTAAATCTCTTCAAATCCATGATGTTAAACAACCCCTTATGCCCACTATTATGTTTACAACCCATCCAACCCTTTCATAATGTGATTTTAATTAGATGATGGGAAAATGCAAGTATTAGTCGGATTCAAAAATACTATTGGCTTAAAAAAGGCTATAATGTGAGCGTTCAATTCCCATATATTTCTTGTAATGTGGCCCACTAGCTTTGAAATTGTCTATTTTTTACCAATATACTAAAATGGGATTGGTGGAATTAGAGGTGGGCATCGAACGACTTGATCCGGCTAACTTGACTCGTCCAACTCATTCAGATCCGACTCGACTTGAACTGAATGGGTGAGTCGGTCCAAATCGAGTTGGCTTCGCCCAATCCAAACTCGAACCAAGTCGAGTTCGAGTTACCTAGTAACTCGACCCGACTCGACTCGAAACTCGATCCAGTTAGACTCGACTCAATCTAAAACCTGACTCTCTAACCCTACCCCGACCCGATCCCAAACTCTCTCTCTCTCTCTCTCTCTCTCTCTCTCTCTCTCTCTCTCTCTCCCTCCCTCCCTCATCCTTCTCCTCTTCTAAGCCCAGCAACCCACCACCATCACCTTCCTCCTCCTCCTCCTCCTCTCTCTCCTCTCCACTCCCTCCCTCCCTCCCTCATCCTCCTCTTCCAAGCCCGACAACCACCCACCACCATCACCATCCTCCTCACTCCTCCTCTCTCTCTCTCTCTCTCTCTCTCTCTCTCTCTCTCCACTCCCTCCCTCCCTCATCTCTCAATCCGACTCGGTGCCAACTTGACCCGACTCGGTACTTCTGACCGGATTGGACTTGGTCTGAATCAATCCAAGCCAGATCGAACTCGGATCGAGTCAGGCATGTTGGACTCGGTATCGAGTTAGATCGAGTTCGGGTCAGGCCTACTTCAAAACCAAATCAAGTCGAGTTAGCCCTAACTCGGTCCAACTTGACTCGATGCCCAGCTTCAGGTGGAATGAATAGGTAGAGTGGATATAACACAGGTATTGTACGAGGAAATCTGATCCGATAAGTCAAGCTGATTACAGAGCTCGAAAATCAAAGGGAAGACCTTGGGAGGCTATGAAGGTTTAGTGTGGCCAAGTCCCCTATTGGCGAATCATGACTCCGAGCTATAATCCTTGTTCAATAATTCACGTTGGCGAAATAGCTAAGCTATGCGTACATCCGAGTCCAAGGCAAATTATTCGACTGACTCTGAATATTAATACTCGACCTTGGGTCTGGACAAGATGAGGCCGAGCCTGGGTGAGGACACTCCGAGTGCCGAGCCGGGAGACTAACCTAAATACGAACGTGACCGGATATCTCACCCAAGGATACACGCCCTTCAGACACGATATGCTACACGACCTGAAGATTGTAGATAGTATCTCCACGATTACAATATCCTCATGATTGAGTAAATCATGCCGAGATTAACGAACACGATCTTTTTTACCCACAGGTATAAATGCCAGGGGACCCCTTTGCAACAGGTACGCAATATCTTGCACCCTCTCTTTACATTACACGACTTAGATCCAGATTCCCTAGCCTGACTTAGGCATCGGAGGGTCCCCTGTTTAAGCTAGGGTCTCCTTTGCTCACCTTTCTGTGCAGGACTAGGGTCCGTTCAAGGCTCGTAGCATTGAGTGGAGGGTGGTTCAGATTTTGACTTCAACATTTTTTGGCGCCGTCTATGGGAAACGTAAACAAAAAGCTAGGAAGTTTTGTCAGAAATGGCGAGAGGAGAGAAAAAGGTGACAACGATGGAGCCCAAACCTAACGGACAACGTCAGTCTTCTTCGCTGCTACATACCGAATCAGCTCTAATAGGGCCATCCCAACGGACTTGGAGCCGAGGAGGAAAGTACAAGGCATTACAAAACGAAGTCCAGATGCTGAAGGACGAAATCAGCCAAATGAAGGCGCAACAAAACTAGCAGCCACCTCTTAACATGATGGAAGCCACCCCGACATCCTAGGAACGACCACAGCAAGTCGATTCTCTAGTCAAGGGGTCCTAGGCACAATCCGTGTGAACTCCTGACCCTATGCACAATGCAGTGTCCCAGAACCGGTCCACCCGAGTCCTGGAACCTGCTCAGGATGTGGAGTCATCCTATATGTCCGTGACTTCGGCTCTGGCCCCCATTGACCACCTCTGTCATTGGCTAGAGAGCAGAAGACAGGGCAAAGTGCTCAAGGTGATGGAGGCCCCCCAAGTGATAGTAGCTAAAAATCAAAATCCTTGGGAAGCTCATCTTAAGGAACTCCACAACCAGTTCAAGATATTTCAGAAGAATCAGTAGTCTGCGTCCGTCCAGACCATAGTCCAGGCGATGATGGAAGAGACTGAACCTCCCTTCACCTTAGAAATCATGGACGAGGTGATGCCACAGAGGTTCAGGATGCCTCCAGTTATCCAATACCCGGGTCTGGAGACCCGTCAAAACACATGGAGTCCTACCATTTGTGGATGCAGATCCAATCGGCCATGGACGCGATGATGTGCAGAGCCTTCTTGATAACCCTCTTTGGGTTTGCTCGGAGTTGGTATCGACAACTTAAGCCAAAGTCAATCACCTCATTCGCAGAGCTCAGCAGATTGTTCCTTACCCAATTCATCTCTGGTAAGAAGAATCGGAAGTCAACTACCCATCTGTTTACTCTCAAACATGGGAACAAAAAGTCATTGAAGGACTTCATCGCCCACTTCAATAAAGAGGCGCTGTTAGTGGATGACTATGACGACAAGATGACACTTTCTGCCATGTTCAGCGAACTCAGAGAGGGAAAATTCGTCTTCTCAATTGGGAAGAATCCGCCGACTACTTTGACTGAGCTCATCAGCCGAGCTCTGAAATACACAAATGTCGAGGAGTTCTCTAACTCCCGCAAGAATTTTCAAGTAGTCAAGCAGTCGTCCAAGGAAAAGAGACTAGGGAACGAAGAGCTTCAATCATCCAGTAAGAAGCTAGACGATCGTGCCTCTTGCAATCGCCGACCGAGT
Organism: Magnolia changhungtana; assembly: GCA_030180095.1. Classification (NCBI taxonomy): domain Eukaryota; kingdom Viridiplantae; phylum Streptophyta; class Magnoliopsida; order Magnoliales; family Magnoliaceae; genus Magnolia; species Magnolia changhungtana. The sequence goes on from JASAUF010000649.1 coordinate 668,010, forward strand.
GGAGGCCCGAAAGCAAGTTCCGCTCCTATACTCCCCTTAATACATCCCTAAAGTAGATCCTGCTAGATATCAGGGGCCAGAAACTCTTGAACTGGCCAGTTTGCATGATGGCCAAGGTAGATCAGCGAGAAAAGTGCAAGTATTACCGATTCCATCGTGACTATGGTCACAATACGAGTAACTGCGTAGATCTTAAGGACGAGATCGAGACCCTCATCTGTAAGGGTCATCTGCGACAGTACACCAAGGAAGAGAAGTTAGCTCGGAGAGAAGAGCAGCCAAGCAAAGCTGTGGAAGAACCTGCTGAGATCCGCACCATCTATGGAGGTTTATCTAGCGGAGGTGACTCGAACAGGGCTTGCAAAGCATACTCGTGGAGCTCGGACCCCGAGCATTATGTCCACCTGACCGAAAGGCTGAGGAAAGAACTCCAAGTGAGCCCCTGTAATTTGACCTTCACAGAAGACGATGCGCGCGGAGTTCAGCATCCGCACGACGATGCCCTGGTGGTATTTATGACTATAGCTAACCACAGAGTTTACCGCATCCTGGTCAACACCGGGAGCTCGACCAACTTCATTTACTCTGAGGCTTTTGAGAGGATGGGTATCGATAGGTCACGCCTCCGACCTGTGAAGACTCCCCTGCACAGCTTTGCTGGGGATAAAGTGATCTCTGAGGGAGCCATCTTCCTCCCAGTGACAGCAGGGGAAGGGCAGCATCAAGTCATGCTTCTGGTGGACTTTCTTGTTATGAATGTGTTGTTGGTGCACAATGTAATTTTGGGCCAACTTTCCCTTAATGCGATGCAGGTGATCATGTCCACTTATCACCTTATGATGAAATTTTCTATCGAGGGAGGGGTCGGATACCTCCGAGGCGATTAGCGTGAAGCTCGGAGGTGTTATGTGATAGCTGTAAGAAAGGGTTCGATGAAGCAGATCCTCACTATTAATGTCCTCAACCCCAGAGCTCTCGTAGAAGACTCCTCCATGGAGGACTTGGTGACCATCGCACTCGAGGAAGCCGACCCGAGCAGAACAGTTCTGCTCGGATCGTCGCTGAATTCTGAGCATCGGTCTCAGATGCTGTCTTTCTTACAGCAGCATAAAGATGTCTTTGCATAGTCACATGAAGATATGCCGGGGATTTCCTCCGATATTATGGTCTACAGGCTGAATGTGGATCTAATCACAGGCCAGTGAAACAGAAGATGAGAGCGTTCGACGCGGAGAGGTACTCGGCCATAGCAGATGAAGTGTCAAAACTTCTCAGCGTCGGATTCATCAAGGAGGTACATTATCCAAACTAGATCGCTAACGTGATCCTTGTGAAGAAAGCCAACGGGAAGTGGCGGGTCTGTGTAGACTATTCGGACCTGAATAAGGCATGCCCCAAAGACAGCTTTCCCCTGCCTCGGATTGATCAGCTGGTGGATAGCACGACCGGACACAAGCAACTCTCCTTCCTAGACGCTTACTCCGGGTATAACCAGATCGCCATGTATCCTCCAGACAGGTAGAAGACGACCTTCGTCACAGAGAAAGGTCTCTACTATTACCGAGTCATGCCTTTTGGCCTAAACAACGCTGGAGAGACATATCAGAGGTTGGTGAACCAAATGTTTGCTAAGCAGATTGGTCGGACCATGGAAGTCTACATCTATGACATGCTGGTGAAGAGCGTCAGAGCGTCCGACCACATAGCGGACCTCGGAGAGACCTTTTCAATTCTCTAAGAGTACCGTATGAAGCTGAATCCTGCCAAGTGTGCCTTCGAAGTCGGCTCAGGCAAGTTCCTCAGTTTTTAAGTCAGCCAGAGGGGTATCGAGGCGAATCCCGAGAATATTAAGGCGCTACTCGATATGAGCTCGCCTCGGACTACGAAGGAGACCCAATGCCTCACTGGTCGGGTAGCAGCACTCGGTCAATTTATATCCTGAGCCACCGATAAGTGCCTCCCCTTCTTCCAGCAGTTGAAGGGTCACAAGAAGGCCGAGTGGACCCCAGAGTGTGAGTAAGCCTTCCAACAGTTGAAGCAATATCTGGGTTCACCTCCCTTGTTATCCAAGCCGGAAGAGGGTGAACCCCTATTCTTATATCTATGGTCTCTGCCTCGGCCGTCAGTTCCGCACTCATTAGGAAAGTGGAGGATAAGCAGCACCCCGTCTACTATGTAAGCAAGGCAATGGTACCCTCCGAGACCAAGTACCCGAGTATGGAGAAGTTAGCACTCGGCTTGATCTTCTCAGCCTAGAGGCTGCATCCGTACTTCCAGGCACATACCATTATTGTCCTGATTGACTCCCCCCTAGGCAAGTCCTCTAAAAGCCCGAGGTCTCAGGTTGGCTGACTAAGCCGACGATAGAACTCGGGGAGTTCGACATCCAATATCGTCTGAAGACCGCAATTAAGGGCCAGGCTATGGCCGACTTCATAGTAGAGTTCACTACCTCGGACACAGAAGAGGCAGACGCGGGCGCGGAGGCAGTTCCCGCGACCCCGCTAGTCCCCCGTTTATCCAAGATGCAGAATCGGAGCAGAAATGGATACTATATGTGGATGGATAGTCCAACTCTAAGTGCGCCGGGGCAAGGATTGTCCTGGTGACACCTGATGCAACCTCCATTCAGTATGCAATCAGACTCGGCTTCAAAGCCTCCAACAATGAGGCAGAGTATGAGGCCTTGTTGGTCGGGACTCAAACTGACAGCCAATTTGGGGGTTCAATCTCTCGAGGTACGGTGTGACTCTCAACTTGTCGTAAACCATATCTCCACCGAGTATGAGGCTAATGAGGCAAGGATAGTGTTTTATCTGGCCGAGGCTAGGAAGCTGATAAAAAGGTTTTGGAGCTGCATCATCACTTAGATTCCGAGGATGGAGAACTCTTAGGTTGACGCCCTTGTAAAGTTAGCCTCGGCTGCTGAAGGAAAGATTCCCCTTATCATCCCTGTAGAGTTTTTGGATAGTCCGATCATCGACCGGACTGATCAGGAGATGGTCAATCCAGTGGAGACCACTCCGAGTTGGATGGATTCAATCTACAACTACCTCACATCTAGTGAGGCCCCCCAAGACAGATTAAAGGCCCAACGCCTGAAGATCAGAGCTGCACGATACATAGTCTTGGATGGAGTCCTATATAAGAAAGGGCATTCACAGCCCTACCTCAGGTGCCTCCGACCCGATGAAGCAAACTACGTGATCCGAGAAATTTATGAGGGAATTTGTGGAAACCACTCTGGCGGTAGCGCCTTAGCTCTGAAGATACTCCGTCAGGGAAACTTTTGGCCGACCATTAGGGAAGACTCGAAAAACTACATCCAGAGATGTGACAAGTGTCAAAGGTTTGCTGTCATATCAAGGTAGCCTGCAGAAGAGATGACCCTATGAGTGGACTATGGCCATTTGCTCAGTGGGGAATCGACATCATTAGACCTCTGCCCACTGGAAAAGGACAGGTTAAGTTCGTTATCGTAGCGGTCGACTATTTCACCAAGTAGGCCGAGGCCAAACCGATGACAAATATTACAGAACAGAAGGTGATCGACTTTCTCTGGAAGAATATCATCTGCCGATTTAGAATCCCGCGCACCATCGTCTCCGACAACGGAAAGCAGTTTGATAATGACAGATTCTGAGGCATATGCAGGGGGCTTAGCATCTCAAATGCATACTCTTTGCCTCGGTACCCGCAGTCCAATGGATAAGTCAGAGCTGTAAACAAGGTCATCAAGCACCATCTCAAGACTAAGTTAGAAAAAATGAAATGCAACTGGGCAGAGGAGCTCCCATTAGTCCTTTGGGCCTACAGGACTACAACTCAGTCGTCTACTGGGGAGACCCCATTTTGGCTATCTTACAGCTCGAAGACGATTGTCCCAGTCGAGATCGGCCTCTCAACAACTTGGGTCAGAAGTTACCAGGAGGATCAGAATGCCGAGCAGATTGCGGCAAACCTCGACCTGCTCGAGGAAGCCAGAGATGTCGCCAGATTTCGAATCGCCACTCGGCATCGGCAGGTGGCATGGTTCTACAATTTCAGGGTCAAAACGAGGTGGTTTTGGCCAGGGGACCTAGTCCTCTGCCGTGTTTTCCAGAATACAGCAGAGCCTAGGGTTGGGACACTCGGACCAAACTAGGAAGGGCCTTATCGCGTGGTCAGGTCAACCAAGTCGGGCTCTTACCACTTGAAAGATCTTGAAGGGCGTCAGCTCCCTCACTCCTGGAATGTCGACCACCAAAGATCTATTATCCATGAGAATCTACCGCCCATCGAATGCTTTCAATAAATGTATAGCTCGGAGCTACTAGCCTTTTAAGGCTCTTAATAAAAGTCTCTTTCTACATGGTCCACTTATGCGGTCTATCTACAAATGAAAAGAGTTACTTCTCATAAGCAGAGACAAGCTCAACGGATGATCCCTTAAAGAAGGAGTTGGCTCATTAATCCATGAAAATCTATAAAGGGGTCCTCTCATGTGCAGAGAAAAAACCCGTAGGTGAACCGATCCCTTAAGGAAATAGTCAGCTCATCATATGATAAAAGATCTACAAAAACAACTAAGGGTCATGCGCCATTCGTGGGGGGGTCAACCCCTCAAGGGGTTGGTCCTTAAATATCAACAAATCATCATGTAGCAACCAACACATGTAACTACGCCGTCGACCGAGGGATAAAAGATTAAAAAATAGTCATCCACAAAATTATCATCCATAGATAAAAAAAGGGGGGAAGTATCTCATTCCCTCTGAACAGAGGGACCAGCCACTGAGCCAGGGGGCTGAGCGTCAGGAGCGACATTAGCAGCAAGGGAGGGTGCACGGGTTCCTCTACTGTAGCAGCACCAGCGTCCTCGGCTTCGTCCGCAGCAAGAGTGTTGAGGTCGATGTCTGAATAAAGCTTTCAGACCTCGGCAAGATAAGTGTCGAAGCCGGTGTGGTAGCCAAAGAGATACAATCTATCCAACTCCCTGGTCCTCTCCGATGACTCCTTGTACACTTGCACTGCCGCAGCAGCTTGCAGGGTCGCCTGAGCCTTGAGCTCCCCTCATAGCCTCTCCTGTTCCACAGTCGTCGCGGCCTCGAGAATGTTTCGCTGCTGAGCCAACTCCTCAGCAGTTTTGGGCTCCTTTCTCCTGAGGTCTTCCTCCAGCTTCGCGTTCGTTGACTCTGCTTCTGTGACCGAGGCCTCCAGGCGCGCGACAGCCTCCCGAAGGAGCACGATTTCGAGATTGGCCACGTCCTAGCGAACTTGGAGTTGATTGACCTCACCCTGGAGCACCAACTCTCTAGTTCGGTCCTCGTCAACATTCCTTTGCAGCTCCTCCCGCTCTACATTTGAGGCCTCCAAAAGTTTCTCGAGCTCGGCTCCCCGCGCCTCGAGCTTAGCTTTCCGCCCCTCGAGCTTGGCTCTTACTGCATTGAGCCGATCCATCTCCTTCAACCTCTCTTTCACTTCCACCATCATCGACAGTGACTAGCAACAGACCGTTGTGTAGTCGTTCATAAACTTGACACAACTTCGGGAGAGGGTGTCGGCTATCCTCGATTCTGGCACATGCTTGGCCGTCCATGGGTTCAACAAAGCCATGTGATAACCAGGAGGCAGAGTCTCTGGAGGAGTGAGCTCAAAAGCTCCTCCAACCCCACTAGCTGCGGAAGCTTAGGTGGCCGCCTCAGTCGTGGTGGTGTATCCGACCTGGGCTTCAGTTCGACCGACTAAGAGCTCAGCCTCAGCAGCAGCACGGCGGGCTACCGATCATGAGGGGACGTCAGCATCAGGAGTCTCCCCGACCACCTCTCTCCCTATCCCAGGGGGACCCGCAAGGATCGAAGGTGGAACCTCGGGGGCTTGCTCCTCTGGAGTTGGCGTCGAGATGGTGATAGGCTCGACTCCGACGGGGACCTCTGGAGCTCGTACTTTGGGAGCAGGGGTCGGGGTAGTGGCGGGAATAGCAACGGTTGGGGATGCGGTAGGTACGACTTCAGCTGCGGCCATGGCAAGCACGGCTTCGGCTCGAAAGGTCATGGCCACAGCTGGAAAAGGTTTAACCCCGGGAGCAGAGAAGGTCGTGGCTACAGCCGGAACAGGCTCAGCCTCGGAAGTCTTTCTTTTCTTCGGCGTCTCTTTTGTCCTCGACTTGGATGAGAGGACAACGTCCATCGAAGGGCGCGGTACAACCGGCCACCTCCTCTTCGAGCCGCCTATCTCCATTCCTACCCAAAAAAGAAGGAAATCAGCCAAAGTAAAATTTATTGAATGTCAGCGAACAATTATCGAGGACCCTTACCCGCTTACCCAAAGCAAAGAGAGTGGGATGGAGTTTGCAGAAACTCGATGACACCAGGTTCTCCCTGTTGATGAGTTCGAACCAGACATGTCGATCCTCAGCGAGCAATCTGGCTCGGGCAACCCGCTGCTGTTGGAGAGGAGAGAGGTCTGAGGCCCCTTTCGGCTGAACTGCAAGCAGAGGCAGAACTCGAGTTAAAACACAGAAGGACAAATCAAGCATACAGTGTGATGATAAGAAGTGCCCAACCTGGGTTAGCAAACTTGGTGGGGACCCGAACCTGCAGTCTTTCCAACTCTAAGGCAGGGACCTCCCATTCCCTCGAGGCCCAGAACCACTTCCCTTTTCAATCCTTATTGGAAGTATGAAGTTCGGTTATCAGACCCGAGATGCATGGAAGCCTAGCTGAGAAGTAGTACCAGGCTGGCTCCGACCGTTGTACTTGGCCATGTACAAAAATAAGAACTCGTCCGGCGTCAGCGTCTGGCTCTTCACCCGATGCTAGAGAATAAAGGTGGAGACAAGGATCCTCCAGGCGTTCGGGACCAGCTGGCCTAACGTCACCCCTAGTCGTGCGGTCAGCTCACGCATGAATGGATGTATGGGGAATTGAAGCCTACATTGGAGGGCATTGATGAAGATGGCAATCTCCCCCTCGGCAGGAAGGCCCGCTTAGTCTGTGAGGGCAGGGGCTTGGATGTGCACCGAGTCGGGAATCTGATAGTCTATATGGAGTTGGGCCATCTGGGACTCAACCCTAATCGAGCCCCCAGGGACCAACGACTTCAGCTTGCCTCCCGACGGGCCTGCCTTCGACCGCCCCGCAGGATCTCTGAGAGCCCTCTTCGACCTCTTGCCACGGCCTCTGGCCCTCCAACTTGCTGTTCCCTGAGCCGAGATGCTAAGTGGTATGGCCTCAAAAGGGCCCTCAGAGTCTTCGGGCCTTGAGGTGGTGGTCTCTGGTCCGGAGTCAAAACCAGCTCCTCGAACCTCTTCTACTTCATCAGAATTGCTTGACATTGTGTAAGAAAAAAGTCGTAAGTGATGGAAGACTCACAGCGTTGCAGGCGATTTTCTCCGGTAGAAATTTTCCTAACTCCGACGGCTTCCTCCTAGTAAAATCCCTTCTCCGATCGTCGAAAACCCTTTATCCGGTGACGAAAATCCTTTTTTCGGCAGAGGGCGATTTGAAAGGAAAAAAGCAAGGGAAATGGAAAGCGAGAGAGCAAAAAATACAAAAGAAGTGTATGAATGAGAACAGGAGGGGTTTATATAACCCCCCTGTTACTCAGCATCATCATTGCGGGCAATTGTCCCTGAAGCTGAGGTGCCTCAGCGCTGACACCTAGAGACATGCGAAGAAAGATGATACGTCCGAGTCAGCATTCTAAGGGTGGAGTCGTCTCAGCATTAAATGTTATTTATGGTGCAAGCGGCCTCTCGCCTCCCCATAGGCATGTGGCACCGTCTCCTTCACTCCGCTGATTGCGAATCGTAATCGTCGCCACACGTCCCTCGTCTAGAGGTCGAAGTTCGAAGGGTTGAGGCCGCCGCACAAGCACGCGTAACCCAAAGTACAAACATTGCAGTAATTGCACTCCGATCATCCTAATCGACATCATGAGCAGAGATATGGAGGCGTCGTCTCATTTCCCAGGCATTTACTGTCTAAGTCCGAGCTTAGACCAAGAGAGTAGGGGGCTTCTGTTGCAGGAAAATCTGATCCGACAAGTCAAGCTGATTATAAAGCTCGAAGATCAGAGGGAAGACCTCAGGAGGCTATGAAGGTTTAGTGTGGCCAAGTCCGCTACCGGCGAATCATGATTCTGAGCTATAATCCTTATTCGATAATTCACGTTAGCGAAACAGCCGAGCTATGCGTACATTCGAGTCTGAGGTAAATTATTCGACTAACTCCGAATACTAGTACTCGGCCTCGGGTCTGGACAGGATGAGGCCGAGCCCGGGTGAGGACACTCCCAGTGCTGAGCTAGGAGACTAACCTAAATACGGATGTGACTGAAGATCTCGCCTAGGGATATGCGCCCTTAAGACACGATACGCTACATGACCCAAAGATTGCGGATAATATCTCCACGATTACAATATCCGCATGATTGAGTAAATCATACAGAGATTAATGGACGCGATCTTCTCTACCCACATGTATAAATGACAAGGGACCCCTTCGCAACAGGTACATAATATCTTGCACCCTCTCTCTACATTATGTGACTTAAACCCAGATTCCCTAGCCTGACTTAGGCATTGGAGGGTCCTCTATTTAAGCCAGGGTCTCCTTTGCTCACCTTTCTGTGCAGGACCGGGGTTCGTTCGAGGCTCGTAGCATTGAGTGAAGGGTCGTCCAGATTTTGACCCCAACAGGTATCACGATGGCCCAGAGCTCCTAGCAGGGGGATTTGGGAAATTTGATGATCTGACCTGTCCATGTTTTATTTGTTATAAAGACTGATATCTGGACGGGGATTTCTTGCAAAGGCAAAAGAGGTTCCTATGCTGGGATGCCAGGTGGGATCACTATGATTTTTATTAGAAATCCACCCCGTCCATTCGTTTTTTGACGTTATTTTAGGATATGAGACTGAAAATGAGATGGATCCATAACTAAAGCGAGCCATGGAAGGAAACAGTAGGGATTCAGTGACCGCCGTTGAAACATTTTTATGGTAAAAAAAGTTTCCTATTAGGGTATTTTATTATTTATTTATTTATTTATTTATTATTATTATTATTATTATTATTATTATTATTATTTGTGTTTTTGCATCATCTCAGTGGGAGACAACTTATTAAGGGTTTGGATGGAATATAAACATTAAGGTGGAGCCCAAGAAAGTTTCAATGGTAGGAAACTCTTTTCCAGTTTTCCCTCTCACGTGGTCCACTTTAATTTTGTATCTACTTTATTTTTGGTTGTATATCCTAAAACTACCTATTAAGATGGATGGATGGAGTGGATTTCTAATAAACATTACGATGGCCACACCTAGCATCCCAGCACAGAACTTCCTGTTAGAGTTGGGCATCGGACCGAGTCGAACCGAATTGGGTCCAACCCGATTCGATTCGAAATGCAAGCAGTTGATTCGAACTCGATCCAATTCGGGACCGGGTCCGGCAGATCTGACTCTATCCAATCCGTTTCGCGGTTTGCCTGACCTGAACTAAGTTCGACTCAGTCAGGGAAACCGAGTTAGAACGGGTTGGGCACGATTCAGATTAAAATTTTTAATGGTGAAAATCATTATCCTCGCTGCTATTTTCGGTGTGGCCCATTTGAGCCTTAGATATAATTTAACTTTTTTTTCAAATGCTCTAAAATGATCACCAAGATTGGATAAACGGTATGGATATAATAAATACATCATTGTGGGGCCCATGTAATTTTCATCTCATTTGAGCCGTTCGTACAACTTGGAGCTCGAGGCGCAAACTCCGCTCGCCTTTGCACGACACGTGGTGCAGACGTCGTGTTGGAAACAGATTGGCTACTCCCCCTGACCCCAACCCTGTGGCTGGTGGTCAATACTGTGAGCCCCACCATGATGTATGTGTTTAATCCATTCCGTTCATCCATTTTTAAAGATCATTGTAGGGCTTGATCCCAAAAATGAGAGGTATATAAATCTCAGGTGGACCACACCACATGAAAACAATAGTGATTGGATATCCACCATTAAAATTCTCCTAAGGCCCATTGTATTGTTTATTTGACATCCAATTTGTTGATTAGGTCGTACAACCCAGAAGAAGGGAAAAAACAAAAATCAGCTTGATCCAAAACTTTTATGGCCCCCGAAATGTTTTTAATGGTCGACGCTCATTCAACACTGTTTCCTGTAATGTGGTCCAACTGAGATTGGGATATACATCATTTTTGGTCTTATATAGTAAAATAATTTGTAAAAATTGATGGACGGCATGGATGAAACACATACCTCATGGTGGGAGTAGCCAATCCGTTTCCGCGCTGTGCACAAAAGCACAGCTACACAGTGGTGGTGGCTTGCTTAGTAAGAAAGCACAGCGCGGTGGTGTGCACAATGCATTGCACTGTATTCACATTAGCAAGTTTTGTGGGTTTGATCATAGGGTATGTGTTATATCCAAACCGTTCATGCATTTGGTGAGCTCGTCTTAAGGCTTGAAATGAAAAATAAGACAAATCTAACTATCAAGTGAACCACGCGAATTGTTTAAGGTGAAAATCATTATCTCTGCCGCTATTTGTGGTGTGGTCCAAATGATCTTTGGATATTATTAATTTTTTGGATAATGCTCAATAATGATCTCTAAAAATATATAAATGGTGTAGATATAATAAATACATCACCGTGGGGCCTATATAACTTTGATCTCCTTTGAACTGCTCGTACAACCCGGAGCTCGAGGAGCGTCAGACGTCACTCGTCATCAGTGCGTATTTCCTGCTAAAGGCTTTCACAGGAAGCTCCTGTGCAAGTATTCTGGGTGGGGCCCACTGCGATGTTCGTGAGAAATCAAACCCATCCATCTGTTTTTCGATCTCATTTTAAGACACGTAAGAAAAAATAAGGTGGATCCAAAACTCAAATGGCCCACAAGAGATGAAAAAGTGAGGTTTATTTTTCACCATTGAAATATTTTTATGGCCATCAAAGTTTTATATCGGTCTAAGTTTATAGTTTTCAGTGTTTTCACTTCATCACAGTAAAAATGACCTTATGAGCAGTTTGGATAGCATATAAACGTCAAAATAGATCCTAAGAAGGTTTCAACGGTAGGAATTTCTTTTCCCACTATTTCATTTTGTATGGCCCAGTCGAGTTTTGGATCCTCCTAATTTTTGGTCACATATCCTAAAATGAGCTCAAAAAATGGATGGACGGGTTGGATTTCTCATAAACATCACGGTGGACCCCACCTTGTATCCCAGCGCAACTTCCCGAGAAAGCCTTCCGCAGCAGGCGTCCTCTCTCCGTCGTCTTCCTGAGAAAGCCTTTCGCAGTAGGCGACTTACAACAGCTATATAGCTAGTGTGTATTGAGTAAACTTCGGATAGGGTCTTGTCGGATCGGATCGGATTCATTTGTATCGGGTTTCGAATTGGATCGGTCCGGATTGACCACGATATGAACTCGATACGAAAAACATTCAAATTTGAAAGGCCCAACTCGACCCGCACCGATCCAGACCGTCGGTTCGGATCAGATCAGGCAGGATCGGGTTAGATCCACCGGATCGGGTAAAAAATGCCCAGCTCTACTTCCTATGAAATAGTCGTCCATGATATCTTATGTTGGGATGCAAGTGGGATTCAAGACTCAAGTAGGCCGCACTGAAGGAAAAGGTGGGTAGGTAAATTCCTGCCGTTGAAAACTCCTTAAGTCTTTGTATGACATCCATACCGATAATAATGCCATTCCTACTGGGATTAACTGAAAACACAAATATTAGCCAGATTCAAAACACGAGGCACTGTGAATATTTCAACTGTGGATGCTTAATCCTCATTTTTTAGGCCCACTTGAGTACTGGATACGGCTCATTTTTGGACTCATGTCCTAAAATAAGCTTGCAAAACGGATGGACGGGGTGGATTTGCCAAACATCACGGTGTGCCCCGCCTAGGTTACCAACGCAGGAGCTTCCTGCCAAAGGCTTTCCGCAGGAAAACCGCGTCCCTTATGCCGACGCTTCACTGTTGCTTCTTTCATTTGATTTTTTCGAGTTGAATGAGAGCCATTGAAAATTTCTTTCAAATGTCCAAAATTCATATATAAATACTAATAATAAAACAGTCTCTTCAGGGTCATTTTCGGAAGGTGCTACCTACCTTACAGCATTCAGAACATGAACGGTTCAAATCACAGGACCATCCCAGCACGTGGGCCCAATTGAGAGACGAACGTTCTACCAACAATCACCTCCCGACGAATGCTTAATTTTGTCTTTACTGAAAAAGAGATGGTACTTGACCCACCCTTTAAATTATATGACCTGCCTTTAGTGGAAAACGGTGACATGGCAGTAACAGCTAATGTGGGGCCTACGTGATGTAGGATTCAGATCCACATCGTCCACTGGGATTTCCCTTCGGTGTTACACCATGGAGACAAAACTCATCCTGAACGGAAATATAGGTGGACCACACCATAGGAAAATTGGTAGGCGACACCAACCAATAAAACATTTTTGACTGCTTCTAGGAACTAATGGTAAAATTATAAATCATGACATTCTAAAAGTTATATGGGCCACACTATTTGAATTTAGATTCTCTAGTCATGATTTTATATTGTCCCTATATTTTGTCCCATATGATTCTTGGATGAAACTCTTCTTTAAGAATCCACCGTTAAAATAAGAGGATGTGAACAATGGATGGAGTGGATCAAATGTAAACATCATGTAGCACAACACAATTCCGGTACCGTTACCATGCGAGCGTACCCCCCCTTTTTGGAGTGAATCAATCGGAAGCGGATTGGCTGTACCACACACCAGCGCGAAGACGAGCATTGACGCTCCTCCAGGCTCCGAGTTATACGAACGGTTGAAAGGAGATCAAAGTTACACGGACCCAACAGTGATTTATTTATTATATCTACACCGTTCGTCTATTTTAGAGATCATATTAGAGTATTATATAGAAAATTAATAATATCCAACGATCATTTGGACCACACCACAAATAGAAGTGGAGATAGTGATTTTCACCCTTAAACAATTCGTAGGGCCCACCATAACATTTATATAACATTTATTTTCCATCCAATCTGCTAATAAAGTCACAAAAACCTTAATAAAGAAGAAAAACAAATTTCATATTGATCCAAAACTTCTGTGACCACAAAAAGGATTTCAATGGTACACCTTCAATCCCCCACTGCTTTTTGCCATGTGGTGCTCTTGATATTTAGATATGTATTATTTTTCTTTTCAAGCCTTAACACGAGCTCACCAAATGGATGGACGGTTTAGATATAACACATTCCTCATAATCAAAGTCACATAACTTGCTGACGTCAATACAGCACATCTACAGGGATATCCGCTATAGATGGTGCGAGGTACACTGGCCAATCCGCTTCCCAATCAAGAGGTCCTATCTCTGGCGGACTACGACTTCGCGCACAGTATTCCGCAGAGACTGCCTGTCTTTCATTTCTTTTATTAGTGGACGGAAGCGGATTGCACCTCTAGGGATATCCCTGTGCAAACGACTCTGTGGGGCCCACCGTGATATATGTATTTTAATCACGCCGTCCATCCATTTTTACAGATCATTTTAGGGCATGAGCCAAAAAATGAGTCAGGTAGAAATCTTAAGTGGGCCACACCAAAGAAAACAGAAAGGATTGAACACTTTTACCGTTCAAAACTTCTTAGAGGCCACAAAAGCTTTCGATCAAGCTGATACTTGTTTTTTTCCCTTCATCCAGGTCTGTTTGACATTGTGAACGGGTTGGATGGAAAACACACATCATGGTGGTCTTAGGAAGGTTTCAATGGTGGGCGTCATTATCCTCAGTGTCTGGGTCCACTTGAGCTTGGAACTGTCTCATTTTTTCGATCATGCCCTAAAATAAGCCGGAAAAAAGGATGGACGGTGTGGATAAAACATATACATGATGGTGGCTCCACAAAGTCGGGTCAACAGCACAGGCAAACCGCTCCTTACGGGATCCTCCGTAGTGCACGACGCTTAATACTGAGGCACTTAGAACACGTGGCACGCTGAATTGTGGAACCAACGGTCGCTAAGTCACGATCTCGGATATAAGACTTTCTAAACAATCCTAGCCTCTGATTCCTGAACACCTTTTTTTTTTTTTTTTTTTTTTTTTTGAGATATGACTATTGGATGTTTTCCATTTCAACCGTCCAAATAAAATGTCCACTAATCAGATATTCAGATAGTCAAGCCAGCTTAATTTTTGGTTATTATACATCTAAACTTGTATCCATAACTTTGGGCATTTCTAGTTGAACTTATTATATGCAACGTAAGCAATTTCTAAGTAACTGCGTATCATCCATCACACTCTGCTGGAGTATAAAAGTTATTTATTTATTTATTTATTTTATTTTTATCACTAATGTCTCACAGGCCTAATCAGTAATCATCAACGGAAGCAAAAACCCTTCTTTTCCGGGACGCCGACTGTGCTGTGAGGAGCTCATCGCGCTGTACGTGATGTGCCTTCTCTGTGGGACCTACCGTGATGTATATGTTTTATCCACGCCGTTCATCCATTTTTACAGCTCATTTTAGACTTACTACTGAAAATAATGCAGATTCGTTTCTCAGGTGAACCACACACCACAGGAAAAAGTGGTGATTACACATTTAAAACTTCTTGAAGGCCAAATAAGTTTTGGATCAAGCTCATATCTGTTTTATTTATTTATTTATTTATTTTCCTTCTTCGTCAAAGTATTTTTGACGTTATGAACAGGTTGGATGACAAATAAACATCAGTTTTGGCTACAAGAAGGTTTCAACGGTGGACGTCATTATTCCTACTTTTTTTATGTATTGTGGTCCACTTAAGCCTTGAATATGCTTAACTTTGGGATAACACTATTAAAAGATCTCAAAAAAGTTTGGACGGTGTGGATAAAATACATACACCACGGTGAGCCCCACAGAGAGTCCACGCGTATAGCGTGGTCAGCTCCTCACTACATGAATGCACGTCCGCTTGTGCCCTTTTAGTCCTTTTTCAAATATCCACGTCTTGGATCCAACCAAGGAAAAGCCTCTCTCTCTTTCTCCATCTCATTCTGTCCTCCTCCTCCTCCTCTCTCTCTCTCTCTCTCTCTCTCTCAGGCTCTCTCTCTCTGCGGCGTCTTCAGGTAGTCTCTCTCTCTCTCTCGTGCAGCTCCGTTGTTCTGTTAGGTTGTGCATGCAATTGTTTTCTTTTGTACTCCCTGGTTTCATTTCATTTCCTTTTAATAAAATAAAATAAATAAATAAAAATTGGGAGCGGCTTTTGAAACCCTGCATGATTGATTTTGCATACACGCATTTTCCATCTTTGGGCAATCACCTCGCATCCAGTGGGAATTCTTCCTACCTTACTAGGGTGAAAATTCCTATGTGGGTCCATCTATGATGACACTGGCCATTGGATCGGACGGATCCACTGCGGAATTCGTGGGCGGCACAGCAACTATCCTGGTTGGATGTTCGAAATGAGGGCCTGCAAAATGGGTAGCAAGAATAGAAGGATTGTCTAGCTGTGCATTTTGTGTGGCTTGTTTCGAATGGATGTGATTGTCCAATTGGGGTGATTTTGGGGCTGTGTGCGATCCATGTGAGGCAATGATCATGGGTGGTCGGAGCTGCTCGATTGAGGGACTGCGAAATGGACGGCGAGGGTGGAAATTTTTAACTGCCCATTTTGTAGGACTTGTTCGAACGGATGCAATCATCCAATAGGGGTGAGTTTGGGGCTATGCATGATCCATGGTGGGCCCACTTGGGCCCGGATACGCAAGAAGAATTCATACTAGATCATCGCTCTGGGAAAAGACACTACTGTTTCTATACCCAAATGGAATGGGTATATAACTTTATATATAATTCCCCCTTAAAATTCTTTCCTGCGTCCTTTTGTAAGCAGCGGTCTTCTTTTTTATTTTTTGTGTTTATTGTAGAATTCTGATCTGGTTTGTCATCTTCCTGAAAACCACAGATTTAATAGGTCAATTTTTCTAATTCATTTCGAGTTAGTTAGAATATATCTTTTTAGGGTTTTCTCTTTTGAGAAAGCATTAACTTCGTATTTGCATGTACTAGTAATTTAGAGTTAATTTAAGTATTAATTATTAGGAGTGTGTTTGGATGCTCTATCAAATTGAATTCTGGGCCGTGTTTGGAAACTACCAAATTGTATTGCAAGTGTTAATTTAATCAAGTTGGGAATGGCCAAATAGCGGGTCAGGTTGAGGGTCAACCTGAGCTCAAAACCAACCTCAACAGGACCCAACCAGCAATTTGACCTGATTTGAATTCCAACCTGAGGTGCCCAATTCCAAACCCAACCTTAAGTGCTACATACTTGATCCAACCCGCAATGTGACCTGATCCGAATTCCCACCCACGGCACCGAATCCCAAACCCAACCATAAGTGCTATATACTCGACCCACCCCGATCCAAATACCTGTGATTATTCCCAACCCAATTTGCAGCCTTAACTGCAATTATAGTGATACTTGCTCTTTATGAATTCTAGAAAACACCATTTGTTTTGTTCGCATTTCATTTCAATGGGTGCAAATGGCCAGATTTTAATTACCTTAGAATTCATGTTGATGGTCTTTGCTCCAAATTGCAATCCTGTTAATTTCAAGCTGGACTTTGAAACACAACTGCAATTTGAGGGCTTCATCTTTCAAAAAATAAAATAAAAAAAATAAAATTGAGGGCTTCTTCCCCATTATGAATAGCAGGAAGCAGTATTAGCTTTTGTCATTTTTGATTGATCAAACTGCATCTCTGTGGTCCAATGAACTTGTGCATCCAACTGCAGCCTGTATTTTGCAATCAGGACATTTTCTACTTAAATTGTTCAAAATTCGTAAAGAATCGTGTTTCATTTGGTTACAGGTGCGATCACATGCGGGCAGTATTATCATCTTTTTTTTTTTTTTTTTTTTTTTTTTTTTTGTGACAGTGGATATGTAATTGAGAGTTTTGTGGGTTAGTGGGTAAGCGAATTTGGGTTGTGTTGACTTGGAAGATTTCTGTTTCATTTGCAAGCCAAACGGTGATGATTGGGCAAAAAAGGATGGGCCGGGCTTCACCTTTGTTTCTCATTCTTCTCGCACTCGGGTTCTTCTTCGCAACATATAACTTGCTGACCATGATAATCCACAACAGAGCCAGTGTTTCTGGGAGAGAAAGGATAGATGGTTTGGATGGGTCTTTATCGCTTGATCCTGTCATTAAGATGCCTAGAGATGTGAAGATATCAGAGAATAACAAGTTGCCTTTTCACGTCGCACTCACGGCGACTGATGCTCCTTATAGCAAATGGCAGTGCCGGATAATGTACTATTGGTATAAGAAGGTGAAGGATATGCCTGGTTCTGAGATGGGTGGGTTTACGAGGGTTCTTCATTCAGGAGCGGCAGATGATCTGATGGACGAGATCCCGACTTTTGTTGTTGATCCTCTTCCGGCGGGTATGGATCGGGTGAGAATAATTGTTCCTGTGAAAGAAAATCTGATTCCTTTGGGTTTCCTGCTTTATTTTTTGTTTCCCAGGATTTTATCCTTTGGAACTGAATTATGAGTTTGTTTCCATTTTCGCATTGTCATTTTTAAGAAGCAATAGAAATTGTTCACCTGAGAAATGGATTTTTTTTTATTTTTATTTTTTTTTTTATTTTTTTTATTTTTTTAAAATATATTTTTGGATAGGGCCAACACATTTCTGTAATCCAGGCATTTCATCTGGTGGGCCCCAAGATGAATGGGATCATGCCACTAAATCTCCTTCATCAGATAGTCCTGGCCATGCGTATGGTATGGTGCATTTCGTCTCATTGAACTGTCCATTTGCTGGCCTCTGTCCTGCCAGTTGAGATCAATTCATTGAGGACATGTTTGCAGCATGGTTCAATGATGTCCACCAGATGAAGGGTTTGAATCACTGGAAGATGGGGCACCTTACTTTTATTGAACTGAACAAAAATGCCAGTTGGCTTGGCCAACATCGTATAAGATCTCATTTTACTGAAGGTTCATAATATGTATGTTTTGTTACTAAGCTGTAGCCATTAATTGTTCCACTTGTCATCTTTGACATACTTTCTATGAGAGAAATGTGAATAGGACTTGGTTCAAATGTGCCGATTTGGAACACTTGTCCTGTCCTAGCCAGGCCACACTTGTATCTCGAAACTGAATGTGTCCATTTCTTTGCTACATTTGTAGTGCACCTGATGAACGTCTCTCTGATCTTTTAGTTATGACACCTACACAATGGGGCCCACCTGAAGAGCATATTGGATCTTGTGCATTTGCCACATTATCACATGCAAGGTTTGAAGCATCGTCCGAAACTGGTACATATTGCCCGATACGTACCTCTATTGCCAATGAGTGATATGGCTGTATTGGCCTGAAATAGCCCGAAACAGGGAGATACAGGGCTATATCGGTAGTGAACGATACGATACCCGATACACTGATTTAAAACCCTGATCAAATGTGAACCATGAACCTTGGGAACATACAGGGCTTTTGCTAAAAGAAAGGGCGCTTTCCTTTTGTTTTGATTAAACAAATGGAGAAATTGCTGGTATTTATGTTATTGTTACCGTTAAATTATCAAATTCTATTCTTCTGCTTTTTCCAGGGTTACATCGTCTTAAATAGACCATGGGCCTTTGTGCAATGGCTGGAAAGAGCAACAATTGAAGAAGAGTGAGTTTACTTACATTCATGTTGCTGGTATTTTCCTGCATTCTTTTCTTCTTCCTTTTTTTTTTTTCAAGTGTATCTAAAAGCTTTTATGGTCAATGAAAATTGCAGCTATATACTTATGGCGGAACCAGATCATATATTTGTTAATCCTCTGCCAAACCTAGCCCGTGGAGATTACCCAGCAGGGTTTCCGTTCTTCTATATAAAACCTGCTGAACATGAGAAAGTTGTAAGGAAATTTTACCCAGAAGAGAAGGGCCCTGTTACAAACATTGACCCCATTGGAAATTCTCCGGTCATTATCAAGAAGGTAGAGTTCCCTGTTGCTGATGTATCTCTTGAGAATCAGTTCCATTTGTTGGATGAAATGGTGTATTGGTGTTTGGTAATAACTAGAATACATCTAGTGTTCATCTGAGGTTTGTTAAGTGCACATGTCTATGCAATAAAGTTCATGTACATGCCAAGAAAAAGGAAAAAGAACACCTGGTCCACTCAGCATGTAGGCCCCCAATATTGGAAACAGGTGGATGGGTTTGAAAACTTCGCCATGTTTTTCAGTGTTATATTCGCTTTTCAAACTGTGCTTCTTGGACACGGGCATTAATATGGTTGTTCCCTTCTAACAAAATGGATTAGATCTTAACCTATGTAATGCCATGCTAGCACATGTGGTGTGTAAATGAGCTTTATTGCACATGCATGTGGGCTTAGCAAAGCTCTATTCATCTATTGTTGAGAAAACCTAGTATATTTCATTTCCTTCTGCGCATGTTATCATTGACTCGCTTTCATATATGCACTAAATGTGTAGATGAAGAGAATCATTTTTTATGGGCAAGAGATCAAAATTGATCATCAGTGTATCCTGCCATGAATGGCCATGTCCCAAAATTCATACTAATTGGACAGTCATAACCCTTGGGCTGGAGGAATTTTAGAAAAAAATGGACAGTCAAGGGATCTTTGGTTGACTTTTTCTGTAACCATCCTTTTTCTTTCCCTTGTAATGTGCAACTAGAATGCTTAGGGTTGTCAGCCTGATGAGATTTTTCGGGCATGGCCTGTCCACCGTGGCTCTCCTGATGATTGGTTCGGATCCCCTAAACATTTGCCACATGTCCGGAAATAAGTCACTGATAAGTTAAGCAAAAGTGACAAATGCCACTATCTAGCACTCTAAGGGGCTGTTTGGATTTGGTCAAAGTTGTGTCCCAAGTAGTAGTCATGGAGGATTAGGGCAAAGTTGTGTCCCAACTAGTAGTCATGGACAGCTGTACGCGTCCATGGTTTGTCAACCCCCTTGTACATGGGAACCCTTGGACCATGGATTGGGCGTCTCTGGTGGAGAGGCGGAACTACTTGTCAATGACACTTAATAGTTTCAGTGCACACAATGATCATATTTATGTGGACATGCTTGACATGTTTTAATGTGCTACAGGTGCGACCATCCAAGCATCCCACATGTGCGTATGTGCCACCATTAATCTTCAAGCACTAAAAAGATGGCACATTTGTCAACATGCGCATGTCAACTGTGCACATGCACATGCACATGTGTAAGTGTGCCATCAACTTTAATTTCCCCATCTGTTCCTCAATCTATCCAGTCCATGATCCAGGGTGTTTGAAAGACAAGGGACTGAACAACTGATTTGAAACAGTATGCCCAGGACTAGGCTGTCTTGACAACATGCAATGGATTGTTAGTCACCGCACAACTTTGCCCAAATACACACAGGCCCTCAGGCTTAAGGCTTCCATTTCGTGGATTCTGGATAGTATGTCTACCCACTTACATGTTTGGTTATAATTAAGATTTGCCTTCATGATATACATTATTAACTTAATTACCTGTTTCAGTCCCAGCTGGAGAAAATCGCCCCTACATGGATGAATGTTTCAATGAGAATGAAAGATGACCCAGAGACTGATAAAGCTTTTGGATGGGTGCTAGAAATGTGAGGGGACCTTGTGGAAAACTTTGCTTCTTCTCCCTTTGTTATATTTCAATTGACAAGTACGGAGTAGCCATACATGTTACTGATTCATCTTTGCTGTCTCTTTGTCTCGTCCTTTTTGTGTTGAGCTAAGGTATGGATATGCTGTTGCATCCGCCTTGCATGGTGTGCAGCATATTCTTCGGAAAGATTTTATGTTACAGGTAAAGCAAGCTGCCCAAAAATGTTTATCATGGTTATGTAGTTCTCCATCTTTTTTTCTTCCCCATTTTAAGTGCATGAGATATTTTGGTGACATAGGTAGAATTTGGTTCCGAAGTCTCTAAGAACATTTTTTTTTTTACACAGCCCCCTTGGGATTTGGAGATTGGAAAGAAGTTTATAATCCATTACACTTATGGTTGTGATTATAACTTAAAGGTAAAATTGCACTGTCTCATCCCCTTGCGAATATGTTGTTGAGTTGTGCTACTGAAAGATTCTGCATTTTCATCTAAGAATGTGAACTGTTTGCATCCTCTTGCATTTATTGAGCATGCATCTGTAAGCTCTTCATTCATTTTTATAGATTTGTTGCCTTTTCAGGGTGAGCTTACATATGGGAAAATTGGTGAGTGGCGCTTCGACAAAAGATCATATCTTCGTGGTCCTCCACCAAAAAATCTTCCTTTGCCTCCTCCTGGAGTTCCTGAAAGTGTGGTATGTCAATGATTACATAATTGCTTACCTAAAAATACTGCATGTGAGACTTTGAAGGGCCCATCTCAAATCCAGTAACTCATAAATATTTTTAGGCAGAAGCAGGTCTCTATGTTGTACATGTACTTATGTTATTTCAGTTGCACTCTACCTCTCAATTTACATGGCTATAAGAAGCATTACATAGTACCAACCTTTTATTAATTAAATGATTCAAGCTTGCTGAAATCTGAATTTATTTAGTTTATATCTTTATAGTATAGTTCCACTTCCTCAAAATTGTCACTTTCTTGAGATTTATTTATTTATTATATAAAGAGCACTGCAGGTGTCTCATTTGTTATTATCTGTATTTCTGCTTATTTTTTGTGTTATTATTTCTTACTTGTCCACATAACTAGATTGCCATCCACCAGCGTACAATAATCAGTGTAGCTCCAATCTCTATGTGACTCTGCCAAATTTGCGGTAGTATAAGCTTCAACATCTAAGTAACCATGCTTCAAATACAAAAGACCTCAAGGGGATTTTTTTTTTCCAAGTATGGCAGATACTATAAACAACTTCTAGACATGGTGTGCCATAAAGGCCGTTACGGAGCTGTAAAGGCCGTTACGTAAAGGTAACGGTGGCAACCGTTACACGTTACGGGGTTATAACGGCCGTAACAACCGACATGGAAAAAAATGACCTGTAATTAGTGTTCGAAATATCAGTATCGCACCATGTATCGCACCCTTGGGATACAGATACGTATCAGTTATTGCACGGGATATATCGTTTGTATCGCGTAATTTATCGCACTTTTTTGGGAAACATTGGTAAAATTGTTGAATTTTTCAATGAAACTTCAGGGATTATTAAAAAAGACCTTAATACATACTTTTAAATCATAAAATCTCAAAAAAAAAAGTGTACATAATAGATTTCCTTTATAAAGGGTCCTAATCTATGCACCGACTAACTGAACTAATACAACTATATTCAAATTGAATGCATAACATTAATAAATGTATTAAAATACGTATGAAAACAAAATTAATTCATTCAAAAGTTTAAAAAAGAAGTAGAAATTGTAAACATACCCATCAATGATGTGACTGGCTGATTTTTGGGGCATGATGGACGTTTAATCCTCACTGTTTCATGTCGTGCGGCACACTTGATCTTAGGATCTGCCTGATTTTTGGTCTCATGCCCCAATATGCTCTGGAAAAATGGATGGACAGAGTGGATTTCTCATAAACATCATTGTGGGCCCCACCATGAGCCCCATAGGACCATTTGTCTCTAACTAGGTCTTGGTGGGATGAGATGGCCCTCTGTGGCGGTACCTGTAGCGTATGTAGCCTCTTGGATTCATACACAGAGGGCCCACTATAATATATACATTTTATCCACTTTGTCCATCTATTTTTCCAAATAATTTCAGACCATAACGTGAAATATGAGGCAAATTCAAATCTCATGTGGACCACACCTTTGGAAACATGGTCATATGAAGTTTTTAATGATGCGTCATTGGGATTTGGATCTGCTTAATTTTTAGGATTTTTTTTCCTATCGTGTGGTCCACGTAAGATTTGGATCTGCTTAATTTTTGGGACCACATCCTAATATGGGCAGGAGAAACGGATAGACAACATATATATATATATATATGTATATATATATATATATATATATATATATATATATATATATATATATATATATATATATATATATATATATATATATATATATATATATATATATCAGGGGCGGCTCTAAGGGTAGGCAGGTGAGGCAATCGCCTAAGGCCCCCTATTTATGAAGGCCCTATACCATAGAATAGGCTTTTAATACTCTGACAATGTCTAGTAATCTATACATATGCACTGAGAAATTGCAACCTTTGAATATTTTTAAATTAAATTAAACAAATATAAAAGTGGGTCCTAGTTTAGATGGTTCATGAAAAACTAAAACAAAAGCACACAATGAATGGATCTCCTAATTGGTTGATTCTTGTGCACTAAATAAATTATTTGAATTCAACATACAAATTCCCACTAATCGAAAGATAGAATAGTTAAATGAATGGATTTTTTGTAATTTAGCCTATCTAGAATGGATCACCTAATTTAGACGGTTTGGATGGAGTCAAAATATGCTATATTAACAATCTAGGAATGCCTATTTATTAACTATAATTGCTAGAGTACTATGCAATTCTAAATTCATTATTCTCAAAATAGACGCGGATTGCGTGCAGACCACTTTAAGGATTCCTGTAGCCCTGAGCTCTGTGGGGTCCACATTATTATATGTGTTATATCTATTCTGTTGATCCGTTTCTTCATCCCATTTTAGAATATTAGAAAAAACATGAAGCAGAACCGAAGCTCAAGTGGACCACAACACAGAAAAAAAGTGGATATTGAATGCTCACCATTAAAAACTTTTCTACAAAGTGAGAAATTTTGGATAAGCTAATATTTATGTTTTCCTTTCATCCATCTAGGATTCACCTTATGAACGGTTTAGTAATTTTATCTATCGAAACGGACTTATTGGATAAACTTGAATACAAAAGTTTATTACTTTTTATAGTTTAATTTTGAATTTATTAATTTTTTATTTTTTAAACTAAGAAGCCTCATTTTTATGACCTGCCTAAGGCCCCCAAAAATGTTGAGCCGCCCCTGATATATATATATATATATATATATATATATATATATATATATATATATATATATATATATATAATGCATCGGTAAGGTGGGCCCCACAATATAGGTAAAACCCCAGTAGTACCCAATCCGCAAGGACTCGCTAGTGATGTGGAGCTAGCAATGTGGGTGAACTCTCATAGAGAGGGACAGTCTGTCAGGGGTTTGTGGGGCCCACTGTGATGTATATGTTTTATCCACGCCGTCCATTCATTTTAAAAGATAATTTTAGAGCATGAGCTAAAAAAGTAAGGAGATCTAATGCTCAAGTGGACTACACCATAAGAAGCAGTGAAGATTGAATGGCTACAGTTGAAAATGTCTCGGGGGCCACATAATTTTTGGATCAAACTAATATTTATGCTTTCTTTGCATCTTGGTCAATCAGACCTCATGAACAGATTGGATGGCAAATAATCATCAAGGTTGGCCAGGAAAGTTTTAACGGTGGGCATCATTGTCACCACGGCTTCCTGTGGCGTGGTCCATGTGAACCTTAGATTTGACTCATTTTCGGGCTCATGCCCTGAAATAACCTATCAAAATAGAAGGATGGTGTGGATAAAACACACATCATGGTGGGCCCTACAAAGCCTCTGACTAGACTACCCATCTACCTACGCCCCATAAAAAGTATGCTGAAGCCAGACTTCCTACCGAAGTGACGTCACCAAGTTTTGTGGGCCACACCATGATGTATGTGTTGTATCTACACCGTCCATCCATTGGAAGAGATCATTTTAGGGCATGAGACAGAATGAGGTAGATCCAGAGCACTAGTGGACCTCACCACAAAAAATAGTGGGCAGAGTTATGCCCACCGTTGAAACCTTCCTAAGGTCTACGATAATGTTTATTTGAGATCCAACCTTTTCATAAGTTAACACAGCCATGAAATAAGGGAAAAAACAAATATAAGCTTGATCGAAAACTTTTGTAGCCCTTAGAAGTTTTTTATGGTGGGCGTTGCTCTCCCCACTGTTTTCTGTGGTGGGGTCCATTGCAGCTTTGGATTTGAATCATTCTTTGTATCATACCTTAAAATAATCTTTCCAAATGTATGGACGGTATGGATACAACTCATACATCATGGTGGGGCCCACATAACTTGGTGATGTCACTTTAGTAGCGAATCTCGCTACTCAAACCGAATCTCGCTACTCAAACCTATTAGTGCTAATCCGCGTCCGTAAAAATGGCATTCGAAGCCTATTTTTTCCAAAACCAGAGAGGGACCAGACCTCGAAACCCGAAAATCTCTCTTTTTCTCTCAAAATCACTCCAAATTTCCGGAGTTTTCAGATTATTTGGCAAAGTCGAAGGGAATCGAAGATTTTTTTTCGCTCTTTCCCACGAACGGCGCACCACTTCAATCGATTGGCCCCACCAACTGCAACTTCTGATTAGGCAATCTTTCTATAGGTACCGAAATGCACTCTTTTCAAAGTTTTTCCCCTTTTTTTATATATATTTTTCGATTTTCTAGGGCTATCCCGATTTTATTTTATTTTATTAATTTTTCCGACATTCCCGGCCCTTTAATTGTGAACAAAATGTTAAAATCCTTGATAAAAAACGGTAGAAGTGACAATATTTGTCGATGTCGCACGATATTTTGCGATATCTCACGATATTTTGCAATATATCTCATGATACACAAGATTCTTTGAATTTTTTGTATTTTCAAGGGCCTTCCGAAGGGTTTCATATCGCTCACCATCGATACCGATAGTATCAATGTTATGAACACTACCTGTAATTGCTGTTAATAGCACGCTACATCCCCTATAAAGGCCATAATAGCCCTATAATGGTCTATTACGAGATATATACAAGTTTTTCATACTTTTAAATCAACATTACGGGGCAGATATAGGTTTTTCAAGGTTATTTCAATAAATAAAAAAGAGAAACCATAACGGCCGTTATGGGGCCGTAACAGCCGTTATGCCCCGTATCGTAAAAGTAACGGTGGTTGCCGTTACGGCCACCGTTACCGTTACGGAATACCTTGCTTCTACATGACCTGGACATGGAGCATGCATTAACTAACAACATTAACAGCACATGCGATGTCCAAGTAATGGTCAAATAGATGAGCTTTCCAACCGGTGCCAATACAACCCAACATCTGGTAACAGGTCCACACTGTCCAACTAAAGTTTGTGATCCTCATGGTATTCAGAATCAATAAAGGAAATGGTCACTCCCATTACGTGATAGGCGGTGAATCAGCTTGTTATGAAAAAATGAGCCATATTGGCCTGTATCAGCCCCGTAATGGTGCGTATCGGCACCATTACGGGGCTGATCTGGTCGTTACATGCCGATACGGTCATAAAGGGCCCATTTTGAAAAAAAAAATATTTTCAACTTCTCTCTCTCTCTCTCTTTCATTTCTTTCTTCACTTCAACCATGAAGGAAGCTTGGAAAGTAATTTTAAACTAGATCTCTAGGCTTATTTTAAGTAACAAAACACATTTTTTTTGAAAGATAAGTTGATTTTATTAAAAGGCTAAAGGCCAAAAGAAGAGAAACAAAAGCAACAATACAAAGTAAAATACAGCAGCCTCGTGGCACTCAAATCCCCAAAAAACCCTTAGACAACCAATCTCTTAAGAAAGCATTTACCATGTTGATAATCCCAGAAGATGTGTTGCCTTTATTTCTGAAGCAACGGTCCTTCCATTCCTTCCAAATACTCCAAAGGACAACTAACAACGATAGACCCCATTTAGATTTTTTGTTAATTTTCTGACCTCAATTCATCAGCAAAATAACTCGTCGATTGAGGCCGGCATTACCCAGTCAGTGTTGAACGTTTGAAAAACTCTGCTTCAAACTTCCTCAGAGAAGGGGTAGTGCATGAAAACATGATCCAGACTGAGCATCCTCGTGACAAAGCAAGTAAATGTTGGGAAGGATCATTGACCTTTTACATAGGTTGTCAATGGTTAGGATATGGTTCCTACTAGCTAACTGTGCAAAAGCAACCACTTTCGGGGGAACACCCATGGACCAAACTGGCAAGGTATGACAAACATACAGCTGGTTAGAAGGGCGGGAAATCCTGAAATATAGGGATTTCGCTGAAAAATTCCCTCAGGGATGATGCTTCCAAATCACAGAATCCACCACCCTCGAGATAGGTCTAAACCCCTACAAGCAGGAAGGGAGGGAAACCGGCTGATTGACCTCCTCATCCAGAAGGTTATGTTGGCAAGGGGGAAGCCACACTTCCCTTTCTCCCGAACCGTAAAAGTAGTCTGCAACAGAGGTATTCGGAGCTGAATAGATGGTCGCAAGGGATGGAAGGTTCTCATTGAAAGTAACCTCATCACGTCAAGAGTCCTCCCAAAATCTAATACGAGTTCCATCCCTAAGGGCAAACACTAAACCTTCGAAGACATGCGGGGCTACCTTAGTGATAGCTAGAGTTGGGCATGTCGGACCTGATCCGGTGGATCTGACCCGATTCGCATCGAACCGACGACCTAGATCGGTCAGGTTCGAGCTGGATCAGGCAGATCCGACCGTTAATCGGATCGAGTTCGGGTCAATATCAATTCGGACCGGACTGGATGTATTATAACTAATAATTTACTATTTTACCCCACCTATATATATATATATATATATATATATATATATATATATAACTTTACCCTTTTTAAAGTTTTTACCCTACCCGTCCCTCTCTACCCGCACGACCACACCCGAACGTGCAGAACCCTAAATCCCCCAAAACCCTCTCTACCCTAAAGTTTTTAAAGTTTTTATCACTGCTCTTGCAGAACTCCGTTTCCTGCTATGGTAGCTAGCTATCGTATCTTATTTCATTGTGGACTAAAACACTGAGCATGCATAAAATGGAATCAGTTGCATTGATGATTTCATCTAGGTTTTCTGTTTTAGTTCAAGATTGCTCTCTGCTAGTTGTCTGTAACTGCAGACAAGGAGAGAAACATTGCTCATGCTCGCAAAGCCATTGAAGAAGCGGCTGAAAACGGTGCTCAATTGGTTGTCTTGCCTGTAAGTTAAACTCATCAGATATTTGTGGTGTTTCAAATCATGTTTTCTTATTTTTCATGGAATTCCTTATTTCTCTAATGAATGATGAGATATTTCGCATATGAAATTGAGGAGTTGCTGAAATACCAAAACATGAATGGACCGATCCGAACCTGGCCCAATCCGATCCGACTCGGTTTTCTTGACCTAGTCGGACTCAGATCGGTTCAGGCCAGCTTGGGTTAGGATCGGCTCGAGTCAGATGACCCGGACTCAGTCCCGGACGGACTGAGTTTGGGTCAGGCCATGTAGAACTCGGATCGAGTCGAGTTGGACTCAATCCGATCTGACTCGGTCCGATGCCCAGCTCTAGCGATAGCCTTCCATAAATGAGATACATGGTGTAGGGATGATTCCTCAATCCACCCCCCCCATAGTAATTGAGCCATATTTAACAGCTATGGTAGACCTCCAGAGATTGTCCTCTTCCCTCCCAAACCTCCAAATCAATTTGCCCACCAGGGCTAAATTGACTTCATCCAGCCTCTTGATCTCTACCCCTCTGGCAGAATAGGGAGAGCAAACCTCCTTTCAATTAAGAAAATGGAATTTACCAAAAAATTCACCACTATGCGATAGGAAATCCCTCCTAAGCTTGTCAATTCTATCGATCACAGACTTAGGCACTGAAACAGGGACATAAAATATAGGGGGAGATTAGACAAAAATATGCTTTAATGAGGGTGATTCTCCCTCCAGGGAAAGAAACTTACTATTCCAGGGGGAGAGCTTTCTCTCCATCCTTTCAATGACTATGTCCCAAAGATGCTTTGTAGGCTTCCCAATACAAAGAGGGAGACCCAAGTAGAATTAGGGAAAGGAACCTACACAACACCCAAGCAGAGAAGCCAATCTATCCGATTATGAGGAAGATAGGTTGACACCCAAAATCTCAAATTTAGCCAAGTTAACCTTTAGCCAAGACACCAACTCAAACAAGCAGATGGTCTTTAATGCAGGGGCATTTTCACACTGGGCTTGAGTGGGGTCGCTTGTGGGATGCAGGGGCACACTCGGGGTGGGTGCGGCCCACGGAGGAAGTCTCGTGTTCGAGACTCCTCACCAGGGGTGATTAATGCGCATTTCACACCGGGCTCGAGTGGGGTAGCCCGTGGGATGCAGGGACACACTCGGGATGGGCGGCCCATGTGATTTGGGGCCCACGAAGGGGGTTCGGCCGAGGTCCCAAAACCCATGAGATGTGGGGCCTGGGTTATGAGATAATGAGATTAATTCACCATACTCTAACAGTTCGAGCTTTTAGAGCAAGTGGTTAATTGTCCTGCATCAAATTGGTATCGGAGCGGGAGGTCTTGGGTTCGAGACTCCTCACCGGGGGTGATTAATGCAGGTGCATTTTCACACTGGGCTCGAGTGGGGTCGCTTGTGGGATGCAGGGGCACACTCAGGGTGGGTGCGGCCCACGGAAGTCTCGTGTTTGAGACTCCTCACCAGTGGTGATTAATGCGCATTTCATACCGGGCTCGAGTGGGGTAGCCCGTGGAATGCAAGGACACTCGGGGTGGGCGGCCCATGTGATTTGGGGCCCACGAAGGGGGTTTGGCCGAGGTCCTACAACCCATGAGATGTGGGGCCTGGGCTATGAGATAATGAGATTAATTCGCCATACTCTAATAGTTCGAGCTTTTAGAGCAAGTGGTTAATTGTCCTGCATTGGTCTTACTCCTATTGTCAACCATAGAGTCTTCAGCTTCACAAAAAAATAGCGTCATTGGCAAATTGCAGGTTAGTGACTTTCTGTCGGAAATTGGGAATTGAGAAGCCTTGAAACAAACCCACTGTTTGGCCCTTAACTAGAAACTGACTTGGAGCCTCAGAGAAAACAAAAAAGAGGAGAAAAGAGAGGGGACCCCTTGACATCCGGCCCCCCATGTAGAGCCAAATCCCAAGCGAGCCAACATGCAATCAAGAAAATTTCAATCAACGTGATCATATGCTTTCTCTAGACCTAACTTTCATAGAATTCCCTACCTACTAGCCTGATAACAGCAGCTCACAAACTTATGAGCGAGCAAAGCACTATCAAGGATCTGTTGCCCCAAGGTAAGTGCACTTTGATAAGGATATATGACTTTACCGAACACAACCTGAGCCCATGATTTAGCAGTTTCACTAAGATTTTGTGTAAGTTGCCAATCAGGTTGATTAGCTGGAAATCTCTTAAAGAAACATCTCCTTCCAACTTAGGAATCAGGACTAGGAAAGAGTAGCCCAATTTTGGTAGCATACACTTAGATTCCAAAATTTTAGCAATAAAACCAAATAAATCCGATTTGACCGTCTCCTAGAATATTTAAAAAAGGTTAATGGGAAGCCATCAGGGCTAGGAGCCTCGTCTCAATGCAAAGTAAAAACAGCCTCCTTGATCTCTTCCTTTGAAGGTTTTTTTTTTTTTTTTTTTTTTTTTTTTTTTTTTAAATTTTAAAGAACCACAACCTTCTCCGAAGAGAGACAGTCAAAGGCTAGATTGCCAAGGGATGGCGTTGACCAGTCTCCCTCGGACAACGACTTAGAGAAGTAATCAACGACAACTTCAGAAATAGAGGGCATGTCTTCTGGTCTGATTCATCCACCAATAGAGAGGAATATAACTCGCGCGGGCTTGGGCATTGTCTATTCCATGAAAATACTTAACATTTTTGTCTCCCTCTTTAAGGCAGGTAGCCCGTGAGCATTGGCGCCATTTGATTTCCTCTCTTGGTGTAAATCATCACTTATTTTTTCATTTTTTCCATCTTTTTGTTGAATTATATGCAACAAGGCCAAACTCACCAAACCATGCTTGATTTGTGTTTGATTAGGGCCTATTTGGTCAACTTTCAGTAGGTCAAGTTAACATTGCCCAAAAAAAAATCATTCTTTTTTTGAGAGATTAAATAAATAAAAAAAGAATGACCTGTTACCCTGTCAAATTCATATCCAAAACCAAAAAAGAACATATATATATATATATATATATATATATATATATATATATATAGGAAAATGCTCGCTCACTGCGAACCACTAGTTCAGTAGCGTAGTACTATCGAACTTTTTGAGAACCCATCATACGTGATGAATCTCGCAAATCTGAACCGTCCACATGAAGCGAACCTCATGAAACCTCATAGTATAAAATTTTACTTTGATCCAAAACTTTGGTGGACCGTGAAAAATGCAAACAGCTTTCTTTCCTTGATTTAAATTTCTCTTTGCTATGGACTTATAGATAAAAGTTTTAGATAAAAGTAAAACTTGGTCATAGGGGTTTCACTAGGTGTTGCTTCACATGAACGGTTCATTTGCTAGATTCATCCGTATGATGGGTTCTCAAAAAGTTCGACGTTTACATTCTCTTTTCTAGTGGCCTTCTATATATATATATATATATATATGTATATTATAGCCGAATGCTCAGCTGCGCACCAGTTCGCACAGAACTCGTGCAAACTTTTTTGAGAACCCATCATACGTGATTTGACTCCAAAATCTGAATGGTCCACGTGAAGCAGCACCTCATGAAACACCCCGAGCTCAATTTTTACTTTGATCCGAAACTCTGGTGGGCCATGAAAAATGAAAACAGTTTCCTCCCTTGATTTGCATTTCTCTTTGCTATGGCCCACTAGAATTTTAGATCAAGGTGAGAATTTGTCCCTTGGGGTTTCATGGGATTCTGCATCACATGGACCATTCAGATTAGACGCCCATGACATGTGTGCAAAGGTGCGCACGTGAGCATGGCTCTCTCTCTCTCTCTCTCTATATATATATATATATATTCATTTTTTCCATCTTCTTTTTAAAATTACCAATCATTTTTGGGATATTTTCCTAAAATGATTTTTTTGGGGTCGTTTTAGGGCCATGTATCAGCCAATACGCTAGCCAATACCATTCTATAATACCTTGGTGATTTTGATCATTTAGAGTATCCATTGGCTGTGCGCCAAGTTATCAAGAGTCATGAAGCCAAGAATATATTTTGTCATAAGATACCAAACCTTGCCATGACCGAGCCACATCAATGACCAAGAACTATCGGTAAGGACCATGATCATTGATATCAAATTCATGGTTCAAGAACAGTTTTGAATTATGCATGCCCCTTTGCATCATCTCTTATAACAAAATATTGTCGACATAGGCAAGCGCAATTGTGATTCCAATGTTGCGGTTGAAGAATACTATATGATTGCATTGCTCTGATTACATCCACGCTTTAGTATTATGTTGCTAAAACACTCAAATCATGTGCAATGGGACCGTTTTAAGCCATAAATAGCCTTCTTAAGCCCGCATACTGTATACCCCCAATCAATAGAAGAAACCCTAGGGCGGTACCATACATACCTTTTTCTAAAGATCTTCATGAAGAAACACATTATTATTATTATTATTATAAAAGGTAATAGAAACTTTCATTGAAAACAACACTACGATAGCGTTAAGAGCAGAACAAAAAACAGAAAGAAACAAAAAAGAAAGTAGAAGGGGCTAAAACAACCACCTCTTAACCCCAACTGATGTAGGACAATTAACCGCTTGCTCTAAAAGCTCGAATTGATAGAGCATGGCGAATTAATCCCTTTATCTCATAGCCTAGGCCCCAAATCCATGGGTTAGGTCCTCGGACGAACCCTCCTCGTGGGCCCTAAATCCATGGGTTATGCGGGCCACCCACCCCGAGTGTGCCCTTACATCCTTGGGGGTGAGGAGTCTCGAACACGAGACTTGTTGCTCTGATACCAATTTGATGCAGGATAGTTAACCACTTGCTCTAAAAGCTCGAACTGATAGAGTATGACGGATTAATCCATTTATCTCGTAGCCAGGCCCCAAATTCATTGGTTAGGTCCTCAGACGAACCCTCCTCGTGGGCCCCAAATTCATGGGTTTTGTCCCCTCGTGGACCCCAAATCCATGGGCTCCGCCTTACACTGGCCCCAAATCCATGGGTTATGTGGGCCACCCACCCCAAGTGTGCCCTTGCATCCCACGGGGGACCCCACTCGAGCTTAGTGTGAAAATGCTCTAGCATTAATCACCCCCGGTGAGGAGTTTCGAATATGAGACTTCCTACTCTGATACCAATTTGATGCAGGATAATTAACCACTTGCTCTAAAATCTTGAATTGATAGAGCATGACAAATTAATCCCTTTATCTCATAGCACAGGCCTCAAATCCATGGGTTAGGTCCTTGGACGAACTCTCCTCGTAGGCCCCAAATCCATGGGCTTCGCCTCACATGTGCCACCCGCCTCACACGAGCCCCAAATCCATGGGTTATGCTGGCCACCCACCCCGAGTGTGCCCCTGCATCCCACAGGGGACCCCACTCGAGCCCAGTGTGAAAATGCCCTCGCATTACCAGCCCACTCAACAACATACTCTCAAACATGAGAGGCAACACCCTTGACAATTACAACACATATTTCGGAAACACCGACTATTCCTCTTACCCCAAATCCCCCAAAGAACAGCTAGGAGACAACCTCCATGCAGCCTGATGCTTTTTGCAAATGTTAACCCCGTGCCACTCCACGAGGAAGTCTCCAGTGTCCTGTGGCATGACCGACGCCATATTGAATTTGTTAAGCAGGGACTCCCAAATGCCTCTAAAAAAAGAGCAATGCATAAAAAGGTGGTTGGCAGGCTCGACATCAAACATGTAGAGGAGACGTTTGGGATGACCATAGACCACTTTTGAAGGTTATCTATCATCAAAACTCTGTTTCTCTCCACTAACCAACTAAAACCTCCAATCTTAGAGGGCGCATCATAATGATGCCACACCTGAGCCGTCTTTTCAAAGTTCATCCCGTTGGACCGAAGCATGATGTAGAAAGAGCTAACCGAGAAACGCCCTGACTAATCCATTGACCACACCAAGCTATCCTTTTCATCAATTGAAGGCTAGCAGGGGTGGAGGAATTCCAATAATGCGGCAAACTCCACCTCGCAATCCATCAAGGATCTACAAGACGGCGGAGACCACACAATTGAACCAAAGGACCTGGAAACGTCGGTTAATGGTGACACGCCGATCCAGAGCAAGACTGGCAATTGCTGAGAAGGAGACATAAAGAGGCACATCTCCCCTCCTTACATCTTCCTAGAAACGAATGTTCTCTCCATTTCCCAAAGAGAAAACAATGCCTTTCGAGGAGATAGACCTAGTGCTCAAAATTCCTTTCCAAGCCGCCACCGCCCTATAATTGGAAGAGTCTTTTGTCCATCACCCGTCAGGGAAGCACCCATATTTACTTGCAATGATCTGCCTCTAAAGAGCATCCTTTTCCACATTGAACTGCCACCACCACTTACCTAGAAGAGCATCATTCATCACTTCCAACTTACGAATGTTCGCATCACCTTCATCTGGTTTACAAACTTCATCCCATTCCAGCAAATGGAACTTTTTCTTATCCGACGAATCACCCCATAGAAAATCATGCCTAAGCTTCTCAAGAAGAGGAAGGACTAATCTTGGGCATCTACAGAGCGATAGGAAATAAATTGGCAGGTTAGATGAGGCCACTTTAATGAGAGTGATTCACCCAACTAGAGACAAGAAGCGCCCACTCCAACATGCTAGCTTCCACTCGAACCTTATGATCACCTCATCCCAAAAATGCTTGGCCGACTTCCTAATGCGCAGTGGAAGCCCCTATAATTGGAAGAGTCTTTTGTCCACCACCCGTCAGGGGAGTACCTGCCTCTAAAGAGCATCTTTTTCCGAATTGAACCGCCACCACCTCTTACCTAGAAAAGCATCATTCATCAATGCCAACTTACAGATGTTCACACCACCTTCTTCATCAGGTTTACAAACTTCATACCATTCCAGCAGATGGAACTTTTTCTTATCCGGTGAATCGCCCCACATAAAATCATGCCTAAGCTTCTTAAGATGAGCGAGAGGACCAATCTCGGGCACCTAAAGAGCAACAGGAAAAAAATTGGCAGTTTAGATAAGGCTGCTTTAATGAGAGTGATTCGCCCAACAAGAGACAAGAAGCACCTACTCCAACTTGCTAGCTTCCACTCGAACCTTATGATCACCTTATCCCATAAATGCTTGGCCAGCTTCTGATGCAAGACGCGTGATTTAGTGCTAGCATGCAACATGGAGATTATTAAAGAGTCCATAAAGTAATCCAAATAGCAAAAGATGTTAACCTACCACATGATTAAGAGTAAACAATATGAAATAAACGATGGAAGGATATGACTTCTAATTTAGCATAGGCACAATCCACATTCAAGGGGTTGACTATTAGGTTCTAAGACTAGGGTTAGGGGGGAGAAAACTCGAGATTTGGGCATTTAGGGTTCATGGAGTCGGGATTTTGGGATTATGAATTTTAGAAATTGGGGAAATTAGAAATTTGGGAATCTAGGATTTCGATTTGGGTTAGGGAATTTGGAATCAAGGGGTTTTTTATGGGGAAAAACAAAGGGGAATCAAGGGGATTGAAGGGTTGTCCGTACAGTTAGCCTTAGGCTCGCACGTGTGGCCGTGCGGTCACACGTGTGGGTGGTTTGGGTTAGGTTTTGAGAATTTCAAGATAGGGTTTGGTTGAGGTTGAAGTTTGATGATGAGTTTTGAAGAAAATGATGGTTTAGATGGCTTTGGATGGGAGGGAAAGAAGAGAAGATGGAGTTTTGAAGAAAATACCTCTTTTGGATAGAAAGAAGATTAAGAAGAAAATGATAGATGGAAGCCTTGCATCTCCATTGAATAGGAAAAGAATCAAACCATACGTAATCTTCAAATCGCATGAAGAAATAAGAGGAACTTTGAAATTTCATAAAACAATAGCATAGAGAGGTTCTCCCCCTCCCTTTCTCTCTTTTGTAGTCTCAAGTGCAAAAAGTTTACAGAAATAGCCATACTTAATGTTTTTAAAAAGAAAAAAAAATTATTATTACTAAAATAGCCCTAAAACTAGAACAAAATGTAAAGAAAAAACTCAGAAAATGTCCAAACTATCAAATAAACTAAATCCTAATAAAGTCAAATAAAAACTAAGACACTTAATTCCTAAAGTGTCCACGATGAAAAGTGGTCAAATGGCTCGATACGTGCTATCCAACGATCCGATTGATACAGTCACTCTATCCAACAGTACAGACTCAAGAATACAACCCACATGCATCATCCTAGTGTAGGGTTTTCAAAGATGCATCAAATGCATGTGGGGTCTTCAAAATGGTCCACTCGGGCCCACATAGTGGTCATCCATCTAGAGGGAAATTGTTGATGATCTCTTCCTCTAGTAGACCCTGAATGGTGCTCTAATGTTCTTCTCATCAGCTTCCCAATGCATAGTAGAAGCCCCAAATAAGAGGAGGGGAAGGATCCCGCCTTACACCCAAGAGACTTGGCAAGACACTTGATTTCGTTGCTACATAGATGGATCCCAGGCAATTCGCATTTAACTAGATTAATCTTTTTCCTTGAAACTACTTTGAAGTATTGAAGGATCTTACACAGATTATTAACCTTAACTTCATCTGCCTCGCAGAAGAGGAGTGTGTCGCCTGCATACTGAATGCGAGAGATCGGTGCAAGCATGCTACCAACTTGATAACCTGTGAACAAGCCCACATCTTGGCCCTTGGAGAGCATCCTTCCCAATGCTTTTTCTATGACCATAAACAGTAGCAGGATAACAGATTACCTTGTTTGATGCCTCTCAAGCTTTTGAAATAACCTTTAGGAAAGTCGTTCACCAAGACAGAGAATCTTGCCGAGCTAGCACATTCTTTAATCCACCGTCTCCAGGTCAAGGTATTCAAAATTGGTTACGTTTCAGCTGTAACGACTGATACGTAATGGTAACGGTTGATACCGTTATGCGATATGGCCTCGAAACGGAGCACCCTCTATTTTCAGGTATGTAACGGCCATTACGGTACTGTAACAACTGTTACGGCCCATACTCGTAAAGAAAATGGGAAATTTTTTTTTTTTTTCTTCTTCTTGGGTTGCTTGCATTCAGTAATTGTGACACTTCTTTGTGCTGCTATGATCGGCGGCATTATTACCCTTCCTCTTCTTCTTCTTCTCTCTCTCTCTCTCTCTCTCTCTCTCTCTCTGTGGTTCCCTCTCTTGTTTACCTCTTTTCTTTTCAGTTTTCCTTTATCTCTCTCTCTCTCTCTCTCTCTCTCTCTCTTTCTCTCTCTTCTTTTCATTTTCCTTCTTTAGAAAACACGAATGGACTGCCACACACTTATTTATTTTTATATACTCTACAGTGCACATAGCACAGTGCACACGCACGCACTGTTTTGTTACGTGGGGCCCACCTTGATTTATGTGTAGTATATCCATGCCATCCATAATTTTTTAAGTTCATTTTAAGGCACAATGCTTGAAATGAAGGGATCCAAATCTCAATTGAACCACGTAGTTGGGATTGAATGCCCACTGTTAAAATCTTCTTAGGGCCCACTATAATGTTTATTTTCCATCGAACCTGTTGATGAGGTCACATAGACCTTGACCTGACCTTGATGAAGGGAGAACACAAATAATAGCTTGGTCCCAAAAAAAATTGTCTTAAGAAATTTTTAATGGTGGGAATTAAATCCTTTTTTTGTGGTCCACCTAAGATTTGGATCAGCCTCATTTTTTGGACCATGCCATGAAATAAGTTAGCAAAAAGGATGGACCACATGGATATACAACAAATGCATTGAGGTGGGCCCCACTTTTAAAGGGATGCTCACTAGTGGTCCACTGAAGATTTAGATCTACCTGAATTTTTGGACCATGCCTTGAAATGAGTTGGCAAAACGGATTGATGGCATGGATATACAAATACATCGAGGTGGCCCGCCTGGCCCACTAGTGGTCCACCTGAGATCTGGATTTACCTTTTTTTTTTTTTTCCAATGCCCTTAAATGAGTTGCCAAAACGGATGGATGACATGGATATATAATACATAATCGAGTGGACCCCAGTACATGGCCCTAAAAATTTATACATGAGGTATATATCAACTCAAAATTAACCAATTAAATTTTAAGACCATTATTGCTAAGTCATAATCCCAAAATTAAATTGTTTGAACAATTTTCACCATTAGTTTGCAGACACTTGTTTTTAAAAATAGGACCATTTGATATTTTTCATTTTTAACTATCCAATAAATGTCCACCAATCCATTAGTGGGATAAGTGCCAATAGATTGCATTAATTTGAGGCTAGTTTGGGGCATCAAATGGTCCCTGAATCAGCCCCGAATCAACAACATTATTTACACCAATTTAATTTTATTTTTTTAAAGATCTATGGGGGAAAATGATATCAAATTGTTAGGTACATGAAAAGTCCCTAAACTTTATATATTGAAATAAAATGTATGTGATTCACGAAGTATGCAATGCACCAGCACTATAAATAAAATGAAAACTTGAAAATATTACATGTTTTGGTATTACATTCATTATAGTAAATTTATATCGATATTATATAGTTAGAAAACTAAATATAAAAAGTTTGCAATTAATTTTAGGTTTTCAGGTTCATAAATCCATTAGACAACCCGATATAGCATTCTTACCAAAGAGTGGACCGTTACACCACTATAAACATGTTCCAAATTATAAATGAATGCATATTTGGAATATTTAGAATATTCCGGATTTAATGGATATTTTTCCATAATTTTTTGGCAAAAAAATAAATAAATATATTGCACCGTTACACACCCCGTATCGGTTGATACGGGGCATATCCGTATCGGTAATGGTGGGCACCGTTACGCCCACTGATACCACAACGGAACACCTTGCTCCAGGTGCTCCCACAACCAATCCTATGAAGCATGTAGTCTAGGAAAGCCCAATTGACATAATCATACGCTTTTTCAATGTCTAGCTTCCAAACCAATCCTATGAAGCATGTAGTCTAGGAAAGCCCAATCGACGTGATTGTACGCTTTTTCAATGTCTAGCTTCCAAACCGCCCCTTTTGTCCCTCCCCCATAACAAGAATTGATACACATGCGCGATGAGAGCACTATCCAAGGTTTGCCTACCTTCCACAAAAGCACCCTGATGTTGAGATACAAAATTACCGAGGACACGGCGAAATCTGGAAGTAAGGATCTTCACAAGAATTTTGTAAAGCCCTCTAATGAGAATGATTGGCCGAAAGTCCTTAGGCCTTTTTGCACTTGGGATCTTCAGGATAATTGCAATAAGAGAAGCACCCATCTCAGAAGAGAGGCAACCTCTAGCAAAGAATTCACACAAGTAATTCAACAAAATTTCTTTGATTGTGTCCCAAAAAAACCTGAAAGAAAGCAATTGGAAAACCGTCAGGCCTCGGGAATTTGTCCCTACCCAAAGAGAACACCGCTTCTTTAACCTCTTCCTCCGAGAAAGGGCGCTCAAGGGACAAGGATTCCTCATTGGAGAGATGGTCAAAGGGAAGGTTATCCAAGGTGGGCCTTCTCCACTCTTCTTAAGCAAGAGGTTTTGATAGAATTTTACCGTCTCCAGGCAAATTCTATCTTTATCCTCTACTCTAT
The DNA here is from genome assembly GCA_030180095.1 of Magnolia changhungtana. NCBI lineage: Eukaryota > Viridiplantae > Streptophyta > Magnoliopsida > Magnoliales > Magnoliaceae > Magnolia > Magnolia changhungtana. The sequence continues at coordinate 707,753 of JASAUF010000649.1, forward strand.
CCCCATCGACCACAATGCTACTGACCTTATTGTTTCTTGTGCAAAAGTTGTGAAGAAACACATTATTGACGTCTAATTGATGTAGAGGCCAAGAATGATTCGCATCTAGAGACAGTAGGACCTGCCAAAATTCAATTTTACAAGTGTATAAGTCTCATGGAAATCCACCCAATGTGTGAGTAAAGCCTTTGGCCACTAAATGTGCTTTATAGCTCTCAATTTCACCCCATGGTTTGTACTTCAATGCAAACACCCATTTACAAATGATGGTATGCCTCCTAGGTGGTTGCTTCACAAATTTCCACATCTGATTTTTCTCAAAAGCTCCCATTTCTTCAAGTATAGTCGCTTTCCACTTGGTATAAGATAAGTCTTGACTGACTCAGAAGGCATGAAATAGAAGAAACAAAAGACAAAAGAGCAATACGAAGGAGAAAGAGACTTGCATGAAATTAAATTGGAAATAGAATGAGCAGTACATGTGTGTCTTCCTTTGTGTAAGGCAATGGTAAGATCATTTGGATCACTGCTTTAAGGAATAGGACTAGGAAGAGAAGAGACTGGTACATGAGTCTAGAACATTTGATGGTGTGATGGCATCATGAGGAAGTCCTTTACTTAATGCTCTGTCAAATGTTTGTTTTTTGAATTTCAATCTTCTGAGGTGGTGAAGAATTAGTACATGGAGATAAATGCTGAGATTCATGATTAAAATATTTGAATGAGAAACTCAAGAACAATAATAACTATCCAATCACCAGAAGAAGATTCTCCCTGAATTGGATAACTCGTGAAATACTCACCTTGCAAAGAGTAGAGTGGAATATTCTAAAAGAAGTCATATCCATAAAGATAAACCATTTGCTGCGAGAACCTGGACAATAGCACTTATGTCCCATTTTGGGTCTATAGCATATGAGGAATATGCATTTGGTTGCTTTGCCATCCAATTTATGACATGAATTTTAGGAATGGGAAGAAAACTGAGAGTTCGTACCATTCATATGATCTGGAGTGCCAAAATTTATGATCTAGGACGTACTCGAAGGTGAGGTTGGGACTAAATGAGCAGATGCAGATGTACCGGACTGGTCAGAAGCATAACTCAGAGGATGAGCCACCTTCAAGGGCTGAAAGGTGACAACTAAGCACTAAAATCTCGTTTGATGGTAATTTGTTGGAAACTTTGAGTAACCATTTCAACTTTGGTAGATGCAAAATATGCTTTCCTTGGTGGCTGACCAACTAGGTCCCAGATTTCTCTTCTGTGAAGAGGAGGCCACCCGATTTCTTTTGCAGTCTTGCAATACATAAATGTCATACTAATCTCAGGTTTCATGAGTGGAATAACCAGGATAAGACTGTCATATTGTCTGACTACTAATCTGCATGAACTGTATCATCTGCACTTGGTTTCATGGATTTGCCATCTAAAAGCCTAAATTACACCTCCCACCAATAAACTCCCTTCCTGACTTAGACCACTCTTGGTGGGCATTACAAGACAGTTACATTGGAGAGGGAAGGGGTGCTAAGTGAGTCCGATGCAATGTATGTTTCTAGGAGAAGGGGAGAAAAGAGAGGATATGGAAAGAGGAGGGGACCTGAAAAGTATCTTAATGGTTGCTCTTTCAAACAATGTTTCATTGGAACTATCATTAGTTTATGTCATAATGAACTTAAAATTACTGCAGTCCTTCCATACCCTTGAGTGAAATTCATTGAACCAAGCAGTTGATGGGTAGGGCTTGAAGAAAACAAACAAAGAAATACTAAACATTTGTGATGTGTATCCAACCAACCCCAAAGGATAGGGAAAATGAAATGGTCTAGAGGGAACTAGGTCTGTCATATTCACATAGATCTCATCCTACGAATGGTGCTGTACTATATTGCCAAATGAGAATCAGGTTGCCAAGTTCAAAAAACTTCCTTAGCCACAATTTTTTGCAGTGATAGTCTCTACAAACCAGACCCATATAAGCCCACAGCCATGACTGAGTTTTATCCCCACAAAAGACATCTCTTCTTCCCTGTGCTAGATTGTGTGAGCTACTTGCTGCTTAGGGAATGAGCTTTTCTTCATGTCAGGCAAGGTTTTAGTCCATATATTTATTTGTCTTCCTTTTATTTTTTTCACACTACAGATTCCACGAAGAACAAGTCACATGATATGATGATAATGTGGTATTATGTAGGGGTGCTACTCAAGTCAAGGTGGGTTGACCTAAATTCCAACCCAAGGTTCCCAATCTAAAGTCCTCTTCACGCGACCCAACCCAACCCTTCTAGACCCTACCAGTCCTTGATTTTTTGCCACAGAGAGCACATCTTTCTATCCTTTTTTGCGACAAAGAGCACATCTTTCTATCCTTTGCATCCCTTTGATTTATCCGATCCCAAAGCTCACTCACGTGACTTGCAATCCATGGATGCGCCAAATGGAGGGTCTTGCTTCATCGTTTTTTTTTTTTTTTAAAAAATCTTTGTTTTGCCCTGTTTGGGACCAGTGAAACGAGAATATGAATTTGATAATCCATGAACTTGTCAAATTCATGGATTTACATTAGATTTGGATTTGGGAAATCCCAAAGTCCACTGTTTGGGAACGAAGCTACAAATGCATTTATTGCAACGGATTAACTTTTACTGCTTTTAAGAAAGTCTCTCATTCTGTGGATTTACAAATCCTTTTAACTTTTTGGGTAGTTGGATTTTCGTGAGATCCATGAATTTATGGGGTTGTGGACTTGGGTAATTCAAGGATTGCAAATCCCTGACAAAATACAAACAGGAGAGATTTGAAATCCATGGATTTCATAAATCCCTGCCCCAAATCCCTCTTTCCAGAACAGCCCCTAATAGAATTCTTTTTCAGAACCTAAAGCCAAACCAAAAAAGGTAGCAAGCTTCAATAACCCCAAGTTTCTTTTACCTAAAAAAAAAAAACTTTGCTTCTTCAGTGCATCTTAAATTGTTCTCACATGACCCAGACTCCAAAATTTTGCTGTGTAGAAACTCAACAGGTAAGCTCCACCTGTGGCCCCATGGGCTATTTCCAAAATTAAATAATAGGCCAATATTACTGTCCCTTTTTTCTTTTTCATGATTTCTTTCTCTTTCTAAATGCTAAGAAGAGAAGCACTTATGTGCGACCCATAGGGTTGTCAATGGGTTGAGCAGCTGAATGGACTTTTAAGCCCCAGCCCATGTTGATCAGGGCTTAGGTTTAAATAGATGTCCAAATAAGTCCAATGGGGTGTTATTTCCTTGTACTACTGCATATACGACAATAATATAGGCATAAGGTTAGTAGTAAATGGATATTATACATAGTATTTTAGGTTGTGTTTGGCTGCACCAAATTTCATGAAATTTTGTGATTAATCAGTCTAATTTGGCACAGAAAATCATGATATTTGGGTGCAACCAGATGCACCCTTGGTTATTTTTGCATAACTTAGTGTATTTTTCTGGTTTACTGATGTGTTTTTGTGGATGTTAAGTTATGAAAGAGGGAATTTATTGATGGTATTTTAGAAATGTCGGCTAAAAAGTGATTTATTGCTAATTTTTACGAAATGGTTTAGCTATATTTTTCAGAACTCACTAAATTGTTACAATCATCTGCTTTTTTGGCATACATGCACGTTAATCAGGGTGTTGGTTATAAATCAAGAATAGACTGAAAATCATAAATCAAATGAAAATGGGGTTTTCTTTTGGGGTGTGTTTGGTTCGGCAAGTCCCATGAGATTTCATGGTATTCTGAAATGCCATGCGATTTCATGATATTCTGAAATGTCATGCAATTTCATGATATCTGGTGCAACCAAATATACCCTTAACGAGAGAAGCATTTTCAGTGTTTGTAGCTATTATGGTGGTGGAATCAACAGGCTCAGCAAGGCTTTGGTCAGGTATAGTAGATTTTGATTTGTAGGCTCTGGAATTATAATAAAGCTCACTGAGCTTGTTCTTCTCTAAAATTAGGTGGGCTGGGTATTGGTTGACCATAGCCCTTCATCTCACTATTTCTTTGACCACTTGCAAAATAATATGGTGGTGCGTGGAATCAACAACCTCATTGTATTTCAAAAGATTGGCAAAGGAGAGGGAGGGAACCGAATCATCATCATCATGTCAGAATAACTTCAACAAGTCGTTTGAGTGAAGTTAAGGGTAGGGATTGGGAAAACTCATTTTGAGAGAGTGGAAACTCTTTTTGGTATATATGTATTTTTTTTCATTAAACCAAATCAATCTTGTCATTTCTTTTGGGATTATTGCACTAAGTAATTCGAGGGACATTAAAGGCGGTTGTTACGGAGGGAGGAGGAAACTCAAACTCATCTTGAGGGAAGCCTTTTTTTCCTCGTTAAACCAAATAAATCTCACTATTACTATAATCTTTATTTTTATTTTTTGGAATGATTGCACTAAGTCACTTGAGGAACTTTAAGGGCCTACTGGTTGTTATAGAGGAGGGAAGAAGGAAGCATGGTTTTAAGACCCAGACAAGTTTGGTGTGAATTGTTCGAATCGACTCGGACTCGGTAGCACCCAATCCTGTTTGATACCTAGATCCCCCAGAGTCAACCCCGACTCAACTCAGGACCAAACAAGTCAGTCCAAGTTGCCGAGTCTTTTGACCATGGGAGGTAGAGGAAACTGTTTCCTTCATTGAAACCAATTCACTCACTGCACCAAGTCATTTTGAGGGATGATTGAAAATTTTTTTTTTTTTGAAGACACAGGGTGTCCCCGCCTCCTTTGAAGTGAGACTAATCCCTCATTTTGAGGGATGATTGATTGTAGGGGTTTCTACTGTTGTTTTCATTTTCCTTTCTTTTCTTTTCTTTTCTTTTCTCTGTTTCTTTTAGTTTAGGGCTCATGGGGATGTTAGCATCCTTACAGTAAAGAATTCACCCTAACATGCATTTTCAGTCACTGATGACTCTGTTTATGGAACAGTGAAAGTAAAAAAATTTAGGAATTTCGTCATTGTACACCAATGGTCTTTGAATACTTGGATGGTTTAGCAATGGTTTTAAGACTCAGATGACTCAGATGTGACTTGTCCGAGTTGACTTGAACTCAGTCTGACCTGATCTGGTTCGATACCCCAGGTCACTGCCAAATCGATTGAGTCGGGCCGATTCAGCCACGACTCAGGCGAGTGGCAACTTGACTCAGGGCCGAATGAGTAGGGTTGTTTCATGAGTCTCTAAACCATGGCTCAAGCACCAAGGGCTGTTGCTTCCTAGTTAGTGTAGGCAACTTTTCTTTTAAAAATTCCCATTACATTCTGACTGGAGAAATTATATGATGCTCGTGCTTAAAGTCTGTATAGTGTGCTTGGGTTCTCAATTTCTACTAGGCCCATATTTTAGTGGCCCAAGTCGTTGTTATGATGGGTGTTGATGATGATGGCTCATCCACGAAAAATCTCCCTGATGGGAAAATCCTAGGAATTAGATGATTGATGAAGAATCTACTGCAACATTATGCATTCAACAACCCCAGCCAAAAAAAAAAAAAAAAACCCCAAATATTCAGTGGCTAGGATAGTCAAATATGGGAGACTTTTTGGTGCATGTTGTATCCAAGGTGATGGCTGCCTTTTCAACAGTTTGGATTACTGAACTGTGGTTCTACAAACTGAAAACCTGAGTGTACTGAAGAAACTCTCAGACCGACCTAGAAGAATTTGAGTCTATGTTACATCAACATATCATCTTTATCAAGGGTTTGTTATGCAGATTTCTCTTGCTTTTGTACAAAATGATTGATGCTGGGATCTTCTTCAATAGAAGGAAAAGCATGCACCTGTTTATGGCTGTCGATAGGCCAAGAATGGTCCCGTGGGTCCTGATCCCAGCCTTGGATTTAACCTTTTAGGCCCATGAATTGGGATGGGGCCTGATTTTTGGCCCAACAAATAAACAGGCAGAGGCATGGACTGAGCATGAATCTAGGCCTGGCTAGAGCTATCATGAATCAGATTTGGGCCTAAATTTCAGTCCCAAAAATAAACAACTTGACCTAGGGCTGACCATAATTTAAAAACCCGAAAACTTGACTCGACTCGATGTTTATCTGGGTCAGGTCGACTCGAAGACTCGATAAAATATAAAATCAAAATTTTTAGGTGCAGGAAGAGAAATGATTATCATATAGGTACTAAAACATAAGAAATAGAACAGCAAAAACACAGCAAAATTGTGTTTACCTTGCTGTTTGTGATTGTCTGCTAGCTAAGTGGAGGTTGTTTCAAATACTGCTCAATTCCTCATTTTTTTTTCTTTAGTTTATTAAAATCAGTATTCACATGGCACCACAAATCATGTTGAGTTGACTCAATAAGTCTCTCCAAGTCGGGGCTGAGTCACTGCCAGAAATGAGTTTACTAAAGACGATTCGAAATCTTGTTGAGTTGACTCGGCTGACTTTCGGGTCGAGTCAGCAAGCTTCACAAAACTATGGGGTTGACCTCTGCTTGGCCTGAGCATGGCCTGCTGACGACCCAACATCTGCTTGAGCATTTCATGTCATATTTTAGGATTTCATATTTCAAACACTGATTTATACTCTTTACTGGTTTCATTGATCAGGTTACTCTAGTAAAGAAGGTGAACGAAGCAACGGCGAACATTCCTGGATGGGGGGACGATGGAAGATAACGACAAGAGGCGAAATAAAAAAGAAAAGAAAAGAAAGAGAAAAAGAAAACCCAAGTCCAATGATCGAACTTTTGGGAAATTTCCAGCGTACAGAAACTTCGACATTGCATACACAGAAAATTGAAATCCAGAGCAAGGCGCGCATGCCCTTCCTAGGAAGAAGATTGAACTGTAAAAGAAAAAAACCGAGCATTTGCTTTTCATGGAGACTGTTTCCTAATAAGGAAATCCACCATTGTTAGCATTTGAAATTAATGAGCATCACCAGATCACCGAGCTGTTTGTGATTTTTCTTTATTGATATTTTTCTTTTTTGACAATTGAGCATTGCATGTTGAACTGATTGATGAAATGAATGTCTGCTCATCCCATTTGCCGATTTGCAGTGTGTGCGACTGTACAGGCATGTACAGGACATCTAGGCAGTGCATAAAGTGGTACTGTGAAGATGATCAGGTGCAAAACTCAGGCTGCTCCATCCTGGTATGAAAACAATCGACGGTTTGAAAAACTTGCATCTGGTTTACATTCGATGAACAAAGGCGGCTTGCATGATTAGTGCACCACATGATTTATTTTAACGGGGTCATTTTTCACATTTGGATCCACCTTGATTCAGAGGAGTGGAGTTTTCCTTCACAAAGGAATCAATCTGGCTCAGGTTGGAGAGCTTTCAGTAGGTACAAGAAGGATATATATATATATATATATATATATATATATATATATATATATATATATATATATATATATATATATATATATATATATATATATATATATCGACACACAAATGACCAAATTGCCCTTCCAAACCCAAAATATTGGAAGGACATGATCACTTGAATTATAACATCACCCTCCCCCCCAAGCTGATACATATATGTCTGTCATGCTCAGTTTTTCAATGATGGTTCATTTGTTAATCTCTGCTCCACAATTTGGGGAAGATATCAGCAAGTTGATCTTTTGACTTCACAAATGGAGCACAAATTTCCTTTGTTGTCACCTTTTTTTTTTTTTTTTTTTTTTCCCCTAATAAATGGCAATCGATATTTTTTTATTTTACAAGTAGTAGTTTGATTGTCACAAAATAGATTCGTATCGTTCATATTAAAAAAACCAACTTCTGCCACAAGATTCTTCAACCAAACTAGATCATAGATAGTGAGCCGTAGCACAATAATTCTCCTTGATCGAGCCACAGCATTTTGCTTCTCGCACACCTGAGTAATCAAGGTACTCTCAATGTAAGTAGAATACAATGTAGTTGATCTCCCATCTCCCTGGCACCTGCTTCAATAGATGTCAGAAAAACCAAGCCAGTTTGATAATGTAGGCAGTAGCTTGATTGTCACAAGACAAAACAGTTGCATATGCTTTGGGCTAAGAAAAACCAAGTTGGGTCATAAGGTTCTTCAACCAAACTAGATCATGACAGTGAGCCATAGCATAGTAAATCCCCCTTGATCGGGTCACAACACTGCTTCTTACACACCTGACTGACTCAATTACTCCCAACGTTAGTATAATAGAATGCAGTTGATCTCCCGTCTCCTTAGAACCTAGCCCAATCAACATCAAAATATTCACATACGTGGAGGTTACTATGATTAGGAAATGAAATTCTGTTCTCTCTGCAAGCATGCATGAAGTGACCAATAATCCCAGGTAGAGAAGAGTTGTATGGTCTAGCAATGGTTCAGTATGTCAGCTTTCCCACAAACCTTTGATAAACTGAGTATTGTTCAAAAGATCGCCTTCATTTCATTGTCACACAAGGGGTGATTGAATCCCATTGGAGAACTAATGGACTTAACCATTTCTTTTAGTGCATAATTGTTTGGAGGTAAATGGTAGTAATTAGTGGTAAAAGCATAATGATGGTTTTTGCCATCTGTTTGGATGCAAATTTCAAGCTATTTTGAAAGCAAAACTCTGTAGCCCCACCATTATGTATGTGTTATATCCACATTGTTCATTCATCTTTTTAAATTATCTTAGGGTATGAACCGAAAAATGAGGCAGATCCAAAGACCAAAGATCAAGTGCATCACATCGTAGAAAACAGTGGGTTTAATGGCAAACATAATTATTCAGACGATGTTGATGAAACACAGAGATCATGGTAGGGCCATAAAGTTTTGCCACGTAGCATGGTACTCAACACAGACTTGTTTGACATGCCGTACATTTTTGAAAAATGCAAAGGTAAATAATTACTTATTTATAATTTGCCTTCTCTCCTTTCCACAAATACTAATTAATCTGTCTGCCATCTTTGGAACTCAATTTTCAATACTGCCCTCACTAAATCTGTAGACCCATGCTATAAGAGAAGATTACTTTAAGCCATAAATTGATTTCTTCATCTTACAAACATTTCCTTATGCTCTCTTACAAATCCAAGAGGGAATGCATAGCTTAGATGTCATTACTGAGAAATAATTGCAAGTAACATCCATGGTGATATAAAACACTTGGAGCTTAGCCAGGCTCACAGATGTGTGCAATCAAACTCATGTACGTGTCACACATCTGCCAGCATGACATTATAATTCCAAGATCAAATCCTTCTATCAGAAGAATGCCACTATAGTGATGCCTTGGCTCAAGAATCAGGTTGAGCTATCTCAACCTGTTGATTTTGTCACTCAGCATGTGGGCAAGCAAATGTATGGCCCTAGAAAAACTTGGATGATTTTGTCTATCTCATTCACCTGTTTCGAATATTGGGCCCACATGCTGAGTGGACCTGATTTTTTTTGGGGTGGAGGAAGCGGGTAAATATAGTTAGACAAACTTGAGGAGGTGGATGAAGAAATCTGAGCCTGTTTTTGTTGGAAATCTATAGGTCAACTAGTGGATATGGTTCTCCCTGAGATTGGAAAGGCTGTGGGCAATGGGATCAAAGTTTATTTCTGAGATAACGTCTGGGCTAGTGACTCCTGTCTCGGTACCAATTCCCTCTTGTAGTAAGTCATAGCACGAACCAGGTGATTTTCCTTCCATGGCGATGTCGGGGTGTAGTCTCTTCTATTTAAGTGAGAGTGAGGAGTTACGAAGATTAAAAGCTGTCCTGGGAGATATCTGCCTTTGGTTGAGAAACAAATCTGAATCCTCTTTTACACTATTCATAATCTTACCCCAGCTCCAGTATTGGTTTTATTGGGTTGATTTGATGATACAAGGCTACCCTTAAGGTAATCACTTTCTCATGGCTTGCAAGAAGGAATTGGATTCTTACCGTTGACAACCTTCGCAAGAGGTGAGTGATCCTACCAAACATTTGCATCCTGTGTAAGAGGGATGAAGAATCAATATTGCATCTTTTATTATTTAGAAGATTGGGACTTCATCCTTGCCGCCTTCAAGGTTCCTTAGGCGAATCCGAGCTCCATGGAAGACCTCTATTTTGGGTGGTGTGCAGAAGGGCCAACTTCCAAAGACAATCAAGATTGGCGGAATGCTATGCTAGCAATCTTTTAGGGCATTTGGTTAGAAAGGATGGCCGTTGCTTTAGGGATAGATGTGAAACCATTTGAACCACAGCTAGGACAAATCTCTCTTTCATTAGGGAGTGGGTTTTGTAATTCTTTGGGTTTCTTTTTCTCTTTTTGTTTGTTTGTTTGTTTGTTTGTTTTTTTTTTTTTTAAAGCCTCGCGCTGTAATAATAAAGTCCATACTTCTAAAAAAACATTATTCTCTGTGTGAACAAAATGAGCATCATGTATATGTGTTTGTATATCAAAAGCACACAGTTATGTCATCGAATGTGAGCCCATCTATTCATGTGTAGTCTACTAGTAGAATCAGATAGAAAGATCATGCCATATACTCAATTATATATATACTTAAACCCAACATTAAATTGATGTCCGTATGCTCGATCATATATTAAGTTATTGATCAAATCTTCACACAGAGATCTTACATAAATGTTTTGTCAAATGTATCAATCAGAAACCTTGCTTTGATATCTTATACTAGCAATTATATGATTTAGCAAATAATATAAACTAATAGAAATTTTTATTGATGCATTCAACAAAACCAAATATTCTATATATTAAAGGGCACACCTTGCATCATTAAGACAGTTTCATCATCATTAAGACAAAAATTCACTACGTAACATCTCTAGCTTGTTCAACTATTGGAATCAACTAAGTTTGATTATTTCTCTTCTCAACTTACTATGATATATAAATGGAGGTGTATTTCATTACAATGTGAAGTTGGAGAGAAATACCAAGAGCTATAATATAGATGATTTAATTCCAACCCATCAAATGAACCTATTGATTATATGATTCTGTCTCCTCCAATTAATAAGAAAATTCAATGAAACTACAAAATTTCAAGAGTTTTTAAAGTAAGAAAGAATCACTTTGGAATGAAAAAGTCACATCCTTAGAATAAGAAAAGGCAACCTCAAAACCGAAGGATATCAGTGGAATATGTAAAGACATCCTCAAAGTGTTAAAAGAAAATTTTAGAATTTGGAAAGTCCGAATGGGAAACTTGTTTATTCCACTATTCAAATTATACCTTTTTTTTTCTTTTAAAAAAAGTTATTTATCATAGTTACGTTTGTAATGAACATCTCGACTATTTCCCACATCCATTTGTTCATTGAGCTCCAGATGTTGAAATTTGTGGTTTTTGAAAAATAAAAAATATTCAAAAATTTCAGGATTTTCGTTTTGCCGCCAAAATGCATTTTGAAAATTTTCAAATGAAAAGTGCGGTGTGTGCTTTCGTCCCACATCGGAAATAAAAAGAGAAAAATCGTGGTTTATATGTGGTGGTGTGTGTAGTATTCTTAATTGGAGCTTTGGAGATTGAAACGCTCAGGTACCGTGTTCTAGTGCGTTGCACTAGAACGTGTGCGCTCTTGAGCTCGGGCACGGGAATGGATGTGGGTAGTGTGGTTGTAGTGGCACTAGTTGGCACACTTTGCATGTATGCATTGTGTCGCAGAGTGGTTACACCCTCATGACCTTACGCAAACTGTCGTGAGACGGTGTGATCGCGGTGCAAGTGGTCTGATGTAAGAACGGAGTTTTATGGGCTATTGAGAACGGTTGGATTATTAATTCGAAATGGTCAGTTATTTTTTTAAATGACTAGCAGCCTTGAAAGCCACAACAGTCCAAAAATGGACGGGCCATGATGATCCAACGGTCATATCTTTTGATTCGACGGCCATAAATAGCTTAAATTTATAATCAACGGTCAAAAATGTTTTTCAAACATTCTTAACATTGATGGTCACCTAGCAACGGTCCACTCCCTGGTGCCTATATAAACCGGACCATTTTGGTCTAAATTCCAATCAACACCAACAAATCTTTCCTCATCCATCGAATCCTCCAGATAACATCTCTATCATAGAATACTGTAAACACGTCCTCTGTTTAAGTCTGCCAGAATATCTGTTGCATTTAATTGTTCCCAAGTGGACCCTTTGTGATTGTTGCAAGCAGGATCCAGATAGACTTGTCTTATCCCTGAAGTAATTCACCTGTAACCCATCAGCAATTGATAAGGGGGTGAATCACGCTTTAAGGACAGTGTAAATTGGATAACCATGGAGGACAAAAGGTAAGGTCATGTGGGCCACTACTATATAATTTCAACAGAATGGCCCCAATAGTTGACCTTAAAGAAGCTTGTGTCTATTTTTGTGTAAAACATCTTGGCCATATAAAATGTGGCTTGTGAAACAAAAATTACATGCTGCAGAAATTACAGTGGCCCACTAATTAGACAAGCTACATTGTTGAAATAAATGGACAATTGCCATTTTGAATCAGTATACATTTACGACATACCTACTAACTAAATCGGTTAATTTTTACTCCAATTGATCTTACATGATAATATTAACCTAGCTTTGTGTTTTAAAGCCTTGGCCAGGGTCCTTCCTTTAATTATGTAAGGAATTGCTTTTAATCTCTAGTTATTGATTCCTACTTGTTGTAAGTCATTAAATAGATTGAAGTATTTTGCTAAATTACCATTACAAAATTTGTTAGATGAGCCCTAGCCAGGGTCCTTCCTTTAATTATGTAAGGAATTGTTTTCAATCTCTAGTTATTGATTCCTACTATTTGTAAGTCATTAAAAAGATTAAAGCATTTTGCTAAATTACCATTACAAATTTTGTTAGATGCACCGTTAACCACCATGAAGTAGCCTACTCATTGCAGATGATTGACCTGAACAACCCATGCAAGGTGTTAGGTATGGTTAATCCTCGTGTGTGAGCTACTCACCATTTGATGGGTGGAGTACTTAGTCACGTGTTATGTTTTTCATATGCATGTGTGTGTGGCTATCTACATGTGTGTGACTCTCTTAGACAGATAGATAGATAGATAGATAGATAGATAGATAGAGAGAGAGAGAGAGAGAGAGAGAGAGAGAGAGAGAGAGAGAGAGAGAGAGAGAGAGAGAGAGAGAGAGTTGTAGAAAGGGGTATGTGTGTGAGAAAAGAGAAAAGACCTACATAGAGTTGTCTTTTACTCTTGCATTAAGAGAGAGACTAAAAATGAGGGTTTTGTACACATGAGAAGAAGATCCTTAAGCTAGGCTTAAGAGAAAACTCGTAATCTTCAAACATTGCATAATATATTCTTCTTTGATGGCCCTGTGGTTTTTCCTTTTCGGATTGTGAAGGTTTTTCATTTAAAATTGGTGTGCATCTCTTTCTTTTTCTCTCTCTTGATTTACTAATTTTCTTTCCGTTTTACACTTTTTGTTATGATTGTTGTGGTTTTATGGGGTGGATTGTACAAACAATGCACCCTATTCTTCTTTGGCTCATGGTATTAGAATATTGTAATGAATGGAGGTGAATTTTGTAATGGATAAATGTGATGAATGTTGGAATGGATGAATGTTGTAACAGATGAATTTTTATAACAAAAGAATGTTGACATGGAAGTATATTGTAATAGATGAATGTTGTACGGTGGATCACTGATATTTACTATGGATTACTAATATTGAGAGAGTGGATTGCCGATATTCATTATAGATTATTGATATTTAATGTGGATTGTTAATATTTTTATTGTGTATCGCCGATATTTAGTTTGGATCGCCGATATTCAGTGTGGATCGTGGATATTCACTACAGACCACTGATATTAATAGTGCGTTGCTGATATTCACTATAGACCGCTGATATTAAGAGTGGACCACTGATATTCAATGTGGACCGCTAATATTAAGGTAAACTGATGATACTAAGAGTGGACCGCTGATATTCACTATACAATACTAATATTAAGATCGGACTACTAATATTCACTGTGGCCTACTGATACTTCACAAGGAATCGCAGATATTCACCGTGTATCGTCGATCCCATGAAAATAGTCATAACTCTCTCATTACATATTCGATTTAGGTGATTTTGTATTCCTTGGAAAGATAATTTGATGAAATTTCAAATAGATTTAGAATCATATAATTTGGAAACCATTTGCTTGCCCAAAAGTAGGCCCAAATTTCATCATTCACCATGCATCGCTGATATTCACATGGGCTGTAGATCCAACGAAAATGCTCAGAACTCCCTCGTTATACGTTTGATTTGTGTGATCTTATACTCATTGGAAAGATAATTTAATGAAATTTCAAATGGATTTAGAATCATCTCATTCAAACACCATTTGATTTCCCAAAAGTGGGTCCAAATTTTATTATTTACTATAGATTGCTAATATTCACCGTGGGGCTATCAATTTGACGAAAACAACCATAATTCTCTTATTACATGTTCGATTTGGGTGATTTTATGCTCATTGGAAAGATAATATGATGAACTTTCAAATGAATTTAGAATAATCTCATTTTGATACCATTTGATTGCCCAAAATTGGCCCAAGTTCATCATTCATTGTAAATCATTATATTCACTATGGGCTACTAATTCGACAAAAAAGGCCATAACTCCATTGTTACGTATCCGATTTATGAGATCTTTTGCTCGTTGGAACGATAATTTGATGAAATTTCAAATGGATTTGTAATAATTTAATTCTGACACCATTTGACTACGTAAAAGTGGGCCCAAAGTGAATTATTTACTGTGGATCATTAATATTCACTATGGCCCACTGATCCAATGAAAATGGCCATAACTCCCTCATTATATGTCCGATTTAGATGAACTTGTGCTCGTTCGAAAGATAATATGATGAACTTTAAAATGGATTTAGAATAATCTCGTTTAGGACATCATTTGATTACCTAAAAGTGGATCCACATTTAATCATTCATTGTGCATTGCTGATATTCATTATGGGCTACCGATCCGACAAAAATGGCCATTACTCCCTGGATACACGATTTATGAGATCTTGTATTCGTTGGAAGGATGATTTGATGAACTTTTAAATAGATTTGGAATCATCTCATTTTTACACCATTTTATTGGACAAAAGTGGGCCTAAAATTCATCATTCAATATAGATCATTAATATTCACTATAGGCCATCAATTCAATCAAAACGACCATAGCTCCCTTGTTACATGTATGATTTGGGTAATCTTGTACTTGTTCGAAAGATAATTCATGAATTTTTGCAGAGATTTGGAATAATCTCATTTGGAAACCATTTAATTATCCAAAAGTGGGTCCAATTTTTATCATTCACTGTGGATCGCTGATATTCACTGTCGACTACCGATCTGATGAAAACGATCATAACTTCCTTATTACATGTCTGATTTATGTGATCTTGTTTCGTTGGAAAGATAATTTGATGAAATTTCAAATGAATTTAGAATCATCTTATTTAGAGACGATTTGATTTCCAAAAAGTGGGCGTAAAGTTTATTATTCACTATGGACTATCGATCCAATGAAAACAACCATAACTCCCTCATTACATGTCTGATTTGTGTGATCTTATGTTCGTTGGAAAATAATTTAATGAGCTTTAAATGACATTGTAATCATATCATTTGGATACCATTTTATTTCCAAACACAAAGTTCAACATTCAATTCAACATTCAATGTGGATCACTAATATTCACTTTGGGCCACTGATCTAACAAAAGTGGCTATAACTATCTTATTATATGTCCGATTTGGGTGATTTTGTGCTCGTTGGAAAAATAATTTGATAAAATTTCAAATTTCTTTAAAATCATGTCTTTTGGACCCCATTGATTGCCCAAAAGTGGAACCAAAGTTTATCATACATTGTCAATTATTGATATTCATTATGGGTTATCGATCCAAAGAAAATGGGCATAACTTCCTCGTTACTTGTCCAATTTAGGTGATCTTATGCTCGTTGGAAAGATAATTTGATGAAATTTCAAATGAGTTTAGAATCATGTCATTTGGACACCATTCGATTTCCTAAAAGTCAACCCAAAGTTTATCCTTCACCATGGATTGGTGATATTAACAGTGGATCATTGATATTAACAACGGACTGTTGATATTTACTATGGACCATTGATATTAAGAGTGGAATGAAGATATTAAATATAGACTGCTAATATTTTCACTATAGTGAAAATAGTCATAACTCCCTCGTTCAATGTCCGATTTAGGTGATCTTGTGCTTGTTGGAAAGATAATTTGATTAAATTTTAAATAGCTTTGGAATCATCTTATTTGGACACCACTTGATTAACCAAAAGTGGGCCTAAAGTTCATCATTTACCGTGAATCGATGATATTCACTGTGGGTCACCAATCCGACGAAAACAACCATAACTCCTTCGTCACATGTTTGATTTGGGGATCTTATGCTCGTTGGAATGATAATTTGATAAAATTTTAAATGACTTTGGAATAATCTCATTTAAACACCATTTGATTCCACAAAAGTGGATCCAAAATTTATCATTCATTGTGAATCGCCGACATTCACTTTAGGCCATCGATTCAACGAAAACAGTCATAAATTCCTCGTTACATTCCCGATTTGGGTGATTTTATGCTTAATGGCAAAGATAAGATGATGAAATTTCAAATGGCTTGAGAATCTTGTCATTTGGACCCCATTTGATTACCTAAAAGTGGCTTGAAAGTTCATTATTCATTGTACATTACTGATATTAATAGTGGACCGCTAATATTCATTTTGGGCCATTGATATTAACAGTAGACCACTAATATTAATAATAGACCATTGATATTCACTATGGACTATTGATATTAATGGTGGGTATAAACAGTCCACTGTTAATATCAATGATCCACAGTGAATATCAATGATCCATTGTTAATATCAACAATACATAATGAATATCATTGGTTTACTGTTAATATCAGCATTCCAAAATGAATATCAATGTTCAACCATTAATATCACTAGTTCATAGTCAATATCAAAGGTCCACTATTAATATTAGTGGTCTACAGCTCATAGTGAACATACATTGTCCATAGTTAATATCTGTGGTGCAAAGTGAATATTAGTGATTCATAGTGAATGATGAATTTTGGGCCCACTTTTTAAAAAATCAAACGGTGTTCAAATGAGATGATTCAAAATTCATTTAAAAGTTTATTAAATTATCTTTCAACGAGTATAAGATCTCATAAATCGAATATTTAACGACAGAGTTATGGCCTTTTTCATCAGATCAGTGACTCATAGTGAATATCAGTGATTCACAGTGAATGATGAACTTTGGACCCACTTTTAGATAAATAAATGGTGTCCAAATGAGATGATTCTAAATTTACTTAAAATTTTATCAAGTTATTTTTCCAACGAGCATAAAATTACTTAAATCGGACATCTAATGAGGGAGTTACGACCATTTTTGTAAGATGGATGACCCATAGTGAATATCTTTGATCCACGATGAATATCGACAATCCACACTGAATATCAGTGATTCATAGTGAATATTGACAATTTATACTGAATATCGGCGATTCATAATGAAAATTTTGGTGATCCATAAAGAATATGGGTGATCAGTAGTAAATATCGATGATCCACCATACAATATTCATTTATTACAACATACTTTCATCTCAATATTCTTCCATTACAAAAAGTTATCCATTACAATATTCATCGATCTAACAATCATCTCATTAATCTATTACAACATTTTTCCATTACAATATTAATCCATTACAATGTTCTTTTATTATGGGGAAAATGGGGAAATGAGGTCGAACCAATAGCTATCACGAACCAAATGGGTCAAGCTACTCGAAAGATAACTACTGTCAGAGAAGGGCCGACCATAAGATTGGTTGGCACGACCATATGTAGGTATGACCTCTGACAAACTTCCCAGAAGAGCAACCTAATGGGGTTGTCAGGCCCAACAAAGGAAGCTAAAGACTATTGGAGTCAAGGACATCCCAAACTTGCTTGGTCAGTATTATCATCGAAATGATATCGACCTACTAATAGCTCGATAGTGTCCATCTCTAAGGCGTTGTCTACCTTTACCGTTCGACCTTATCTATGGGTCGGACGGATCTATCAGCTTTCTACTGACATTCGATCCTATCCAAAGCAAATGACCTGGGGATCTCTCTTGGAATCTCGGGGGATAGGGTCGGAATCCTAGAGATCTCGGATGTCAAAGATCTCGGGAAGATCTCCGAGATATGAGGAGTCTTAAACAGAAAAGATCTCCAATGGTGTGATCTTCCCTCTAACAAATAAGATCTCTGACGGTGTGATCTTCCCTCTGACAGAAAAGATATTCCGACCGTGTGATATTCCCTCTATTATAAATAAGGAAGCCCCTAAATGGTGAAAGGTACACACTTAAATACAACCCAATAAACTGGTGACTCTTTTCTTTGAAGATCATTTCTACAAAGACCCATATTCCTAACTTTGGCATCGGAGGGTCTCTTATAGTAGCCAGGGTCTTCCTTGTTTGTTTTATGTGCAGGAACTCAAGGGTCTATCAAAAAACTGCATCATCAGTTGGGCGTCGTCTGTGGGAATTGACGTCAAAGTCGTTTCCTGCTTTTTCAGATAAATCACGATGACTAGAGGGAAGAAGAAAACCTAAGTCTCCCCTATTGTACCTGATCTTACACCACCAGAACAGCCTGACAGTCACCGAGGCTCCACCTCCCAACAGCAGGCTGACTCCGGTCCTACAAGGTAGGCTCAACGATCTCGCAATAAGGGAGGACGGCTGAACTCCCTTGAGCAACAGGTCGAAATGCTGAATAATAATATGAACTCCATGAGACAGTTGTTGGAACAACTGCAGCCCCAACAAGTGCAGAGGACTACCCAAGAAGCTGAACAAGTGGACCATAACCGTTCTCAGCCTTCCAACACGCCTACCTCCTCTCAAAGAAGTCGGCAGCTCGGATCGACGAGGCCAATCCTTCTCACATTTTTGGGACTGTAGGTTTACCCACTTCTGACCTATGCCACAAGTTGGATCGGAAGAAGCGCGACAAAGCTCCGGTTGAAACTACGGGCGATAGAGGCGAACTGTGGGAGGCCGAGCTTAAGGACTTGCCAGGTCAGATTGGGGACATACGACAAGCCTACCGTGCAAATGCTTCGACTCCAATGGAAGCAATAGTGGAGGAAACCGAGCCTTCGTTCACTGCTGACATTATGTAGGCGCGACTGCCGATCAGGTTCTGTATGCAACAAATCACTCCCTTTTCGGGAGCCACGGACCCGTCCGAACATCGGAATCCTTCGGGGTCTGAATGGAGCTCCACAATGCGTCCGTTATAGTGATGTGCCGAGCATTCTCATTAACCCTAACTGGAGTTGCCTGACTATGGTTCAAACAATTGAAACTGAACTCCATCAGCTTGTTCTCCCAACTCGATCAAATATTCGTCATGAACTTCATCAGGGGAAGGAAAGACTTAAACCGACTTCTCACCTTCTCCAAGTCATTCAAAAAGAAGGGGAGCCGTTGAAAGACTACATCAACCTCTTCAACCTCAAAGCGTGTTCACAACCCCAAGTGCAGGGTCGCGATGTAGTAATAAGTCGGTGAGACCGAGGTCGAATCCACATGGACTAAACTTGTAAGTAATCTGAAAATAACTAGAACTAGAAAAAGATCTAAATTGAATTCTGGAATAGTTGAGAGGAATTATGAATAAAGTATCAATAATCAAAAGGAAACTAGAGTGCCAAGGATCCACTTGTAGCTATCAGGATGTTACCTTACTTGATTCAACAAACACAACTGGAATTAGAGTCCTATCCTATCCAATTGGAAGATGAAGCAATTAAATCAAATCTCTGAACTTTTCATTGATGTAGCCCTCAATGAAGTAGTATTGTGATGATAGGAAGGGAATTCATGCATCCATCATGCCCAGGAGATGATGGTGAATCACTAGTTTTACCAATCTTATAATCTCAAAATAGAAAAATAAGATATTCAAAGCTATTACAATATCTATTGTATTTGAGTCACAATAAATTATAGAAAATTGAAAATATTCCTTAAATTCAAACTACGTTCAACATAAATAAAAATCAAAGCAAAGGAAACATTAAAATAAACTACGGCTTCACCTCTTAACCCTAGCTAAGAGATTAGGTAGTCATAACTAACTTAAAAATAAAAGAAAAAGTAAAAGATATACTAGAATCCATGAAGAAATCAAAGTGGAAGAACGTTGTTAGCTCTCCGCCTAAGCCTTCTCTCCTTTTCCAAACTCTAGAAGATACTTTGGAGCATCCCAGGGACTCTTATTTATAGCGGTGGAATTCCAACTTTCGCATTGAGTTGGAAAATTCCGGAAACCGCTTCAAATTTACGCACTCTTTGCAAATCCCAAAATAGACTTTCAAAACTTTCATTTTTTAGACTCAGTGTTTCAGAATATGTTTTTTCAGGACAATTTTCAGAGATATATTTTTTTAGGACAATTTTCATGATTTCTTTTCTTCACTTCAAATCTTCGATTCTCTTCATTCCTCACTTAGTTTCCTTGGATCTTTGGCAAGTAAATTCTTCATTAATAACTTCTAAATCTTCATTTAGTAATCTTTTGAGCATAATCTTCCTTTTGACATCAACTTCACCTTAAGCTCTTGAAATCACCTTGCACATGAAAACATGCATAGCTAGATCAATTTGACATTATTATGTTTATAAAACCAAGGTATAAATAAGGAGAAATATGTAATATTTCACACTCAACACACCCCCCAACCAGCATTTTGCTAGGCCCGAGCAAAACATGTATGAAGTGATCTTCAATCTTCAATGTTCAAATCACTTTTAAAAAATAATCTTTTGTGCAATCAAGTATAAATGAGTACAATTTAAAGAAGCGAGAGTGCAAATTTGAAAACTTAGAGCCGAATCACACAATAAATCAATCAAAAAGTTTCTTTATCAATCATTTAAGAGTATGAGTTCATATATCAAGTTTTTCCAATGTGCTTAGTGAATTCTATTTACTTTCCATAATGTACTACTATTTCATAATGTTAGTCATGCTCATCACCTCAAGTTTTATTGAATAATCAAGTACCAATTCCGAACTTATCACCTTTTCCTTCTTTTTCCAGTTTTTTGATTTTACATTGACGGTCGCTTTTATTTATTCATTCTTTTCAGACTTTTTGTCGATCTCTCTGTTTTTTTAATTGGTTCTTTTCAATTTTTTTTAAAGGTGGATAAAATTCTCCAGACTCGATTCTCAATATCTTTCAATGATATACATACTAACAATCAGAATTTATAGTATTATTCACAGAAAGCAAATTGAACGTGTCTTGTAATTTAGATTATCATGATATTCAAACTTCCTTTTAATCGATTAAATGAAAGAACTTAAGCAATAGTCTTACTCAGTTGATCAAACTCCAACAATTTTAAATTTCATCTCTTATGTTATCATCATACTCAAAGTATTCTTAATTCCACAATTGATCATTTCTCAAACATGTTTTTAGCTTGAAAAATTAAAAATTTTCACAATTTTTGCTCAAAACTAAGAAAATACTGATTAGTTTACCTAATCCACACCCCCAACATAAAACTTACATTGTCCTCAATGTAAAAGATATAAGCATGCAGTACATATGAGATAACGAAAAGAAATGGAAAGTGCTGGGAAGATAATACCTGAAGAATGAAAATTGAAGCTTTTACAAAGTTCTTAACATGTAAATGGGTTAGAAAAAAGACTAAACAAACTGAAATCAAACTATCATAATCTTAAATCCTATAAAAGCAATAAACCTAACTACACCTCCATCAGACTAGGAGGTCAATCCTGGTACACAAGATTAGTCGGAGGCATGGATATGTCATATGAATCAAACTTCTCAACAAATGGCTTGAGACAATGTCCATTCACTTTGAAAACATTGTCATTCATCGAATTCTTTATCTTGACGACCCCATGAGGATAGACATTAGTAACTATGAAGGGACCGATCCAATGAGATCGAAGTTTACCCAGAAAAAGATGTAACTGAGAATTGTACAGAAGGACTTTTTGACCAGTTATGAATGATTTTCAAATGATGTTTTTGTCATGGAATACCTTTATCCTATCCTTGTAAATTCTTGAGTTTTCATAAGCATCGTTCTGAATTTCTTCGAATTCATTCAATTGAAGTTTGCGCAGCGAGCCAGCGTCATCTAAATTAAAGTTCAGATTTTTTTTTATAGCCTTGTAGGCTCTATGCTCCAACTCCACAGGTAGGTGGCAAGCTTTCTCATAGATGAGTCTAAAGGGAGATATACCAATAGGGGTCTTAAAAGTTGTACAGTAAGCCCATAAGACATCAATTAAGTGAATTAACCAATCCTTATGGTGAGGGTTAACCATTTTTTTTTCAGAATTTGTTTAATTTTCCCATTGAAAATCTTAGCTTGCCCGCTTATTTGCGAGTGGTATGGAGTGCTGACTTTATGAGAGACACCATATTTCTTCATTAAGTTCTCAAATGACCTATTACAAAAGTGTGAACCTTCATCACTAATGATGACCTGAGGCATTCCGAACCAGGAAAGGATATTTTCTTATAAGAATTGAATCACTGTTTTATGATCATTATTCCAGCACGAGATTGCTTCGTCCCACTTAGTGACATAGTCTACTACTAACAAAATGTAAATATTTCCAAAGGATTAGGGGAATGGTCCCATGAAATCGATGCCCCAACAATCAAATGCTTCAATGATAAGAATGGGGTTCAGAGGCATCATATTTTGACAGGACAACCCTCCCAATTTCTGATAATGCTCACGAGCTTTGCAAAACTCATTTGTATCTCTGAACATCGTGGTCTTTTTAGAAGAAAAGTGCCCACCACAGGCTTGAGAATGAGAAAAAGAGATGACACTTTGATGTTCATTTTCTGGCACACATCTCCTTAAAATCTGGCACACAAATAAGGATTATCCAAGAAAAACTTACATACCTCGGCGAAGAATTTTTTATTATCTTGCGTAATCCCATATGTTGGTGTGAAACTTGTAGCAAGATAATTTGTAATGTTAACAAACCAAGGTAATTAGGAGAGTTTAAAAAATTGTTCATTAGGGAACATGTCATTTATCAGTGTCAGCTCAAGGGAATCGGGGAGATCAAGTCTTGAGAGGTGGTCAACTACTACGTTCTCTACTCTCTTTTTGTCTCTTATTTCTATGTCAAATTCTTGAAGTAGGAGGATCCATCTTATCAGGCGAGGCTTGACATCATTCTTAGAGAGAAGGTACTTTAGCGCTACATGATCAGTGTAAATGATGATCTTTGATCCGATTAAGTAGGACCTAAATTTGTCCAAAGTGAACACTACGGCTAAGAGTTCCTTCTCCGTAGTAGAATAGTTCACTTGGGTAGAATTTAAAGTTCTACTCGCATAGTGAATCATATAGGGCTTCTTCTCTTTTCTTTGGCCTAACACTGCCTCAATAGCATAGTCAGACATATCGCACATAATCTCAAAAGGTATGATCCAATCAGGAGGCTGCATGATAACAGCGATAGTCAACATACCCTTGAGCTTAATGAAAGCTTCGTGACATTGTTCAGTCCACTTGTATGGTGCATCCTTTTGAAGTAGATTACATAAAGGATGAGAGAGATGATTAAAGTTCTTTATGAATCATCTATAAAATCTGGCATGTCCTAGGAAGGATCGCACGTCACGTACACTCTTGGGTGGAGGTAGGTTAGAGATAAGATTAATGTTAGCCTTGTTTACCTCAATTCCATTAGACAAAATTATATGTCTAAGAACAATTCCCTTGAGAACTATGGAATAACATTTCTCCCAATTCAGAACCAAATTCTTTTCCTCGCATTGCTTCAACACATTTTTAAGATTTTTCAAACACTCGTTGAAGGATGAACAAAAAATAAAGAAGTCATCCATGAAGACCTCTAAATATTGCCCCACCATGTCAAAAAAAATACTCAACATACATCATTGAAAAGTGGCGGGGGTATTACACAATTCGAATGGCATCCTTCGGTAAGTAAAGGTGACAAATGGACATGTGAACGTTGTCTTTTTTTATCTTCAAGGGCTATCTCTATTTGATTGTAGTCCAAATATCCGTCAAAGAAGCAGTAGAAAGAATGACCAGCTAGCCTTTCCAAAATTTTATCAATGAAGGGCAAAGGAAAGTGGTCCTTCCTTGTAACGGTATTCAATTTTCTATAGTCAATACACATTCTCCAACCAGTAGTGACTCTAGTTGGCACGAGTTCATTATCAGTATTGGATACAATGGTGATTCCGGACTTCTTAGGAACCACTTGATTTGGACTCACCCATTGACTATCAGATATAGGGTATATGATATCCACATCCAACAACTTAAGCACTTTTCCCTTAACCACCTCTTTCATGTTTGGATTTAATCTATATTGTGGTTGTCGGGAGGTTTTTACATTATTCTCTAGATGAATACGGTGAGTACAAATCAAAAGATCAATTCCCTTGAGATCTGTAATCGACCATCCAAGGGCTCCTTTATGCTCAATGAGAGTAGAAATAAGTATACTCTCTTGTTATTTCTCAAGGTGAGAAGAAATTACCACCGGGTATGTCTTATCTTGACCTAAGTAGACATATTTGAGATCAGCAGGCAAGGGTTTTAGGTCAAGCTTCAGTGCTTTGAGGCTAGACAGTAAAGGCACTACATCGGTTTAGGATAATTTCTCAAATTATGGCCTCCACTAGTTAACTTCAAGTACCGGTGTCGCATCAAGCAAGGCATCCATCTCCCGAATCATGTCATCATCTAAATCAGGAGAGTGGGCCAACCACGTCTCTAGAGGGTCAGAGTATAGAGTCAAAAGTGCTCTATCTTCCATGAAAGAGTCGATCATGTTAATGTCGTAGGTATCGTCTTCATCCTTTGTCTGTTTGCTCATATTGAAAAAGATATTGAGCTCTAATGTCGTATTTCTAAAATATAGATTTATAATTCCATTCCTATAAATAATGATGACATTTGATGAAGCAATGAATGGACTACCAAGAATGGCAGGTATCTGAGTGCTCACATCCACAATGGGTTGAGTATCTAGAATAATAAAATCTACTAGGTAGTAGAATTTATCAACCTGGACCAACACATCTTCAATCATTCCTCTCAGTACATGGACTGATTGATCAGCAAGTTGTAATGTGGTCCGGGTAGGTTTTAATTCACCTAGACCCAATTGTTCGTAAACCGAGAAAGGAATTAGATTTACACTCACCCCCAAATCAAGAAGTGTGTGCTTAATCCGGTGGTTCCCAATTACACAAGTGATGGTTGGGCTACCAGGATCCTTGTATTTTTGTGGCACATCTTGTTTGAGGATGACACTCACTTTTTTTTTTAGAAAGATTTTCTTTTATATGTTTTGTCGTCTTTTAGTTATACATTAATTTTTCAGAAATTCGGCATATGAAGGGATTTGTTTAACGACATCCAGTAGAGGAATATTGACCTTCACTTGCTTAAGCACCTCTAAAATATCCTACGAGTTAGATAGAGATTTTGGTGCAATTAACTGTTGGGGGAATAGTGTAATCAGTTTATTTTGAGATTCCAGTTCCATCTCATGTGGGATGTCTCTAAGTCCATCATTCTTAACTTCTTCCAAGTCTTTAGGCTTTTCAGCCCTCACCGGCATGGTTTTGTCAATTGGCTTTCCACTTCTAAGGGTGGTGATAGACTTAACTTGTTCCACATGTTGATTGGAAGAGCTTGTGTCACTGATTTCACATTGTGGCTTTGTATTGGGGAGAGGTTGGGCTGGAAAAGTCCATTTTTCCCTAGTCGCTAAGTGTGACTCAATCCTTTGAATTGACGATGAAAATATTCCCATTGTTGTTTTGCGATCTTAGAATGCTTGCACTGTGTTCTGGTTGAAGAGCTCTTAGTTTTGCATAAATTTTTGAACCGGGTCCTCTCGAGGTTTCCTTTGATTTAGAAGTTGAGTAAGGGCCTATTGAGGATTGGCCGTTTGTTCATTTCTCCAGTTGAAGTTTGGATGGTTCCTCCAATTGGAATTGTATGTGTTTGAGGTGGGTCCGCTTAATAGTCATTGGTAAGTATTTACGACATTTGATTGCTCATTTAATAAATCTTGAAAAGTAGGGATTATGGGACAATCCTGCGTCGCATGTATGTTGCTAGCACAAATACAACAAACAACTTCCACGACTTCCCTTATAACTTCCACCTTCTGAAGTTCGATGGCCTCGACTTTTCTTATAAGATTGGCCACCCTTGCACTCATGTTATCTTCTTCTTTTAAGGTATACATTCCTCTTCTTTCCTTTGATTGAGCAGGCTTAGAAGTGGTGGGTCTTGGGGAGGTATCCCATGATTGTGCGTTTTCTGTCAATTGATCAAGGTAATCTCACGCATCATCGGCCTCCTTATTCATGAATTCACCGTTACACATCATCTTTACAAATTGGCACATTGATAAAGTTAATCCATTATAGAAAAAGCTTATTGTCCTCCAAATTTCATAGCCATGATGTGGATAAGAATTCGTGAGATCTTTGAACCTTTCCCAACATTAGGTGAAGTTCATGATTGCCTTCCTTAAATTGTTAGTTTTATGAAATGGGAAAAATCGTTTGAGAAATTCTCAGGTCATCTCGACCCATGTGCCGATAGATCGTGGCTTTAAGGAGTGCATTCACGTCTTAGCGTTCTTCTTCAATGAAAAGGGGAACAATTTGAGTCGCACTGTGTCCTCAGACACATTTGGAAAGTGTAACGTGGTGACTATCTCATCAAACTCTTTGATGTGCAAGTATGGACTTTCAGAGTCTAGTCCATGGAATTTAGGAAGGAGTCGTATCACTCTAGGTTTAACATCCACGTTTCCTGCATTAGGTGGAAACAGCATACAGGAAGGTGTACTCACTCCCACTGATTGTAAATAATCTCACAAAGTACGAGGCAGGGGAGCATTATGCACCTCATTCTCATCTTGAACCTCCTCAACTGGAAGTTGAGGTTGATTTGTACCCAGTACTTCAATTAATTGAGAGGATCTCAAGTAGTGTCTAATCATTTGATGGATAGGCAACCCTTTGACCAATCGTCCTTCACTCAAGAGATGTTGAGTGTTGTCATGAACCCACTTGGGCATGAAACACGCACAGCCCTCAAGCACCAAACAACTAAAACTTAGAAGAAAAAAAAAAACTAAAGTAAATAAGAAATCTAGAAAAGAAAGAGAGAATTGGAAAGAGGTTACCAGATTAGAGTTGCTATGTTAAGATATCCTATAAAATAGAAAACAATGTTAATTATTAAAAACGATTTCAGAAAAAATCCTAACTTAAAAAAAGGAAGCAAAAAATTAACCATAATCTTAACCTAATTCTAATACCAATTAATCTCATAAAAATATAGCCGTAGTCTCCGGCAACGGCGCCAAAAACTTGTTCACAACCCCAAGTGCAGGGTTGCGATGTAGTAATAACTCGATGAGACCGAAGTCAAATCCACAGGGACTAAACTTGTACGTAATCTGAAAATAACTAGAACTAGAACTAGAAAAAGATCTAAAGTGAATTATGGAATAGTTGAGAGAAATTGTGAATAAAGTATCAATAATCAGGATGTTACCTTACTTGATTCAACAAACAACTGGAATCAGAGTCCTATTTAATCCAATTGGAAGATGAGGCAATTAAATTAAATCTCTGAACGTTTCATTGTTCTAGTCCTCAATGAAGGAGTATGGTGATGATTGGAAGGGAATTCATGTACCACCATGCCCATGAGACGATGGTGAATCATGAGTTTTACCAATCTCACAATCTCGAAATAGGAAAAGAAGATATTCAAAGCTATCACAACATCTATTGTAATTTAAGTCACAATAAATTATAGAAACTGAAAATATTCCTTAAATTCAAATTAGAAATCAATGACGTTCAACATAAACAAGAATTAAAGCAAACGAAGCATCAAAATAAACTACAGCTTCACCTCTTAGCCCTATCTAAGAGATTAGCTAGTCATAGCTAACTCAAAAAAAAAGAAAATAAATAAAAGATATACTAGAATCCATGAAGAAATCGAAGTGAAAGAACGTTTTTAGTGCTCTGCCTAGGCAATTTCTCCCTTTTCAAACCCTAGAAAATGCTTTGGAGCATCCTAAGGACTCCTATTAATAGTATTAGAACTCCAACTTTCGTATCGAGTTAGAAAAATTTGAAAACCACCTTAAATTTACGCACTCTGCGTAGTTCCAAAAATAGACTTTAAAAACTTTCATTTTTTTAGACTCGGTGTTTTAAAATATGTTTTTTCAGGACAATTTTTAGGAATATATTTTTTAAGGACAATTTTCAGGATTTCTTTTTTCACTTTAAATCTTCGATTCTCTTCATTCCTCACTTGGTTTCCTTGGATCATTGGTATATGAATTCTTCATTATTGACTTCCAAATCTTCATTTAATAATCTTTTGAGCATAAATCTTCCTTTTGGCATCAATTTCACCTTAAGCCCTCGAAATCACCTCACACATGAAAACATGCATAATGAAATCGATTAAGCACTATCGTGTTTATAAAACCAAGGTATAAATAGGGAAATATGCAATATTTCACACTCAATAAAGCGATGCAAGTATGAAAGCACGATAGTGCTTAATCGAAGAACTTGGTCAGACCGCGATAATGGGAGGATTAAGAGATCCCAAGTTTCTCTTCTTGCTGGATAAGAGCTTGCCAATAATGATGGCCGACCTGCTGAACAGATCTCAAAAGTATTCCAACGCCAAGGAACCCTCTACCCTGTGAAAGGCCGTCTAAAGCAAAAGAACGACGAGCAAAGAAGAGCAACCGAAAGTAGAGCTTAACACGTTCAGTAGAAGCAAGAAGAGGAAGGATGACTAATCGCGGGACAATTAGCGTCCGATCTGAATAGCGGTGAAGACCGCTTTAGTTGAAGTAGGGATATGCCAATATGTCTTAGAGGGGGGTGAATAGGACTTTTAAAGTTTTTATGATTTATTTAAAATCCTATTGCACTAATCCTAATAATAAGCTCATATTAGGATTACTAAAAAATAACTTTACTGGCTTCCAAGCTTGATAAAGGATCCAATTACAAACTATTTAATAAGTGAACAGTATACAACCTAGTTTATGATGGATATGACTGTATATGTGTGTGAGGTGTGATCACAGATATTTAGATATGAAAACTATAAAAGTAAATCACACATTTAGAAAAATAGCAATCTCAAACACAGGTCATTTTTATAGTGGTTCGACGATCAGTCTACTCCACTGCTGACAGACACACTCAACCCTTGAGTGTGCCGGATTTCACTAAGGAGGTTTCACATCGGTTCACCTCAAACTTAAGGTTTTAAATCAGGTTTACCTTCAACCTTTACAACCTACACTGAGACTGACTGTTTATGCTCTCACGAGCAAGGATCAATACAACGCACCCACTTTTAGGCACACTGGCTAAGGATCTCCCATAAGACCCTATCGGAGGTTTTACGGGGTTTACCCCAAACTCGAGGTTTCACACAGTTCACATGAAACCTAAGGTTTTGACTGGTTCACCTTCAATCAAATGTTTATGCTCTCCACAGAGCAAGGGTCCACACAAGGCACCCACCACGAACACTCCTGCCGGAGGACTCCTACGAGGGCTTAAAGGGATGAGAAACACCTATGACCCAATCCTAAAAAGGAATGATCGCAAGTGTCCTTTGGAGCTATCGAGAATGGTCTCCAGTGAAGTCATCTCTCACTTTCCAAAGATCATCATTATGGGACAAGATTAGATACTTACAGATAAGTGGATGAGTCCCATTAAGCACATTGATGAAGATCTCCTCCTTTGTTGATAAAGAGTCTTTGGTCTCCTTGATCTACAATTCAAAAGATGTACCAATGCATGGCGACGGGTTGGGTTAAGGTTATGACGAAATCCTACTCTCAAAAGATTTTTTTATGAGGAAGATAGAGCGATTTCAATCATCTATGCATTCAAGGCATCTCAGCTTCATGATTTGCCATTAAGGTAGTAGCTGAAGGATCCTTGAATGCGAAAGTTCATTCCCCAAACCAATCTATTGAATATCAATGGTGAGGGTGGATTGGAGGAAGAACTCCCTTGAGAGAAAGGGCTTTGGGTATAAGATCTAAGGTTAAAAACTTAAAAGCTCTCTCTTCTTTCTCTCACAACAACACTAGACAAGCACCTCTTTATATAGTCAAAAGGTTCCAACGGATATAAAACAGTCACATTTATGACAGAGTTCGATATCATCGAGCATATACTCTCGATAACATCGATGGTCCTCTCGATGACTCAAACTCAATGTCATATGCTTTTGAAACCTTTTGCCAGCTGGTCGATGAATCGAAACGATTGTCGATGTCATCGGATTTTAAACTCCTATTCCATCGATGAGAGGTTCGATTCATGACACTTGAAAAACGAGAGAGACTTGACTTGAAATATTTCAGGTTTTCATGAATGAATGAGGGACCTTCAAGAACATCGGAATTTGAATGTCGATGATATCGATAGCTGTGTCGATGTATCGATAAATCAAAAGGATTTTTCATAAAGCTTGTTGGACAGTTTATGTCCATGCTCGATGCAATCGATACGACATCGATATCATTAATATTTGAATATCGATTCTATTGAGTGACCCCCAATCATAGATAAACTACCCTGAAATATTTTACTAGAGAACTTGGCGGCCAAGACCGATATCATCGAAGGCCTTCCGATATCATCGAGGTTTGAATTTTGATGGTATCGAGGAGACTTCGATATATCGATGCTTATATGATATTCTTAAGAAAAACGGTATAAGGGTTGAAAAATGCTGTCGATATTATCGAGTCAACTTCGATAGACTCGAGATTTAAATATCGATGATATCGATAGGTGTATCGATACATCGATAATTCCGTCAGATGTGTATAAGGTTACTAGACATATTTGGTCCTCTTTTCGATGGTATCGATGGAGCATCGAGGACTCGACAGCGCAGGTCGATCATATCGAGATGTGTATCGATAAAATCGACAAGGTAAGAAAACTTAGAGAATTTTTCTATTTTGAAAATGTTTTCTTACCCTAAAAATCCTATGATATTCTAACATTTTTAAAGGGTTTTAGTATACCTGGTGATTTGGGACAAGGGATGTGGGCTTAGATTTACCTGTGGTGAGCTTGCACACATCCGGTTGAGGCAGACACTTGAATTGATCTTCCTATCAGGCTCTGTAGTCTAATTGACTCAACACTCACGCTAATTGACAAACCAGGGCACTTTCAATCTTCCCCTTTGTCAATTACATGACAAAATCCCAAAACACCCTAGAGTACTGGACAAACACATCCTAAATTGTGTGTACATGCATTTTACACAATTTTATAATTTCTATTGAACCCATGTACACAGCCCAGTATCTGCTCCCCCTAACTGTAAACTCCCCCTCGCTTGATGCAGCTGCTCCCCCTAACACCTGCAACATCATCCAAGCAGATATACAATTTTCTGTTCATGGTGTTTGAACTGTTCTCCCCCTTTTTGTCAGTCATTGACAAAGATATAGTAGTTGATATTGATTGAAGTTTGAAGTATTTGGGAGAACCATCATTCATAGAAATATGTATATAACAGATAGATGTATAGTAGTCAAACAGTTGCTTAATCAGACATCATTTGTAGTGAATATATATGCATTAAACCAGGGGATCGTAAAACATAAGTATGGCAGTAAAAATATGAATTATACTTAGCCATAAACATAAATATAAAAAAATATATATACTGCCCCAGACAGTAGTAGATTAACAGTTATCTCCTAATAAAAGAAATATTTTCAGCCCTACCATTGGAAAGAACTACCAGTTATCATCATGCATTCCCAAGTTTCTTTAATTTCATCGATGTTGAATATCAATATCATTGATCTGTAAATTTCGTCGTTATTGACACTGTTCAAATATCATTGAGAATGTCATGACCTGTGTGGCTCATGTCTACTAAGATTTAGTGAGTGCAGACCCCAATGGATTTTTGAAGGTCACTAAACCTATTTGTATCAAGAGATTTGTTGAGGATATTTGTAAGTTGCCTTTCTGTGGAAACATAATCCATTGTAATAATCTTGTCTTCAATAAATTCTTAGAGAAAATGATGACGGATGTCAATGTGCTTAGTCTGAGAATGTTGAACAAGATTCTTTGAAATGTTGATTACGCTTGTGTTATCACAGAAAAGACTCATCGTGGGTTGTTCAATCCCGTAGTCCAACAACATTTACTTCATCCAAAGGAGTTGTGCACAGCAACTTCCAGCGGCAATATATTCAGCCTCGGCAGTAGATAATGATATTGAATTTTGCTTCTTGCTTTGCCAGGAGACTAGACAGTTTTCAACATAGAAACATCCTCCGCTTGTTGATTTTGATCATCCAAATTTTCTGCCCAGTCGGCATTAGAGTATCTAGCGATGATGGTGGATGTTTCAAATGGATACCACAGTCTGAAGGAGGTAATTCCTGTTATTATTTAATGATCCTCTTAACGGCCATTAGGTGAGATTCCTTAGGATCTGCCTGATATCGAGCACATACCCCCACACTGAAAGATATTGTCTCCTAGAGTGTGGTCCACTTGGGATTTGAATATAACTCTCTATGGGGTCCACGACCCTTATACAAATCAGGGAAATGGATGGACATCGTGTATGTAACACATACATCATCATGGGCCTCACTAAGCAGCCCCATGGTGGGCATATAACCCATAAATCAGGGTGGGCCTCTCAAGGCAATGGGGCCCACGACCTTAGAGAAATGGATGAATGGTGTGAATATAACACATACATTATGGTGGAATCACTCATCACAATTGGGCCTCATATAAGGGCCTCGTATACATCACATCGGCCCTCACATGAGGGCCACATATACATCACTTGGGCCTCATACATGGGCCGCATATACATCATAATGGGCCTCATACACAGGCCGTATATACATCGTAATGGGTCTCATACACGGGTCGCGAATACGCCACAATGGGCCACATCCATGGGCCTCAAATGCATCACATTAGGCCTCATATATGGGCCTCGAATGTATCTCATTAGGCCTCAAACATGGCCGCATAAACATCATAATGGGCCTCATGACTCGGGCCTCAAATGCATCATAATGGGCCTCATACTCGGGCCTCATATACATCGCATTGGGCCTCAAACATGGGCCTAATACACATCACAATGGGACGCATCACATGGGCCTAATACACATCACAATGGGCTGCATCACATGGGCCTAAGGGGCAGCCCATGATCCAGAAAATGGATGAAAGGTGTTTACATAACACATACATCATGGTGGACCTCTCGTCCAAGGGATGGACGACGTGAATATATAACGCATACATTGAGGTGGGTCCCACCGTCCAAAGTACTGGACAATGTGGATAAGACCCTTATATCATGGCTGGCCCCACATTACACCATCCAGAGATGGATGGTGTGAATATAAAATATATACATTAAGGTGGGCTTCCCACGTGCAGGACGGTGGGATGCAACCCATCAGGTGGGCTCCACCATCCCAGTAGCTGCTGGACAGTGTGGAAATGGCACACAACACATGTGGGCCCTACAGATAGATGGTGTGGATATAGAACATATACATCAACGATGGGTCCCACCGTCCAGCCATCTGGACGGTGTGGATATAGAACATATACATCAACGGTAGGTCCCACTGTCCAGCCATCTGGACGATGTGGATATAGAACATCTACATCAACGGTGGGTCCCACCATCTAGCCAGCTAGATAGTGTGGATAAGACCCATACGTCATGGTCGGACCCACAAAACTTGCTGACATTATTACAACAACTATATAGTTGGTGGACACCAGCCAATCCGCTGCCATAACAAGGTGGGTCCCATATGGGGCCCATCATAATATATATATATATATATATTATTAATAATTTTAAAACTGACAGCTTCCAGGCCCACCATCCAGGCCTGCTAGACAGCAGCCTGTCCGTTGGGCCTGGCCAATCCTTGGGCCCCTAGTTGGGGTGAACCCACCATATGGACAGTGAAGATAAAACCTGTACAGCACAGTGGGGTCCACGAC
This sequence comes from Magnolia changhungtana, assembly GCA_030180095.1. NCBI lineage: Eukaryota > Viridiplantae > Streptophyta > Magnoliopsida > Magnoliales > Magnoliaceae > Magnolia > Magnolia changhungtana. The sequence goes on from JASAUF010000649.1 coordinate 742,052, forward strand.
AGGGAAAAGGGGAGAGAGAGAGAGAGAGAGAGAGAACAAATGATGGAGGGCTCCACCACTATGAGCCCTCCCTTCCATGCGTAACAAACATACATTAAGTGGGTCCCATTACATGTGGGCACACCAATCAAAATCAACGATGGATATCCCTTCTCTCCTAAAATGCAAGGTCTAGATGACCTTTTCATACTACGAAAATAAACATCATTATGGGGTTCATGGAGAATGGCCCCATCATGGAATGAACATATGAATCATGGTAGGCCATCGGCCACACCTAGGGTCCAAAGTGAGATCCATACCATCAATCGATAGGCTCCACTTGGCCCATCATTAAAACACAAATCTAAGCCTATAAAACACCCAACGATTCTACTTCTTCTTGGTTCTATGGATTCTTTAGCTCATTGGCTTCTTCTTTGATGGAGGATGATGAAGATTGAAGGGTTAGATAGTGAGATTTGGTGGTAGGAAGTGGGTCTTGATCTTAGGTTCTTTCTCTTTTCTCTCCTTAGTCTTTTTCTCTCTTGGTTGCTAGGAAAAATGATATACAATGGAATGAGATGGAGTGAAGGATGGGAGATGTAAGGAGGGAGGGATGGGTGTGTAAGAAAAATGACATGGAGGGTATGGGTTCGGTTGACTTTTGGGTGAGAGAGGAATGGACTAGGTATGGGTTGTACTTGATTTGTGATTGATTGATTGATGTAATAGATTAAGTAGAAATTCTCTCGAGATTCACAACGCGCAGCGTTTCCTTGAAATAAACATTGTCCCACAACTCCTGGCTAAGGCATCGCATTGGCGTGCAAGATGCGGCGTTGGAACCACGGCGACAGTACGGTCGTAATGGTACAAGTCTCAGGTTGAGTCGATCAGATCTAACGGATGTGACTTAGGGTCACGCACAAATGTCAATTATAGGTCATGGGTTGCCGGAATTTGACAATGAGGATTGCAGGGGTCTAAGGGATGGTACGGATTAGGATAGGAACCTTATAGGTTACCGTTTGAATCGCAGCAAATCGAGCTATCATTACGTCCTACTTGATCGAATGTGAAGAAAAGAAGAGAGAGTGGCCGGTGCTGGAGGTATGTGTTATATCCAAACTGTCCGTCCATTTGGAGAGCTTGTCTTAAGGCTTGACCCGAAAAATAAGACAGATCTAAAGATCAGTTGGACCACACTGTAAAAAATAGTGGCGGATTGATCGTTTACAATTGAAACCCTTTTCAGATAAAAGAAGTTTCGGATCAATTTAAAATTCATTTTTTCACTTCATCTATGTATTTTTAAAATTATTAACGAATTAGATGGAAAATAAACGTTATGGTGGGGCCACGTAACTTTGATCTTATTTGAGCCGTTCATACAACTTGGAGCTCGAGGCGCGTACGGGCTCGTCTTTGCATGACACGTATCTACAATAGCCCGTAACCCCTGTGTAGCTTGCGTGTGGCCGCGGGAAACAGATTGGCTAGTATACTCCCCTTACACAAGCCAATGGCTGGTGGTCGGTGCTATGTGGGCCCCAACATGATGTATGTGTTTAATTCATTCCGTCCATCTATTTTTACAGATCATTTTAAGATATGAGTCCAAAAATGATGTATATCCAAATCTCATGTGGACCACATTACAGGAAACAATGTTGAATGAGCGTCGATCGTTAAAAACATTTTGGGGCCAATGAAAGTTTTGGATCAAGATGATCTTTGTTTTTTTCTCATCATCTAGGACCGTATGACCTAATCAACAGATTGGATGTCAAATAAACAGTATAGTGGGCCTTACGAGGATTTTAATGGTGGATATCCAATCTCTATTGTTTTCATGTGGTGTGGTCCACCTAATATTTATATTCCTCTAATTTTTGGGACCAAGCCATGATATTATCGTTAAAAATGGATAAACGGAATGGATGAAAAGCATACATCATGGTGGGGTCCATAGAGCACCGACCACTAGCTGTGTGGGATGCGGATTAGCTATTGATAGGTTTAGTAGCTAGACTCGCTGCTGAAGTGATGTGACCAAGTTTTGTGAAGTGACGTGACCAAGTTCTGTGGGACCCACCATGATATATGTGTTGTATCTGTACCGTCCATTTATTTGGAGATATCAATTTAGGGCAGGAGCCAAAGAATGAGTCAGATCCAAAGATCAAATGGACCCCACCACAGAAAACAGTGGAGAGAGTGACGCCCACCATTAAAATTTTCTGAGGCCCACAAAAGTTTCTGATCAAACTGAAATTTGTGTGTTCCCTTCTTTCGTGTCTATCTTAACTTGTGAACACATTGGATCTTAGATAAACATCATAGTGGACCTTAGGAAGGTTTCAACGGTAGAGTCACTCTTCCCACTATTTTCTGTGGTGGGGTCCACTCCAAATCTAGATCTTTTTCATTCTTTGTCTCATTGCCTAAAATGATCTTTACAAATTGATGGACGGTGTGAATACAACACTACATCATGGTGGGTCCCACATAACCTGGTGACGTGACTTCATTAGAAGTCTTGCCGGCTACTCAACCTCTGTCACTTTTCAATTTTAATTTATATTACATGTGATGTAAGAAACCTGCTTGAACTTATCAAGGCAACATGGGCCCATGGCTGTACAGTTGCCCAGATCTAAGCGTGAATGCAAGTGAGCACACCGTGAATGCATGTGGTTGATCCACACCGTCCATTCATTTTTCCATATCATTTTAGGGGTTGAACCCATTGTTTTGTTGGAGAGAGTAGATGAGTGGTAGGAAGAGAATGAGAGGGGAGATGTTTGCACATGAGAAAAATGACGGATCAGATCTGATTGGATCCAATCGGATCGAATTCCGGATCAGATCGGTCCGGATTGGCATTGAACCGATCTCTGTCCGATGAACGATGGGATGAGACTGACCTTACTCGAACCGCATCGATCCACACCGTCGGTTCGATTCGAATCGGGTAGGATCAGCCGCATCAGGTTAGATATGCCCACTCTATATGTAGCCAACATACCCTTCTTTTTGGTTTTGTCCTTTTTAGGACATTTGTTCACTAGATGCCCATACATGGCAGTTGTAACATTGGCTTCCTTTTAAAGATTTCCTAGTTTTAGATCTTGATCTTTTCTTTTCAACGGGTTTTTAAAAATTTACCCTCTTTTTACTTTTGAAAATTTTGTAAAACTTTTTAGCTAAAAGGGCCATATCATCTTCAGAATTTTCTAATTCAGAATTGTTATTTTCTTGAGAAATTATTTTAGAAGATTTAAGGGCGATAGATTTACCTTTAGGAGCTTTAAAATTTAACTCATACGTCTGTAAGGAACCAACTAATTCTTCTACCCTAATATTATCCGTACCACGAAGTTCTTGGATCGTAGTTACCTTTTAATTGAACCGTTCAGGGAGTGAGCGTAGTATCTTTGCATAGACTTTACTTTATAGGATTCTATCACCAAGACCCCAGATAGAGTTAATAATATCATTCAATCTTTTATAGAAGTCCCTGAAAGTTTCACTTTCTTCTATACGTGTTTCCTTAAATTTGGTTGTGAGGATTTGGACTTTGGATTTCTTGACAATTGTTGTTCCCTCGTGTGTCATTTCTAAAATATCCCAGGCTTGCTTTGCAGTATGAAGGATATAATTCTTTTGAATTCGTCCAGTGATAGTGCGCAATTAATTGCATTTAAAGCCTTTGCATTGACACTACTCTCACTTTTTTGAAGAGCGAACCAAGAAAAATAAGGTGAGACTTTTATAGTTTTAGATCCATGAGTGCCAGTTACTTTAGTGGTAGGAGGGGTCCAATTGGTCATTGTGCCTTGCCACACGCTCTCATCCATGGATTTCAAGAAAATCCTCATTCTGGCTTTCCAATAGCCATAATTGGAGCCATCAAATGGTGGAGGCCTAGTGACTGAAAGGCTATCAAAATTTGACATCTTAAAAAGCTCAGATCGATTAGCTCAGGAAATTAATCCAAAAACAAATAAAGTGAGCTATTAGGCTTTGATATCACTTGAAAAGGTCGAGCTAAGAGTCCGAGAGGGGGGGAGGGGGTGAATAGGACTATGCCAAATTAAAAATTTTAATGCAGAATTGAACAAATATAGATAAAGATAGCACTTAAAACAATCTCACAATGCAGAAATGAATAACAACCTCAAATGTATAAGTATTGAGAGGTTGATACAGATGTTGTTCTAAGGACAACCTTACACCAAAAACCAATAGTTTATGGTAGGACAACCAGATTCCTAGAAAGGTCTGTGTATCAAAATCTCAAACCGATACAGAGGAATAAATAAATAAATAAATAAATAGCAAAGAATTAAACTAAGCTATTACAACATTCCCACACTTGCATAAAAAGATTACAACATTCTTCTACAAATGCATAAAAGGAAATTACAACATCCACACAATGCCACAATCAATCAATCACCATAAAACTAGAAATTATAGTGGTTCACTTGTGTGTACACCGACTGTTTAGAAAAACAGCCACACAACTACTCCACTCCCAATATCCTCACACAGTGGATATAGGTGTTCACTACAAAATAGGTTTTTCAAGGTTCACCTAAATCAAAATTATGTCTTTCAAGTGGGCTTACACTATTCAAAAAATCCCACACTATGAGTTTTCTGGATCACCTCAGACAAACCAAAAGAAAGAGATTTTTGGCATAATCTTAAAGAAACCAAATGAAAGAGATTTACAAAACTGTAAAATACTTATCTAGATATTCTCCTTTGATGAAGCCCGGTAGAACTGATTCGAAGTAGATGTTCAATGTCCATACTCACTTATGAAAAGGTTCTATGTTCTAAATGATTTTAAGATTAAATCACTTTGGGCTTGCTTGATTTGATTTTGATTCCAAGAAAGGGGAAAACAAAAATCCCTTCTTCAAAATACGATTGGAATATAGAATCACAAAATTAAATACAAAAAGCTAATTAAAGAGAATATTAAATGAGCATTAAATAGCTTAAGAATATCACTAATTAACTTATCTCTCAGAGTGGTGTCTTGATTTAGCTTGAATTGACTGAAAACTCTGAAAAATCGTGCTATATTTATAAGTGCAGAAGCTGTTCACTCGACTGGTCTAAGGGACAGCTCGACTGGTCGAAGGACCAACAAACATTTGAAAATTCGGGCGTGATAAGATAAAACTGTTCCATGACTGGTCGAAGGACTTCCATGACCGGTCGAGTGGCCTGCACGACCGATCGAACCCTACTCCCAACTGGTCGGGTGGGACCCATTTTAGTTGCTGGACTTTGAGTCGAGCCTGATCGACTGGTCGAGCACTGTTCACTCGACTGGTCGAGCAGTCTCCAGGACTGGTCGAAGATCCAACAAAAAAATCCTGAAAATAAGTAACAAACCTTGGACTGGTCGAGGAATTTCTTAGACTAGTCGACCAGTACCAAGACTAGTCGAACATAGGCTAAGACTAGTCGAGAAATAGTCTATACACTTATAAAGTAACCCAATTAAAGTATGTAATCAATATGACCTAACCTATGGTCAATCTAGGGTCATTCATACCTTATAAGCGATGTTTGAACATTGAAGCATCTTTTGCTTCAGTTGATAGTTGATCTTGACATACATGAAGCTTGACATCTTGAAGTATGTTGAAGCTTGAACTTGTAGCACTTTGAAGCTTGATTTTGAAACACTTTGAAACTTGAGCTTAGGGTACTTTGAGTTACATTTCACCTTGAGCTTTTGAGTACAAAAGTAAAGTATATTATCTTGACTTAGATGAAGCTTTGAAAGTTTGAACTAACATTTGATGTTGTACTTAAAGTCTTATACTTATGATGCTTGAATCTTGAAATGGATCATCTTGAACTTGTACTTGAATCTTAAAAATGGAACATCTTGAACTTTAAAGACGAACAAAACAAGATACAGATTCCAAGAGGTTTTGACACTCCAAAATTTGACAATCATAAGAGCTAGAGAAACATAGCACTTACAATTTCCCCCTTTGTCAAATTTATGACAAAACACATTTCAATATAATAAGATATGTATAATATAAATAACAAAGAATCATGCACCAGTTATAACCTGGTCAAAGAATCATGCACTAGTTATAAATTGGTCAAATCAACACGCTTCACATCAAAACACATAAAAAACTTATCAATACTCCCCCTTACTTACTCCCCCTTAATACCATACAAAAAAACAAAAAATCCACCTATCCACAATTGCAAAATGAAATAATCATGATAGATAGAATAAATTCTCCCCCCTTTTGTCAGAATATGACAAAGGAAAGAACTAAATAAATGATAAGGAAGTAGATAGAAGAGTAATGAGAAATAAGTGAATATATGATCAAGATTTCCAAGATAACCAATTCCATAAGCAAGCATGTCCAAGTACTTAAAATAAGAGAAGTTCAAGTAGTTTAAAAGTTATTACAAAACACATATTTAAATACTAATCAGAACCAGAAGAAGGAGCAGGTATGGTAGTATCAATTTAATGAAGTCCCTTGTTAATGCGCTTAAGATATTTGCGCATATATTTAAATTGCATTTCTTGGGACACATGCATACCTTCAACCTTCTCCTCAAGTGAGCGCAACTGCGCATCATAACCAGATGGCTGATAATCAGGATCACCAGAAGAATCAAATTCAAGTTCATCAAAAATGTTATCCATATTGGCATCATTTGGAGGCAAATCACCTTCTTCACCCACATCATCTTAGCTTGGGGCCAACTTCAAATTCATCTTGTTAATGTTAGAATTGTTGAAGGGTAGATGATTAATGGGAGCTTCCCCAATAGGCATAGCCACTAAACTATGGGTGGCTAACAAAGTTATAAGATAAGTAAAAGGTATGTCACTGTGACCTGGGTGAAGACGGAACTGAATAATACTATGAAAAATCAGAGAAGAAAGACATATAGAGACTCCAGAAATGACAGAATGGAGAATACAAACCATGAATGTAGTAAGTTTACCAGATCAAGGATAAACATTTGAAATGAAAATCCTATGAAGGATTTTGTATCTGGGTAACAGAAACTTGGAGGCGAGCGCATTACCAGTACTTCATTCCGCATCTATCTTACATAAATCTCTAGTAAGCATTTGCTTGTCAGTTTCAGAGGGTTTTTCCACTAGAGAACTAATGGAAATACCTTCGTCATTAACAGGAAGGTCCATTAAACTAGAAATAAGATGACAGTCCACATCAATTGGACCTTCTCTGGTCATAATAGTAAATGTCAGATTTTCAGTAGAAAAATCAATAATGTATGCATATATAGCCTGTGCAATGGAGCAGTATGCCAGCCCACCTCAATGTAGTATGTTAACCTAACCTACGGACTAAAGGAGAGGAAGGATATCAAAAGGAGCCAAATGATCAACATTGATAGTTCGTTCTACTATCACATTATGCAATTGAATATCCTTCACATAACTAGGATCTTTCTCGGGCTACTGAAGGTGGCGCACCGTGATAGGAGTTGAACGAGATGAAGATGGACCACAAGATCCTTTCTTCTTAATTCTACCTTCCATTTGCAATAAAGAAAGCAAGGAATAAAGAGATTGTAAAAGAAGGAAAGTGGGTTTCTAGTAGATCATATTTTTGAGTAGAAAACCCCAAAAACCAACATAAAATAAGAAATAAACCACACAAATGATGAAAAGGAAGTGCAAAGGACTTGAATCTGTAAGAAAAATGAAAACAATGCACTAACCATAAAGGAATCAGAGATGGGTTCAACCAGTCGAGGTAGGGCTCGTTGGAGAAGAAAACCCAAATGAAGGAAAAATGATTTTTCCCCAAATAAAAGGTCAAACCCAAGTTTAACGACGGGTCGAGTATATGCTCGACCGATCGTACCACGACTAGTCGAGTATGTACTCGACTGGTCGTGCACCTCACAAAATTTGTAATTTTTCATAAATTTTAAAATCTGAAAAATTTTTAAAATAAAAATATATACATTATAATACAAAAAGACACAAATCTTCAATTCATTTTACACATACCAAGATCAATTTTTAATTTTGTAAACCTGCATTTGTCGAACGATTTTGTGAATATGTCTGCAAGTTGAGTCTCGGTTGGAATATAATCTAAAGAAATTGTCTTGTCTTCCACTAATTCATGAATGTAGTGATATCTGATGTCAATATGCTTGGTTCTTGAATGCTGAATTGAATTTTTAGAGATATTAATTATGCTTGAATTATCACAATATAAGACCTTAGAATCTTGCGCAATTCTGTAATCGCTTAGCATTCTTTTCATCCATACAAGCTGAGTGCATGCATTACCTGCAGCAATGTATTCAGCCTAAGTTGCTGAAAGCGATGCGAAACCGTGTTTCTTACTTAGCCAAGAAACTAAAGAGTTCCCTACATAGAAACAACCACCACTAGTTAATTTTCGATCATCAATGTTACCAGCCCAATCAACATCCATGTAACTAGCTAATTGCACACTAGTATCATGTGGATACCAGAGACCAAGATTTGCTAAACTAGCGACATATTGCATAATCCACTTAACACCAATTAGATGTGACTCTTTAGGGTCAGATTGATATCTAGCACAAATACCTACGCTAAAAGCAATATCAGGTCGGCTCGTAGTTAAATAAAGCAAACTACCTATCATACTGCGATACAACTTAGGATCCACACTCTTACCTGTAGAGTCCTTTGAGAAATTTAAAGTAGTACTCATTGGAGTATCAAAATTTTTCCCACTCTCAAATCCGTACTTTTTAACTAAGTTTAGAGCATATTTAGTTTGAGATATAAAGAAACCATCAGGTTGCTGTTTAACTTGCAACCCTAGGAAATAGTTTAGTTCTCCAACCATGCTCATTTTAAATTTAGACTTCATAAGATCTGCAAACTAAACAGTCATGTTAGCATAGGTAGATCCATAGATAATATCATCAACATAGAATTACACTATTAGTATGTGATCATTATGTTTCTTTACAAACAATGTTTTATCAACACTTCCCATTATAAATTTATGACTTAGTAGAAACTTAGTCAACTTTTCATACCATGCCCTGGGAGCTTGTTTCAAACCGTAGAGTGCCTTTTTCAGGTGGTAGACATGATTAACATGTTTAGAATCTTTAAAACCCATTGGTTGTTCAACATACACTTCTTCATGCAAATCATCGTTCAAGAATGCACTCTTTACATCCATTTGGTATATTTTGAACTTTCTAAAGCAAGTAATGAATATAAATAGTCTGACTGATTCAAGACGAGCTATTGGGGTAAAGGTATTATCATAATTGATGCCTTCTATTTGAGTGTACCCTTGTACAACCAGTCTAGCCTTGTTTTTTATAATATTTCCAAGTTCATCAGACTTATTTTTGAAAATTCATTTTGTTCCGATAATGTGTTTATCTTTTAGTCTTGGAACTAAGTACCACACATCATTTCTTACAAACTGATTGAGCTCTTCTTGCATCGCAACAATCCAATTTTCGTTAGTAAGAGCATCTTTTACGTTAGCCGGTTCTATCTGAGATGTCAAGCACACGTACTTACACATATCTTTAAGTTGTCTACGAGTGTGCACACCAGTGAGAGGGTTTCCAAGGATTTGATTAGAAGGATGGTCTTTAACTGTCCACTGTTCAGTATTATCTTGATGTGATGAAGAGTCTGGTTTATTAATCAAAAGAACTTCATCATTTTTTGAAATTGGGATAGGTGTATTCAAGTGATCGTCTATAACCACATTAATGGACTCTTGAATTACACCAGTCCCCTTGTTAAAAACCCGATACGCTCGACTATTTGAACCAACACTAAAAATATCCCTTTATCACTTTTGGTGTCAAACTTACTCTAATTTTCTCGGTAATGTAAGATATAGCATTGCTGCCAAAAACTTGAAAGTATTTGACAATAGGCTCTTTATCAAACCACATTTCATAAGCCGTTTTTTAAAAGGCTTAGCTATATGTCCTAGTGGGGGGGGGGGGGGGGGGGGGGTTGAATAGGACTATGCCAAATTTAAAATTATACCGACGGAATTAAACTATAAGATAGCCTTATAAACAAATAACTAAAAGATAAAACTTTAAATAAATCACAATAAGAAAATATAAAGTAGCCTCAATATTCTAATATTGGGAGGCTGATATGAATGATGTTCTAAGGACAACCTTGTACCATAAAAACCAAGGGTTTATGGCAGGACAACCTTACTAGAACGGTATAAGTATCAATATCTCAAACTGAAGAGGAATAAAGGAAATAGCAAGAATTAAAATTCTAAACTATTACAACATTCCCACAATGCTTGAAATGTAAAAGATTACAACATTCACATCCACAACTTTAAATGATAAAAGATAAAAATTAAATAAACATTCAAACCACAAGACAGAGAATTATAATAGTTCACCTGTGTGTACACCAAACTGTTAAACAATAGCCACACAGCTTGCTACTCTACTCCTAATATCTGTACACAGGGGATATCAGCGTTCATTATGAAAATATGTTTCACAGGTTAACCTAAAACCTTCACAATTGTGTCTTTCAAATGGGCTTACACAATTCAAAAAACCCCACTTCTGAGTTTTTTGGCTCTCCTCAGATAACCACTAGATTGAGATTTTTCTGGCTTAATCTCAAATAAAAACCAAAAATAAGGAAATTTACAATAAAGTAAAATACCTGGATTTCTCCTTTCATTGTAGCCCGGAAGAACCAATCGGAGTAGAAGTTTGAATAAAGAAGTTCAATTGTCCAATACTCACTTTGAAATGGTTCTAAGTTCTAATTGATTTTAAATTAAACCAAATAGGCTAGCTCTATTTGATTTTGATTCCAAGAAGAAGGAATATAGCAATTCCTCTTTTCAATTTAGATTATAATATAGAGACAAAATTAAATTGATAAAAGCTAACAAAAGAGAATATTAAATATGCACAACGTAGCTTAAGAATTAACACAAACTTATCTAAGAGTGATGCCTTGATTTTTCTTGAATTGGATTCTTGAAAAATTCAGAAATTCGTGTTCTATTTATAGATGCAGAAATCGCGTCTACGACTAGTCGAGTGGCCACCACGACTGGTCGTAGGTCGAACTATTTTTTAAAATTTTAAGCGTGATCGGATAAAATTGTTCCATAACTGGTCGTAGGGTGTCCACGACTGGTCGTGACCATCCTACAACTGGTCGTGAGGAACCTAGAAAGGTTGCTGGAGTTTGAGTCGTAGCTAAAGGACTGGTCATGAATGAGTCGACACTGTTCCTACGACCGATTGAGCAGACTCCAGGACTGGTAATAGTTCAACCAAAAAATTTTAAAATTTTATAACAACTTAAGACTGGTCTTAAAATTTCTTGGACTGGTCGAGCCAGTTTTAGGACTAGTCAAACAGAGTCCAGGACTAGTCGAAGAACAAACCAAATACTTATAAAAATATTCAATTTGAATTATGCATACAAAATGACCTACCCTAAGGTCATTCATACCTTAAATGTGAAGTAAGGACATTGAAACTTCATTTCTTCAGGTGATGGTTGACCTTTGAAGATTATGAAGCTTGAGATCTCTGATGTAGCTTGAACTTGAGATCATTTAAAGCTTTGGACTTCATCTTGTACTGTTATTCTTGAGTTGTACTTGAGACTTGAACATCGAACTTGAACTTCTTGAAGTAGATCACCATTCTTAGCTTGTAGCATTGATACAGAGACTTGAACATACGAATCAACATGCTACAAAAGACATAGATTGTATTTTTGGCACCACAAAATTTGACAACCAAAGGAGCAAATAACTATTGCACTTACAATCCCCCCTTTGTCAAATTTGTGACAAAACACACTTAATAAAAATATAATCATTATGAACACAACGAATCATGCACCAATTATAAGAAGAGTAAACCAGTTACAGCCTGATTAATGAATCATGCACCAGTTGTCATTCACAAATTCTTCATTACTTACTCCTCCTGAGTAGCACACATAAATCCACCATAAAAATGATGCTACTCTACTCCCCCACAATCCATATTAATCTCCTCCATATCCATATTTATTAAACTTAAATAATTCTTCCCCTTTTTGTCACAATATGACAAAAGAAGACAAGAATAAATGGAAGTGGAAGACCAATAAGAGAGTAGTTAAAGGAATAACTAGTTAAGATATGCAAGTAAAAATAAGCAAATTCAAAGTACACATAGCATTAACCAGCTGAAACAAAAGTTAGTCATACAAACTGAAGTAAAATGAAAGTCCACACACCAACAAAAGTAGTATAAAAGTTATTATATGCTAAAGACTAAAATACTTAATCAGATCCTGAGGAAGGAGCAGGTATGGTAGGATCAAGTTGATGAAGCCCCTTGTTAATGCGCCTAAGATACTTACGCATATACTTAAATTGCAAATCATGGGCAACATTCATGTTCCCTACCTTCTCCTCAAGAGCATGAAGACGAGAATCAAAATTAGATGGCTCATAGTCACGATCATTTGTAGAATCTGATTCAATGTCAGCAAAAATATCATCCATATTTATATCATCAAGAAGAAGATCGCCACCTTCTTCTTCATTCTCTACTTCAGCACCACCACCACCCACATCTCTTTGGCCAGGAGCCAATTCCAAATTCATCTTATTTATATTAGTATTATTAAACAAAAGATGATGAATATGAGCCTCTCCGACAAGCATAACAACTAGCATATGAGTAGTTAACACAGTCATAAGATATGCAAATGGAATATCACTGTGCCATGGATGGAGACGAAACTGAATGATGAAATGACATATTAAAGAAGGCAGATAGACTTTAGTACCAGTGACAATAGAATGTAAAACTCGAACCATATACTAAAATGTGAATATAAATTTGAAGTAAAGATTCTGTGGAGAACCCTGTATTTGGGTAACAAATACTTTGCGGGGAGCGCATTCCCTTTATGAGTCCATTGAATGTCCATATTACATAAATCTCTTGTTAACACATGTTTTTCTAATTCTGACAGTTTTTCCACTAGAGTCTAAATAGGAATACCTTCGTCATTAACAGGTAGTCCATAAGATCCGAAATTAGATGACGGTCTACTGTAAATGGACCTTCTCTAGTATGAATATTAAACGTTAAATTATCAGATGAAAATTCAGAGATACATGCAATCATGGCCTGTGCAATGGATTGGTATGCAGGCCCACCCCAATGTAGGATGTTATCCTAACTTACAGATTGGAGAAGAGGAAGGATACCAAAAGGAGCAATGTGGTTAAGACTAATAGCTTTTTCAACAACGACATTGCACATACGCAAATCCCGTATATGAGCGGGATCATCTTCGGATGACCGAAGATGGCGCCTAGAGATATGAGTTGATCTGGAAGATGATGTACCATGGGCAGTTTTCTTTTTCCCTCTAGTATCCATTTTCTTGAAGAAAACCAAAGCAATAAGAAATCACAAAGGAAGTAGAGATGGGTTTTCTAAGATCAACAAATGGAGAAGAAAAACCTTAAAATTTCAACAAAGCTTGAAATCAAGTACTCAAATGACAAACATGAAGAGAATAAAACATGAATCTATAAGATTAACAAAAAAAATGCACTAACCTTGACGAATCAAACGGTTGGGTACGACTGGTCGTGCTTATGCCCGTTGGAGAATAAATAGAAAATAAGGAAGATGAGTTTTTTCTCCAAATTAAAAAGGTCCAGCGCGCTACCACGACTGGTCGAGCACGTCCTCGATTGGTCGTGTACCAACAAAAATATGCATTTTTCATAAAAATTTGAAATTTAAACCAATAAATTATTAAATATGTATACACTATGATATACATATGCATGAATAATCAATTTAAATTGCACATACCAAGATCAAATTTCAATTTATTAAACCTGCTTTTGTCAAGCGATTTAGTGAAAATGTCAGCAAGTTGAGTCTCAGTTGAAATGTAATCTAAAGAGATTAATTTTTCTTCCACTAATTCACCAATGTAATGATATCTAATGTCAATGTGCTTGGTACGTGAATGTTGGATTGGATTTTTTGAAATATTTATAGCACTGGAATTATCACAATATAATATCATTGATTCCTGTGCAATTCCATAATCGCTTAACATACATTTCATCCAAACAAGCTGAGTACATGCATTTCCAGCTGCGATGTATTCAGCCTCAGCAGTAGAGAGCGATACAGAACTTTGCTTCTTGCTAAACCAAGAAACTAAACAATTTTCGATATAGAAACAACCACCACTGGTTGATTTTCTATCATCGATATTACCAGCCTAATCAACATCTGAATACCTAGCCAACTGAACACTAGTATCATATGGATACCAAAGACCCAAATTAGTAAAACTTGCAACATATCGCATAATCCACTTAACAACAGTTAGATGAGATTCTTTAGGGTTAGATTGATATCTAGCACAAATACCAACACTTAAAGCAATATCAGGTCTACATACAGTTAAATAAAGTAAATTGCCAATCATGCTACGATATAGTTTAGGATTTACATTTTTACCTGTAGAGTCTTTTAAGAGACTTAAGGTTGTACTCATAGGTGTATCAAAATTCTTACCATTCTTAAATCCAAACTTTTTAATCAAGTTCAAAGCATATTTGGTTTGAGAAATAAAAATACCATTAGGTTGTTGTTTTACTTGCAACCCTAGGAAAAAATTCAATTTCCCAACCACGCTCATTTCGAATTTAGATTTCATTAAATCTGCAAACTCAACAGTCATGTTAGTACAGGTAGATCCATAAATAATATCATCAACATAGATTTGTATCATTAAGATATGATCGTTATGTTTCTTAACAAACAGAGTTTTATCAACACTTCCCATTAGAAAATTATGACTTAGTAAAAACTTAGTTAATTTTTCATACCATGCCCTGGGAGCTTGTTTCAAACTGTAGAGAGCTTTTTTAAGGCCATAGACATGATCTCTTAGGGTCTTCAAAACCCGTTGGTTGTTCAATATAAACTTCTTCATGCAGATCGCCATTTAAGAAAGCACTCTTTACATCCATTTGGTAAAATTTGAAATTTCTAAAGTATGCAATGGATATGAATAGTCTGATTGATTCAAGACGAGCTATTGGGGCAAAGGTCTCATCATAGTCGATGCCTTCAATTTGAGTGTACCCTTGTATAACCAGTTTAGCCTTGTTTCGAATTATATTACCAAGTTCATTGGACTTATTTTTGAAAATCCACTTAATTCCTATAATGTGTTTTTCTTTAGGTCTAGGAATAAGATACCAAACATCGTTTCTCACAAATTAGTTAAGTTCTTCTTGCATAGCTACTATCCATTTTTCGTCAGTAAGAGCTTCTTTTACGTTAGCCGGTTCTATCTAGGATGTAAAGCAGACGTAATTACATGTCTTCTAGTTGACTACAAGTGCGCACACCAGTGAAAGGGTTTCCAAGAATTTGAGTGGTTAGATGATCTTTAACAGTCCTCAGTTCAGAATTAGTTTAATTTGATGAAGTATCTGGTTTGTCAATTAAAAGAACTTCATCATTATCTGAACTTGGGGCAGGTGTATTCAAGTGATCGTCAATGACCACATTGATAGACTCTTGAATAACAGCGGTCCTTTTGTTCAATACTCGATATGCACGACTGTTTAAAGAATACCCTAAAAAGATACCTTCATCACTTTTAGTGTCAAACTTTCCCAAATTTTCACGGTCACGTAAAATATATCATTTGGTACCAAAAACTCAAAAGTATTTGACAGTAGGCTTCTTATCGAACTATATTTCATAAGTAGTTTTATTATTTCACCTACTTATATAAACCCGGTTGATTATATAGCAGGCAGTATTTACGGCTTCAGCCCAAAGATTTTTAGGGAGCTTCATACTATTCAATATTACATTACCCATTTTTTGAAGCACTCTATTTTTTCTTTCAACAATTCTATTTTGTTGTGGTGTTTTAGGTGCAGAGAATTCATGCGATATTCCTTAATTGCAACAGAATTTCCCAAAACTGTTATTTTCAAATTCTGATCCATGATCACTATGGATCTTACTAAATTAAGAACGTTTTTTAATTTGGATCTGTTTGAGAATCTTTTTTTTACCTCATCAAGGGTTTCTGATTTATCTCTTAAAAAAGTTATCCAAGTGAATCTGGTATAATCATCCACGATCACTAGTATGTATTTTTTGCCACTTCGACTCTCCGTCCTAGTTGGTCCTATAAGATCCATGTGGAGAAGTTTGAGCAGTTTTAATGTGACATTGGAGTTCACTTTTTTGTGAGAACTCCTAGTTTGTTTGCCAATCTGGCATTCGCCACATATTTTGTCTACTTTTTGAAGTTTAGGTAAACCTCTTATTAGTTCTCTTTTGCTCAATCTATAGAGATTGCGGTAGTGTACATGTCCAAGGCATTTATGCCATAACTCGATTTCAACGGTATAGACCATGTAACACAATTGATTAGATGAGCTAGAATCACTCACGATGTAACAGTTTTCAGAAGTTCTACGACCAGTTAATATTACCAAACCATTTTTGTTTAACATTTCATACCCTATGTTAGAAAATTTAACAGTATGATTTTTATCGCAATTTTGAGAAATGCTTAACAAGTTGTGTTTTAGACCTTCAACGTACAAAATATTCTCAAATAAGGGGAGGTTATAAAGTTGAACCGTACCTTGGCCAATAATCTTGCAGTTGCTACCATCACCAAATGTGACTGAACCATTAGTCATGTCTTTAAGAGTGGTGAACAAACCTTTGTCACCAGTCATGTGCCTGGAGCATCCACTATCTAGGTACCACTTTGAATGGCTTGAAGCTTTGAAAGCTGTGTGGGCAACCAAGCAAGTAACCTTAGGAACCTATTTCATAACTGTTTTGGGTTTATGGGAATAGTTAGTCTTCTTATGTTTGTAGTTGTTGTAAGAATAGCCCACTGAGTTAGATTTTAAGAGCTCCTTAAGTAGATTAACTATTTTCTCAGCTAAAGGGTTTTGGTTTTTATTTTTATAGTTGATATAATTGCTTTTAGGTTTTCAAAAAGTTTTAGCATTTTTAGAAAAAAATTGATTAGAACTTTTCTCTTTTGAGTTTGAGGACTCTCCTTTTACAAACTTAGGAGAGGTATTCTTCTGTTTAGAAGGAATATTTTTATTGTATCCCAAACCAAATTAGTCGCTACATTTTCTTGGTCCAGTTAAAAGTTTTTCTAATTTTGGATCACCTTAGGCATACCTCCATGTATCCTTTAAACTGAAAAGGGAAGAGACTTCTAGTTTAAGTTTATTATTTTCAGATTTCAGATTTTCAATAAGGGTGGTTTTGAAATCTAAATCACATTTGCATTTTTTAAAACAATCTGAAAGATGAGATTTTTCTAAAATAATAGTTTCAAAATTATCTTTAAGCTTTGAAAACTTCTCTTTTTGAAGCTTTAATTTTACTACAATCTTACGACTTTCCTTGTATAGGGCATTGTAAGCATCTTGAAGATCTTCTTCATTTTCATGATCACTATTCAGATTTTCTTCACTAGTTGAATCATCATGATTTGAAAAAGTGAACTTGGCTAAAGTCATAAGAGCTTTGACTTCATTGCTTAACTCGGTTTCAGAATCTTCTGATTCAGAAGAGGCTTCAGTGCCAGAAGATTCATCCCAAGTAGCCAACATTCCTTTCCTTTTAGGTTTGTCCTTTTTAGGACACTTGTTTGCTAAATGCCCATATTCTTGGTAGTTGTAACATTGATGATCTTTTAAAGATTTTCAAGTTTTAAATTTAGATTTAGATCGTTTCTTATGATTTGATTTTTAAAAATCTACCCTCTTTTTACTTTTGAAAATCTTGTAAAACTTTTTCACTAAAAGAGCCATATCATCTTCAGAATTTTCAAAATCAGAATTTTCTTGAGAAATACATTTAGAAGACTTAAGGGTAATAGATTTACTTTCAGGAGCTTTAAGATTTAACTCGTAGGTTTGTAAAGACCCAACTAATTCTTCTACCCTCATATTGTCCGTATCACAAAGTTCCTGGATCGCAGTCACCTTTGAGTTGAACCGTTCAGGTAGTGAGCATAGTATCTTTGCACACACTTTACTTTCTAGGATTTTATCGCCAAGACCGTACATAGAGTTTACAAGTCATTCAGTCTAGTATAGAAGTCTATGAGCATTTTATTTTCTTCCATATGTATTTCTTCAAATTTAGTTATGAGGATTTGGACTTTAGACTTCTTGACAATTGATGTACCCTCGTGTGTCATTTCTAAAATATCCCAAGCTTATTTTGCAGTATCACAAGATATAATTCTTTTGAACTCATCCAGTGATAATGTGCAAGTGATTGCATTTAGTGCTTTTACATTGGCACTACTCTCACTTTTCTGAAGAGTGGTCCAAGAAAAATAAGGTGTTACTCTCATGGATTTTAATCCATCGATACCAGTCACTTCAGTGGTAGGAGGGATCCATTCAGTCACTGTGGCTAGTCCTAATCCATACTTTCCAATAGGCATAATTAGAGCCATCAAATGGTGGAGGCCTAGTGACAGAAAGGTTATCAAATTTGACATCTTATAAATAGCTTAGATCGATTAGCTCAGTAAATAAATCCAAATAACAATTAAAATGAGCTATTAGGCTTTGATACCACTTGAAAAGGCCTAACTATATGTCCTAGAGGGGGGGGGGGGGGGGGGTGAATAGGACTATGCCAAATTTAAAATTATACTAGCAGAATTAAATGATAAGATAGCCTTATAAACAAATAATTGAAAGATAGAACTTTAAATAAATCACAATAAGGAAATGTAAAGTAACCTCAATATTCTAGTATTAAGAGGCTGATACGAATGATGTTCTAAGGACAACCTTGCACCATAAAAACCAAGGGTTTATGGCAGGATAACCTTACTAGAACGGTATAAGTATCAATATCTCAAACTGAAGAGGAATAAAGGAAATAGCAAGAATTGGAATTCTAAACTATTACAACTTTCCCACAATGCATGAAATGTAAAAGATTACAACATTCACATCCACACATACATTCCACAACTTTGAATGATAAAAGATAGAAATTAAATAAACATTCAAACCACAAGACATAGAATTATAGTGGTTCGCCTGTGTGTACATCAACTGTTAAACAACAGCCACACAGCTTGCTACTCTACTCCTAATATCCTCACACAGGGGATATCAACGTTCACTATGAAAATAGGTTTCACATATTCACCTAAAACCTTCACAATTGTGTCTTTCAAATGGGCTTACACAATTCAAAAAACCCCACTTCTGAGTTTTCTAGCTCTCCTCAGATAACCACTAGATTAAGATTTTTCTAGCTTAATCTCAAACAAAAACCAAAAACAAGAAAATTTACAATAAAGTAAAATACCTGAATTTCTCCTGTCATTGTAGCCCGAAAGAACCAATTGGAGTAGAAGTTTGAATAAAGAAGTTCAATTATCCAATACTCACTTTGAAACGGTTCTAAGTTCTAATTAATTTTAAATTAAACCAAATGAACTAGCTCTATTTGATTTTGATTCTAAGAAGAAGGAATACAACAATTCCTTTTTTCAATTCAGATT
The DNA here is from genome assembly GCA_030180095.1 of Magnolia changhungtana. Classification (NCBI taxonomy): domain Eukaryota; kingdom Viridiplantae; phylum Streptophyta; class Magnoliopsida; order Magnoliales; family Magnoliaceae; genus Magnolia; species Magnolia changhungtana. The sequence continues at coordinate 761,706 of JASAUF010000649.1, forward strand.
GGAATATAGAAACAAAATTAAATTGACAAAAGCTAACAAAAGAGAATATTAAATATGCACAGCGTAGCTTAAGAATTAACACAAACTTATCTCAGAGTGATGCCTTGATTTTTCTTGAATTGGATTCTTGAAAAACTCTAAAATTCGTGTTCTATTTATAGAAGCAGAAATTGCGTTTACGACTGGTTGAGAGGCCACCATGACTAGTCATAGGTCGAACTACCTTTTGAAATTTTAAGCGTGATCGGATAAAACCGTTTTACGACTGGTCGTAAGGTGTCCATGACTGGTCGTGAGGCCTCCACGACTGGTCATGACCTTCCCACGACTGGTCCTGAGGAACCAAGAAAGGTTGCTGGAGTTTGAGTCTTAGCTGCAGAACTAGTCGTGAATGAGTCGACACTGTTCCTACGATCGGTCGAGCAGACTCCAGGACTGGTCGTAGCTCAACCAAAAAATTCTGAAATTTTGTAATAACTTAAGACTGGTCTTGGAAATTCTTGGACTGGTCGAGCCAGTTCTAGCTCTAGTCGAACAGAGTCCAGGACTAGTCGAAGAACAGACCAAAACTTATAAAAATATTCAATTTGAATTATGTATACAAAATGGCCTACCCTAAGGTCAAACTAAGGTCATTCATACCTTAAATGTGAAGTAAGGACATTGAAACTTCATTTCTTCAAATGATGGTTGACCTTTGAAGATTATGAAGCTTGAGATCTCTGAAGTAGCTTAAACTTGAGATCATCTAAAGCTGTGGACTTCATCTTATACTATTATTCTTAAGTTGTACTTGAGACTTGAACAAGAACTTGACTTCTGATTTAGCTCTTGAAATATTCTGATCATTGAAGCTTGCAGAAGTAGACAAATAACCTAAACTTGAACTTCTTAAAGTAGATCACCGTTCTTAGCTTGTAGCATTGATGCAGAGACTTGAACATACAAATCAACATGCTATACAAGACATAGATTGTGTTTTTAGCACCACAAAATTTGACAACCAAAGGGGGCAAATAACTATTGCACATACAGTTTTACCATTAGATTTTCTAGTGTAAACGCGGTTAATTATATAATAAGTAGTATTTATGGCTTTGGCCCAAAGATTTTTAGGGAGCTTCATATTATTTAACATTACATTTGCCATTTCTTGAAGTACTCTATTTTTCCTTTCCGCTATACCATTTTATTGTAGTGTTTTGGGTGCAGAATATTCATGTGATATTCCCTGATCACTGCGAAATTTCTCAAAACCGCTATTTTCAAATTCTGAACCATGATCACTGTTGTTTTATTTAAACCAACATGATTTAAATGATTTTTAAACTCACAAGTATACGAATCAGATGTAGATATGGTACGTATTACGAGATCGTTCCCACGAGGACTGGTCGTCACAATTCAAATCTATGATTCTCCTTAACTAATCCAACAAATAATGGAGCGAATTACTAAGCACAATTCTATAAAAAAAACAATTGAGAATAGGGAAGAAAATTCAATTAGAGAAAGAGCACTAGGACTTTCGAATTCACCCCTAATTATCCTAACCCTTGTTTTGTCTGTTGATTCACCTTGATCTAGATTGATACCACTTATATAGAGAAAGCACAATCTGTGTCCTTAATCGGGCATACAGAATGTCTAATTCCTTTAAGCAATGCCATGAATAACATATCCCATGTCCTTGGTCGGGCACATGGAATGTCTGATTCATTAAAGCACCCTGTTTCTTCCTCTATAGGAAACCTGTTCTGGATCAGACCCAAGCACCTATAATAAGCATCCAAACATCATCCATATATATACTTTGGTCAAGTTCATAGATGGAGAAGTATAGAATTTACACCAATCAAGCCCACTTAGAGAAAGAAACACACCAATCAAATCAAAGTAAAATCAAAATATAACAAGAGTATTCAAATTAGGGGCTTCATCTCAGCCCTAGCTGAAAGATTAGCAATCCATAAAATTAATTAAGAAAGAAAGAAAAATAAATATGAAAAATAGGAACATCTCCCTTCCTTCCTCTCTCTCTCCTTTCTTCTTCTCACTGGATCTGTTATTTTCCTCTGGATCTGGAAATCTCCAATTTTTGAATGCTCTTCCTCATGTTTTGCAACTCTTTTTATAGTTGATGGAGTGGTTGGAGTGGTGAAAATCAGATTTGGGAAGCTGTCGCACGCGTAGCAAAAACCTTTTCGCAGCTAAGTTCGGGGCCTCGAAACACCATACTTTCCTCGCTCAAATTCTAAAAAAACACCTTCCTTTAGGACTTTCTTGGGTCCTCTACATGATGTACGGTTCAGATCTACCATATGATCAAAGATGGTGGCCCACAACCGCCTGGAAAACTGGATTTCTTAATATATGTGAAACTTTCACACCCTTTCACTGTCGTGATCGGTGGGCCCCACAGAAGTATTTTCTGGAAAATCCACCCCGTCCATTGGATTCAGGATGAAATTTTAGTCAAGAATAGGTAGTTTTGAATGTCTATTGATGCGTCCCAGAGAAGAAATCACGAAGAGATCAGTTTTGAACATTGCAGAGAGTCCGTTTGTGGCCTCTGTACCGCCCACATGTGCATGCATGGGTGTAAAGTGGAAACATGGTTTTGTAGTATTCGCGTCCATCTACAAGATGGACGGTTCGGATCGGCCGTACGGGACACGTGTGGGGCTCACAGCCAACTGCAAAAATGGACAGCGTCCGTCGGTGAGGCGTTGCAGAAACAACAACTGCCATTGCGTGGCGCGTGCGAAATTGGAAGCGCTGACCGCCTCTGCTGCTGTGGTGCGGCTTTAGAGTGTAGTGCACATATGCACATTCGCTTCTTATGCAGGGCCTACTGTAATGTTTTCGAGAAATCCAAGTCATCCATCCTGTTTCTCATATCATTTAAACCGTCTAGGTAAATTTTGAAGAAGGTCCAGATATCAGGTGGGCCTGAAATCAACGGTTTGCGAGCTGATTTGTCAGTTGGAGCACTTTCCAAGACATCAAAAGGCTGAAACTTAATATGTACGGTTAATTTATGGCCCCCATCACATGTATGAAGTTTCGAGTCAATCGGATGGTGGGAACCATGTGATCTTTCATTTTGTACCAGTTTCGGGCCTCTTTAAACTTGAACGACTTGATTTCTTCGGGTCCCTAGCATATAAATTCTACAATATTGGTCCTCTGAGGTTCATCCCGTGCTCTGGTAATTTCGAAGCGTCAAATCCATGCTTTTAACATCATTTTTCAATACACGCTCCTGATTTCATCCTATAAAAAAAACACAATTAAAATATGGCATTAAGCATTATCATGTATGTAAAATCAGGTAATAGTCGGGGTCTGAGATGCAATATTCAACCCTCATCAATCACTATGGATCTTAGAGACTTGTGATTCTTTTTCCATATGGATATGTTTAAGTACCATTTTTTTACTTAATCGAGAGTTTCTGATTTGTTTATTAAGAATACTACCCATGTATACCTGGTAAAGTCATCAACAATTATCAGAATGTACTTCTTGCCACCTCGACTCTCCGTTCTAGTTGGTCCAATGAGATCCATGTGGAGAAGTTTGAGTGGTTTAGATGTGGCATTGGAGTTCACCCTTTTGTGAGTACTCCTGATTTGTTTGCCAATCTGGCATTCACCACATATTTTGTCAACTTTCTGTATTTTAGGTAAACCTCTTACCAACTCTCTTTTGCTCAATCTATACAAGTTACGGTAGTGTACATGTCGAAGGCGTTTATGCCATATTTCGGTCTCATCGGTTTGGACCATGTAACACGATAGATTAGATGAGCTTGAATCACAAACAATGTAGCAATTTTTAGAAGTTCTGTGACCAGTTAATATTATAGAATCATTTTTATTTAATATTTCACACCCTTGGTTAGTAAATTTTACACTATGATTTTTATCGCATATTTGAGAGATGCTTAATAAATTATGTTTTAACCCTTTTACATTAAAACATTCTCAAATAGAGGGAGGTTAAAGAGTTGAACCGTACCTTGACCAACAATTCTATAGTTGCTACTGTCACCGAATGTGACTGAACCATCAGTCATATCTTTAAGATTGGTGAACAGACCTTTGTCACCAGTCATGTGTCTGGAGCATCTACTGTCTAGGTACCACTTTGAATGGTTCGAAGCTTTGAAAGCAGTGTGGGTAACTAAGCAAGTAACCTTAGGGACCCATTTCATTATAGTCTTGGGTTTAGGAGTATAGTTGGTCTTCTTATGTTTGTAGTTGTTATAAGACTGACCCATTGAGTTAGATTTTAAGAGCTCCTTAAGTAAGTCAACAATTTTCTCAGCTAAAGGGTTTCGATTTTGATTTTTAGAGTTGATATGGTTACTTTTAGGTTTTAAGGTTTGAAAAGACTTAGCATTTTTAAAATAATTTTGATTTAGACCTTTCCCTTTGAGTTTGAAGATTCCCCTTTCACAAATCTGGGTGGAGTATTCTTATGTTTGGGGGGAATACTTTTGTCGTATCCCAATCCAGATCGATCGCCACACTTTCGGGATCCGGATAAGAGTTTTTCTAACTTGGGATCACCTTCGGCATACCTCCATATGTCTTTTAAACTCAAAAGTGAAGAGACTTCTAGTTTTAGTTTTTCATTTTTAGATTTTAGGTTTTCAACTAAGGATGTTTTGAAATCTAAGTCGCACTTAGTTTTTTCAAAGCAATCTGAAACGTGTGATTTTTCTAAGACTAAATTATCAAAATTTTCTTTTAGTTTTGAAAACTTTTCTTTTTGAAGTTTAAATTTTACAGCAATTTTGTAACTTTCCTTGTATAGGGCATTATAAGCATCTTGAAGATCTTCTTCATTTTCACGATCACTATTCAGATTTTCATCACTGGTTGAATCATCGTTATCTGAAAAAGTGAACTTGGATAGAGTCATAAGGGCTTTAACATCATTACTCGACTCGGTTTCAGAATCTTCTGACTTAGAAGAAGCTTCAAAGCAGGAAGATTCATCCCATGTAGCTAGAGCTAGGCATCGGACCGAGTCGGATTAGATTGGGTCCAACTCAACTCGGTTCGGATTCTACATGGCTTGACCCGAACTCGATCTGATCCAGGATCGAGTCCAGGCCGTTTGACTTGATCCGATCCGATGCATTGCTAATCTGACCCGAACCGAGTCCGACTCGGTCAGAAAAACTGAATCGGATCGGGTTGGGTACCGTTCGAATCAGAAGAGAGAGTGGCCGGTGGTGGAGTATGTGTTATATCCAAACCGTCCATCCATTTAGAGAGCTTATCTTAAGGCTTGAGCAGAAAAATAAGACAGATCTAAAGATCAGTTGGACCACACTGCAAAAAATAGTGGGGGATTGATAGTTTACCATTGAAACCTTTTCAGATCAAAGAAGTTTCGGAACAATTTGAAATTTGTTTTTCCACTTCATCTATGTATTTTTTAAATTATCAACGGATTAGATGGAAAATAAACGTTATGGTGGGGCCATGTAACTTTGATCTTATTTGAACCGTTCGTACAACTCGGAGCTCGAGGAGCATACGCGCTCATCTTCGCACGACACGTATCTACAATAGGCTGTAACCCCTGTGTAGCTTGTGTGTGGCCGCGGGAAATGGATTGGCTAGTATACTCCCCCCTACACAAGCCAATGGCTGGTGGTCGGTGCTATGTGGGCCCCAACATGATGTATGTCTTTAATTCATTCCGTCCATCTATTTTTACAAATCATTTTAAGATAAGAGTCCAAAAATGAGGTATATCCAAATCTCATGTGGACCACATTACAAGAAACAATGTTGAATGAGGGTCGACCGTTAAAAACATTTTGGGGCCAATAAAAGTTTTGGATCAAGATGATCTTTGTTTTTTCTCTACATCTGGGACCGTATGACCTAATCAATAGATTGGATGTCAAATAAACAGCATAGTGGGCCTTACGAGGATTTTAATGGTGGATATCCAATCTCTATTGTTTTCATGTGGTGTGGTCCACCTGATATTTATATTCCTCTAATTTTTGGAACTAAGCCATGATATTATCGTTAAAAATGGATGAACGGAATGGATGAAAAGCATACATCATGGTGTGGCCCACAGAGCACCGACCACCAGCCGTGTGGGATGCGGATTAGCTACTGACCGGTTTAGTAGCTAGACTCGCTGTCGAAGTGACGTGACCAAGTTTTGTGAAGTGACGTGACCAAGTTCTGTGGGACCCACCATGATATATGTGTTGTATCTGCACCATTCATTCATTTGGAGATATCAATTTAGGGCAGGAGCTAAAGAATGAGTCAGATCCAAAGCTCAAATGGACCCCACCACAGAAAATAGTGGAGAGAGTGACACCCACCATTAAAATTTTCTGAGGCCCACAAAAGTTTTTGATCAAACTGAAATTTATGTTTTCCCTGCTTTCATGTCTGTCTTAACTTGTGAACACGTTGGATCTCAGATAAACATCATAGTGGACCTTAGGAAGGTTTCAACGGTAGAGTCACTCTTCCCACTATTTTCTATGGTGAGGTCCGCTCCAAATCTAGATCTTACTCATTCTTTGTCTCATTGCCTAAAATGATCTCTACAAATTGATGGACAGTGTGGATACAACACATACATCATGGTGGGTTCCGCATAACCTAGTGACGTGACTTCATTAGGACTCTTGCTGTCTAATCAACCTCTATCACTTTTCAATTTTCATTTATATTTCGTGTGATGCAAGAAACCTGCTTGAGCTTATCAAGGCAACATGGGCCCATGGCTGTACAGTTGCCCAGATCTAAGCGTGAATGCAAGTGGGCCCACCATGAATGCATGTGGTTGATCCACACCGTCCATTCATTTTTCCAGATCATTTTAGGGGTTGAACCCATTGTTTTGTTGGAGAGAGTAGATGAGTGGTAGGAAGAGAATGAGAGGGGAGATTTTACGCATGAGAAAAATGATGGATCAGATCTAATCAGATCGGTCCGGATTAGTATTAAACCGATCTCGGTTTGATGAACGGTCAGATCAGACTGACCCTACTCGAACCGCACCGATCCACGCTGTCGATTCGATTCGAATCTAGTTAGATCGGGTCGGATCGACTAGATCGGGTCAGATATGCCCACCTCTACATGTAGCCAACATACCTTTCTTTTTGGTTTTGTCCTTTTTAGGACATTTGTTCTTTAGATGCCCATATTCATGGCAGTTGTAACATTGACTGTCTTTTAAAGATTTCTAAGTTTTAGATCTATATCTTTTCTTTTCAACAGGTTTTTAAAAATCTACCCTCTTTTTACTTTTGAAAATTTTGTAAAACTTCAAATTTTCTAAATCAGAATTTTTATTTTCTTGAGAAATAATTTTAGAAGATTTAAGGGTGATGGATTTACCTTTAGGAGCTTTAAAATTTAACTCATAGGTCTGTAAGGAACCAACTAATTCTTTTACCCTCATATTATCTGTATCACAAAGTTCCTGGATCGCAGTCATCTTTGAATTGAACCGTTCAGGGAGTGAGTGTAGTATCTTTGCATAGACTTTACTTTCTGAGATTCTATCACTAAGACCCCACATAGAGTTGACAATGTCATTCAATCTTATATAGAAGTCCATGAAAGTTTCACTTTCTTCCATACGTATTTCCTCAAATTTGGTTGTGAGGATTTGGACTTTAGATTTCTTGACAATTATTGTTCCCTCATGTGTCATTTCTAAAATATCCTAGGCTTTCTTTACAGTAGCATAGGATATAATTCTTTTGAATTCATTCGGTGATAGTGCGCAAGTTATTGCATTTAAAGCTTTTGTATTGGCACTACTCTCACTTTTCTGAAGAGTGGACCAAGAAAAATAAGGTGAGACTTTTATCGTTTTAGATCCATCAGTGCCAGTTACTTCAATGGTAGGAGGGGGCCAATTGGTCACTGTACCTTGCCACACGCTCTCATCCATGGATTTTAAGAAAATCCTCATTCTGGCTTTCTAATAGGCATAATTGGAGCCATCAAATGGTGGAGGCCTAGTGACTGAAAGGCTATCAAAATTTAACATCTTAAAAAAGCTCAGATCGATTAGCTCAGGAAATTAATCCAAAACAAATAAAGCGAGCTATTAGGCTTTGATACCACTTGAAAAGGCTGAGCTAAGAGTCCTAAGGGGGGGGGGATGAATAGGACTATACCAAATTAAAATTTTAAATGCTGAATTAAACAAATATAAATAAAGATAGCACTTAAAATAATCTTATAATGCAGAAATGAATAACAACCTCAAACGTACAAGTATTGAGAGATTGATATAGATGTTGTTCTAAGGACAACCTTACACCAAAAACCAATGGTTTACGGTAGGACAACCTGATTCCTAGAAAGGTCTGTGTATCAAAATCTCAAACCAATACAGAGGAATAAATGAATAAATAAATAGCAAAGAATTAAACTAAGCTATTACAACATTTTCACACTTGTATAAAAAGATTACAACAATCTTCCACAAATGTATAAAAGGAAATTACAACATCCACACAATGCCACAATCAATCAATCACCACAAAACCATAAATTATAGTGGTTCGCTTGTGTATACACCAACTGTTTAGAAAAATAGCCACATAACTACTGCACTCTCAATATCCTCACACAGTGGATATCGGCGTTCACTATGAAATAGGTTTTTCAAGGTTCACCTAAAACCTTCACAATTGTGTCTTTCAAGTGGGCTTACATAATTCAAAAAACCCTACACTCTGAGTTTTCTGGATCACCTCAGACAAACTAAAAGAAAGAGATTTTTCTGTCACAATCTCAAAGAAACCAAAAGAAAGAGATTTACAAAAATTTAAAATACTTATCTGGATAGTCTCCTTTGATGAAGCCCGGTAGAACCGATTCGAAGTAGATGTTCAACATAGATGTTCAATGTCCGCACTCACTTATAAAAAGGTTCTAAGTTATAAATGATTTTTAGATTAAATCACCTTGGGCTTATTTGATTTTGATTCCAAGAAAGGGGAAAACAAAAATCCCTTCTTCAAAATATGATTGGAATATAGAATCACAAAATCAAATACAAAAAGCTAATTAAAGAGAATATTAAATGAGCACTAAATAGCTTAAGAATATCACTAACTTATTCTCAGAGTGGTGGCTTGATTTAGATTGAATTGAATGAAAAACTCTGAAAATCGTGCTTTATTTATAAGTGCAGAAACTGTTCACTCGACTGGTCCAGGGGACAGCTTGACTGGTCAAAGGACCAACAAACATTTGAAAATTCGGGTGCGATTAGATAAAATTGTTCGACAACTAGTCGAGTGGCTTCCATGATCGGTCGAGTGGCCTGCACGATCGGTCGAACCCTGCTCTCGATTGGTCGGGTGGGATCCATTTTAGTTACTGGACTTTGAGTCGAGCCTGTTCGACTGGTTGAGCACTGTTCACTCGACTGGTCGAGCAGTCTCCAAGACTGGTCAAAGATCCAACAAAAAAATCTCGAAAATAAGTAACAAACCTTGGACTGGTCGAGTCAGTACTAAGACTAGTTGAACATAGGCTAAGACTAATCGAGAAATAGCCTGTACACTTATAAAGTGACCCAATTAAAGTATGCAATCAATATGACCTAACATATGGTCAATCTAGGGTCATTCATACCTTATAAGCAATGTTTGAACATTGAAACATCTTTTGCTTTGGTTGATAGTTGATCTTGACATACATGAAGCTTGACATCTTAAAGTATGTTGAAGTTTAAACTTGTAGCACTTTGAAGCTTGATGTTGAAACACTTCCAAGCTTGAGCTTGGGGTACTTTGAGTTGCATTTCATCTTGAGCTTTTGAGTACTAAAGTAAAGTATATTATCTTGACTTAGATGAAGCTTTGAAAGCTTGAACTAACACTTGATGTTGTACTTGAAGTCTTATATTTGTGATGCTTGAATCTTGAAATGGATCATCTTAAACTTGTACTTGAATCTTAAAAGTGGAACATCTTGAACTTTGAAGACGAACAAAACAAGATATAGATTTCAAGAGGTTTTGACACTATAAAATTTGACAATCATAAGAGCTAGAGAAACATAGCACTTACACTATTGGAATATTGTCTCCTTTTAGACTTGTCTATGGGAAAGCTTGCCGCTTGCCTATAGAGTTGGAACATAGAGCCTACTGGGCAATCAAAAATCTGAATTTCAATTTGGACAACGCTGGCTCGCTATACAAACTTCAATTGAATGAACTCAAAAAATCCGGAATGATGCGTATGAGAACTCGAGAATTTATAAGGATTGGATGAAGGCGTTTCATGACCAACACATTCTTCAGAAATCATTCACGCCAGGTCAAAAGGTCCTCTTGTATAATTCTCAGATACATCTCTTTCTGATTAAACTTCGATCTCGTTGGACCGGCCCTTTCACTGTTATCAATGTTTATCCTCATGGGGCTGTCGAGATTTAATCGATTAAAGCCATTTGTTGAGAAATTTGATTCAGAGGGCATGTCCATACCTCTAACTGATCCTGTGTACCAGGATTGATCTCTTAGTCTGATGGAGGTATAGGTAGGTTTTCTGCTTTCATAGGATTAGGGTAGTTTGCTTTATGCCGTTCTAGGATAGTCAGCTTTATGCTGTTAGGATAGTTTGTTTTTCAGCTGTTCTAGGATAGTTTACTTTTTGTTGGTTTAACTCTTATGCTGACTTACTTTCACACTGAGTTCTTTTTGGAAAAGCCTCTTGATTTCTTCCTCAGGTACTACCTTTCCATCACTTCTCCTTTATTTTCGTTGTCTCATGTGCATTGCATGCTTATATCTTTTACATTGAGGACAATGTAGATTTTAGGTTGGGGATGGGAGATTAAGTTACCTAATAGTATTTTCTCAGTCTCGAGCAAAAATTAATTAGTGTTTTCTCAGTCTTGAGCAAAATTTGTGGAAATGTTTTTAATTTTTTTTTTTTTAAATTTTGTGAATTCGAGTGATTTTGAAGGTCATCCTTAATTTAGAAGTATAAGATACTTAATGTTGGTGATTTGTGATTCTTGGATTCAGTTACCTGTTAGATTTCACAGTTAAGTTCGAATTATTAATCCATGATTGAAAGTTTTAAACATTGATTGAGTCATGATTTCACATGTCACATCTAGCTTGCACATTAAGGTTTAGTTCGATATTGAATTATTAACTTGGTGATCATTAAGCATGGAAGGAACTAACCTGGGGAATTTATCCATCGTGTTTATGAGTTTTAAAAAAAAAGTGTCATAAAAAACGGCTACCTATTAAAGATCTTTAAAAAGGTTGACATAGCGTGAAGCTATCGATGAAAAAAATTAAAAGCTAGACAAATAAAAAGGCTAAACTGTAAGGAAAGTTTCAATTTAGGTTGGGTTATCCAGAATGCTCTTTTTGGTTATCAATGTTATCATAAAAATTGACGATTGGTCCTTGAATTGTGATAAGTCGAGGTTGCACTATGCACCCATGGAACTCAATGTTTAGAATTGTTCTAATTGATGGACTAATACTTTGAACTTGACCATGAAGTTTACTGTGCGCTTGAGTTTAGGAGAAGGTAATACTCAACATTAATGCATCTTAGAATTCTAGTATTTGAATTGTTTTTCAAAAACCACTTGAGTTTATAGAAATTGTCCTGTAATTCTTAAAATATTTTTCATATACTTTGCTCGAGACTAGCAAAATGCTAGTTGGGGATTGTGTTAAGGGTCAAATATTGCATATTAGACCCCAATTATTACTTGGTTTTATGAACATGATAATGTTTAACACTCTATTTTAATCATGTTTGTGTTACAAGGTGAATTTAGGAGCTTGGAGTGAAAAGGGTACTAAAAGCATAGATCTGATGCTCAAAAATCACCAAGGCAAGGGACGGATCTTAGGAGACCGAGATTGAAGAATTCACACACCAACGATCCGAGAAAATCAAGTGATTGAATATAAAGAAGCCTAAGAATTGTCCTGAATGCAAGATCACAGGGTTCCCACCATCCGTTTGGCACGAAATTTTATATCCGTGCTGAAGATCATAAAGTAACCGTACACATAAAATTTCAGCCATTGGATCTTTATGGAAGTGGCCCAATGGAAAGATCATCCACAAAATACTAATTTGGGGCCCACTTGATCTTTGGATATGCTTCAAACTTGGGCTCAACCACTTAAATTAGGAAGAACGGATGAACGGAGTAGATTCCTCAAAACATCACTGTGAACCCCACCTTGAGTGGCGTGTGCACGTAACATACAAGTGCACTCGCAGTGCACCGAATTATGGGAGTCGGTCAGTGTGCCTGACCTGACTCCCTTCTCCATTATGCATGCAGTGAGCGGACGGGGTTCTGCTGTGACGCATGGTGGCCCACCTCCTTCATTCGGATGACCGATCTGAACCATCCAATGTGTCCAGACAGTGGGGCCAACCAAACCTGTCACGCCCCAAACTCAAAAACCGGGCTCACAAAATTCCCAATCACCGAATCCAATCCCGACAGCCTCCGTAGTACCCCATTTTCAGTTCCCAACGCCTATACGCCAGATTTCGATCCTGGGATCCTAGAAGGAGGATTTTTTTTTTGTACATTTATCTCATAATAAGCATAACCACAAGTATACCCAAATCATAAAGGCAACATCATCATCACATATCCACTAATATAAACAGTTGAGTACAGTCTTGAAGGGAAATACATATGTCAAAAAATTAAAGCTCCATTAGTCCACTGTACGCTCCAAGCTCAATGTTGCTACAACCTAACGCCACCTGCACGCATCTATGGTGCATAAGCTTATAGAAAGCTTAGTGGGTGGTGAAAGTGTGTGTACAAGGTAAGTGTTAAGTAAGCAATATTAGAGTAATTAAAGTAAGCAGAAATACTGATAGGCCCATAAATACCATCAGCCTTATCCAGGTTATGCGATGCAAAAACATAATAAACCAATATCATATATTGAGGAAGCAATGTAGATCAGCTATGCAATGTGAAGATAGTAAGCTAAATACTAGTGTTGAGGATGCGATGCAATATGTGATGCGAATGAAATGACCAAGCTGGAGTATGAAGTCGAGATGATAGTACGTAGTATCGCAGGCTATGGTGTCCATCACAAGGGACTTCTATCTAAATCAGTCTCATACCTAAATTTGGATAGTCAGACTCGATGTGGTAAACTCCTGATCTCAGGTTAGTCGCGTGCCCAACCGAGATCCTGGCTATTCGAAGGTATACAACAATTAGATGCACACCACCAGCCCAAGTTAATAGTGAATGAAATGAATGCATGAGTATGTAACTCTTACTCAATAAGCCCACATATCAGTACGGTTCCTCTCTGGGAAATCACCGGGGTCTATTACACTCCAAACCAGATTGTCACCCCATCACGTGCAATAAGGTGAGTGGTAGAGACCTCACTATCCGCCTGCCAATATCGGGCCCGGCTCGTCGATAGCGGACCCATTCCTCGAGCTGGTCAGACTCAGCCTAGCATTGCCCCCACCTCTCAGGCAGGTAAGGCCATACCCCCTTCCAACCAACCATGACATAGTGAGAGACGTGGCCGAACGGTATATGGCCCTCATGTGTTCACGCATCCACTCGGTCTAGACGTTGGAGCAACCTCTAGAACTAAGAGAGTTTAGAGACTTTCACCCAGGGATATCTATAACACCCCATGTAGAACAAATTTTCGGTGTCCCATCTGGCCATCCACGAATACCTGTGGAGGCTACGACCCTAATGTCGCCAGGGCGTACAGTGGTCATGTCACACAAATGTGAGATGCATGAATCATACAGTCCAATCATGCATCAATCCTGCACATATCGTGCGCCCATATGGGGCAACTCTGCCTATCAGGGAGCCCCATGAACAACTTGCCCTATGGCATATGCAATGGTCAATCACATCTCATAACAAACATGCATGTGATGCATATGGGCATGTATTATGATGATTTTCTATTATATACTCATAATTGGTATCAATAACTGGCCTCAATAATCGGCATCGACATTCGGCCTTTACAATGTGGACATTTAACCAACATTACCCCCAAGGGGTGGCCCACATAGAGTCAAACATATAATGGACCCATGACCTCACAAAGGGCCTGATATACAACACTATGGGCCTCACTCAAGAGCTTAATACAAATCACGATGGGCTTTTCACATAGGCCTAACATACACCACAATGGGCTCCATCGCTTAGCCCTCAAATGCATCACAATGGGCCTCATCACATAGGCCTCATATGCATCACATTGGGCCTTAAACACGGGTTGAATACACATCACAATGGGCCTCAAATACAGGCCGCATATACATCACATAGGAAGAATACACATCACAATGGGCCTCAACTACAGGTCGCATATACATCACATAGGTCTCGACAATCGGCCTCGACGATCGAAATCGACGTCAACAATCGGAATCGACACTCGGAATTGGCCTCGATACTCGACGTTGACAATCGAAATTGGCCTATACAATCGGCCTCGACAAATTAGAATCAGCCTCGATACTCGACCTTGACAATCGGAATCGGCCTATACAATCGGCCTCGACAATCAGAATCGGCGTATACAATCAGCCTTGACAAATCAGAATCGGCCTCGATACTTGGCCTCGATAAATGGAATCAGCCTATATAATCGGCCTCGATAAATCAGCCCGATCACTGTCACGCTCATGTGTAGCAGAAGGAGAGCCCTCATTAGTGTCTTGGGCCTCCTCTTCTTCCTCTTCATGCTCTTCCTCTTCCTCACTTCCTTCTTCATTGCCTCCTTCCTCGCCTTCTTTATCTTCACTCCCCTCATCCCCGTCACTTTCTTCCTCGTCCTTAGATCCATCACGTCATTGTCGCGGCCCAATCTTCATGTTGGCGAGTGTGGTGTCATTGATAAAGTGAATCGGCATCACCTCATCAGGGCCAAGTCTGTAGCCAAACTCGAGAGCAAGCTTGCATATGAGTAGGCCAAATGAGAGTGAATTAGCCGCCCTTGCAGAACAGGTGATCAAGACTATCTAATGTAGGATGAAAGTAGGCAGGTACAAATTTTCCCCCTGTGCAGCACTGAACAAGAAGTCCACCATCAAGCGCGTGCACTCGGTGTAATTGCTCCACCTGAGATATACATTGTATGTGAATATGTGATGGAGTAGGCAGAAATCAGGAGTCATCTTAGTTGCTGGGAGACAATTACCTCGGATCCAGTGGACCAGTCGACCGCAAAGAAATTGCGTGTGGTGATCTCTTTCACGTGCACTCCTGAGATTCTTCTCACTAGCATGTGCCTCACCACACTGAATCCCTATGATCCGAGCTATCAGACCGATATCAACAATAGTTTCCCGCCTTCCCATGGGGATCTTGAACTGCAGAGGCTCCAGCGATGGATCCCGAATGTGGGCGTAGAAGGCTCTGAAAAGGCCTAGCTATATGTCCTAGAGGGGGGGTGAATAGGACAATGCCAAATAAAACTTATAACAGCGGAATTAGAAGGAATATGATAGCCAAAATAAATCACAATGCAGGAAAGTAAAACAACCTCAAAATTCAGATCTTGAGAGGTTGATACAAATGTTGTTCTAAGGACAACCTTACACCAAAAACCAAAGTTTATGGTAGGACAACCTTATTTCTAGAAAGATCTTTGTATCAAATCTCAAACTGAAGAGGAATACAGAAATAAACACAAACTGTACTGAAATAAATTGTAATCACAAATGTATTGTTTTAGGGACAGCCACACACCATAAAAATGGCAGGGCAACCTTGCTGGAACAACTTTAAAGGAAATTGAATTTCAAGCTCATAAAGGAATAGCAGAAAATAAATTCTAAACTATTACAAAATTCTCACAATGCTTGAATTAAATGATTACAACATTCACCACCATACATACATCCCACAAATAAATAATTAAAGATTAGAAATATAAATCATTCAACCACAACACAAGGGATTATAGTGGTTCGCCTGTGTGTTCACCAACTGTTAAACAACAGCCACACAGAATGTTACTCCACTCCTAATATCCTCACACAGGGGATATTAGAGTTCACTAACAAAATAGGTTTTCACAGGTTCACCCAAAACCTTTACAATTGTGTCTTTGTCTGTGGGCTTACACAATTAAAAAACCCCACTTCTGAGTTTTCCTAGCTCTCCTCAGATAACCAATACAACAAGATTTTTCTGGCAAATCTTGAAAGAAACCAAAACAAAAAGGAATTTACAATTAAATGTAAAATACCTGATTATCTCCTTCGTAGTAGCAGCCCAATAGAACCAAGTCAGAGTAAATGATTGAATGTCCAAGTTCAATGTCTTGTACTTAATTACAATGGTTCTAGTTCTAATAGATTTTAAATTAAACCAAATAGGGGCTTGCCTTAATTGATTTTGATTCCAAAAAAAGGGAATAACAATTCCTCTTATCAAATTAGATTGGAATAGCAGAAACAAATTCAATTAAATAAAGCTAAAGAAAGAGAGTATTTAATAAGCACACTTAGCTTAGATGAAGCACAGAATTATCTCTCAGAAGTTTGACGAAGATTGGCTTGAATAGCTTAATTAATTTCTTGAATTCTTCTGAGATTCGTGCTCTATTTACAGGTGATCAGATCGCGTCTTCGACTAGTCTAGGGAACTCTTCAACTAGTCGAAGAAGTAACAGATTTGGAAAAAATTGGGCGCGATAAGCTTTGACCGTTCTACGACTGGTCGAAGGTCTCCTTCGACTGGTCGAAGACCCTGTAATTAATCGTTGGACTTTGAGTCAAAGACTTTCGACTGGTTGAAGATGCAGTCGACACTGTTCCTTTGACTGGTTGAACAGATTCCTGGACAAGTCGAAGCCTAACAGAAAATATCCGACTTTTGTAACAAACTCATGACTGATCGAGGAATTTCTTGAACTGGTTGAAGCAAAGCTAAGACTAGTTGAAGAAAGCCTAGGACAAGTCCACGAACTGCCCAAACTCATGTAACATAAACATATGACTTATGTATCCAAAATGGCCTACTTCTAAGGTTAACCTAAGGTCAATCAAACCTCAACATGAAGTAAGGACATTGAAACATTAGGAACAAGTGACCTTGAAGTTTAAGCCTTGAAGTCTTGATGTAGTTCAATCTTAAAATCTTGATGTAGCTCAACCTTGAAAGTGTCTTGAGTTCTTTACGAACTGCCTTGTACTCTTCTTGAAGTCTTGCATTCTTGAGTCATAACTTGTGAGCAATACTTGCAGTCAAGGTCGATCTTTGAGTGAATCTTTGTACTTGTGAACTTTAGTTGTTATGAGCTTTGCTTGTTCATGAATGTTGATCTTTGAGAGAGCTTCACTTATGCAAGTTATATAATAGTGATTTTGGCACCATAAATTTGACAACCGACAGGGATATAAACTATAGCACTTACAATCTCCCCCTTTGTTAAATTTGTGACAAAACACATAACTAAGATAAACATAAAGTAAAACAATTGGTTAAAGAATCATGAACCAGTTAATATCAACTGGCTTACCTGCAAATCAATATTCAATATGCAACATTCAACATTTCAACCAGTTCATTCAACTAGTTCAAACATACATACTCCCCCTGAGTAACATAACCAATGCTACTCCTCTCATAATCACATCGTTAAGAACAAACCATTCTCCCCCTTTTTATCACAATATGATAAAGGAAACAACAAGGAAGGAGAACTAAATAAAGGGATATATGAGAGTAAATATGAGGAGTTACGAGATTATAGCAGAAGAACAGATAATATCCAACTCAAAATCAGCATAGTTTCACATAGAACAAATACCCAGCATAAAACAAAGATAGTATCCAACTCAAAATCAGTCAACCTAGTGCTAAGTTATAAAGTTATTACAGACCAGTAATCCCATATAAACTTATCAGAACCAGAACCAGATGATGGAGCAGGAATAGAGGGATCAAGTTGGTGCATGCCTTTGTTCAATCGCCTAAGATATTTGCGCATGTACTTGAATTGTAAATCATGAGCAACCGACATGTTTTCCATCTTTACATTTATATTCTCAACTTTATCTTCTAATGCACTTAGACGTGCATCAACATCAGATGGTTTAAAATCTGGATCATTTGTTGAATCAGAATCTAATTCTTCAAAGATGTCATCCATATTAATGTCATCACTAGCTTCTTCATGACCACCACCACCACTACCACCACCACGTTATTCAGAAAGTAATTTCCGCTTCATCTTATTGAGATTAGAATTGTTGAAAATCAGATGATGGATAGGTGCCTCATCAACCGGCATATCAACTAACATACGTGTAGCTAATACAGTCATTAAATAGCCAAAAGGAATGTCACTATGACCAGGATGAAGTCTAAACTGAAGAATGAAATGACAGATTAAAGATGGTAAACAAATCTGAGTACCACTGGTAATAGCATGGATAACATGAACCATAAACGAGGTCAAGTCAGTTTTATTACCCGAACAAGGATACAGATTAGACACAAAGATTTTGTGAAGAACTCTGTATTTGGGTAACAAATACCTTGCGGGAAGCGCATTCCCTTTTTTTTTGGTCCAGTGAACATCCATGTTGCGCAAGTCTCTAGTGAGCATACGTTTTTCAGAAACTGAGGGTTTATCAGTCAAATTATGAATAGGAATACCCTCATCATTCACAGGAATGTCCATAAGGGCTGATATTAAATGACGATCAATGTCAAATGGCCCTTCATTAGTAGATATTTTAAAAGTTAAATTGTCCTATGAGAAGCCACTAATACATGTAAACATGGATTGGGCAATGGACCGGTATGCAGGCCGACTCCAATGTAATAAGTTAACCCAACCTACAGCTTCAAGCATAGGAAGGATGTCAAAAGGTGCAATTGATTAATATCAACAGGATGTTCAACAATAACATTACGAGATCTAATGTCCATAACATAAGATGGATCATCATTGGGAACAAGAAGATGACGCTTGGTCGATCTGGAGGAAGAAGAAGGACCACGGGAAGTAGTTTTTCTACCTCTAGTAGCCATTTGCAACAATAATAACAAGGAAATAAGAAGTTGCAAAGGATTGAGAAGTGGGTTTACTCAAAACAGATTTTTCTTGATCCAAACCCCAAATCTCAATGAAATCCAAAATAGAAAGCTTCAAGCTAGAAAAGAAAACAATCTAGATACAGATCTGCAAGAAAAACGCATATGGAATACTAACCTTGAAGAACAAGAACAGTGGGTTCGACAAGTTGAAGCTCGGCTCCTAAGAAAAGAAAAATGGAACGAGGAAGAAAGCAAAATCCCCAAATTTTAAGTGATTCCCGAGATCTACGACTGGTCGTGGGTATCTATGACCGGTCGAAGGTCGACTAGTCGAGTATACTCACGACTGGTCGAAGAATGTTCAAAAATTCATTTTTCTTGCAAATTATACAAAAATTGGAATTCAACCTAGCAAATATATACACTATGATACAAGTAGGCATAAATAATCATTTTAAAATGCACATGTTAAGATCAAATTTTATCTTTTTAAACCTGCTTTTATCAAGAGGTTTTGTGAAAATATCAGCTCGTTGATTTTCGGTAGGAATAAATTCCAGAGATATAACTTTTTCTTCTACCAATTCCCGAATATAATGAAATCTAATCTCAATGTGCTTAGTACGAGAATGCTGAATAGGATTTTTTGAAATATTTATCGCACTGAAATTATCACAATGTAATAACATAGAATCCTGTTTAAATCCATAATCACTTAGCATTCGTTGCATTCAAACAAGCTGTGTACATGCATTACCAGCTGCGATATACTCAGCTTCAGCTGTTGAAAGTGATATAGAATTTTATTTCTTACTAAACCAGGAAACTAAACAATTTCTAATGTAAAAGCAACCACCACTGGTTGATTTTCTATTATCTAGATTACCAGCCCAGTCAGCATCCGAGTACCCAGCTAATTGGATACTAGTCTCATGAGGATACCAGAGATCGAGATTTACAGTACTTGCGACATATCTATCCTCTTGACAACAATCAAGTGAGATTCTTTTGGATCAGATTGAAATCTTGCACAAATACCAACACTTAGAGAAATATCAGGTCTAATAGCAGTTAAATATAACAAACTACCAATCATACAAAGATAAAGTTTTGAATCAATATTTTTACCATTAGAGTCTTTTGAGAGTTTCAGGGTAGTACTCATGGGAGTATCGAAATTTTTGCCATTCTCAAATCCAAATCTCTTGATTAGATTCAAAGCATACTTAGATTGAGAAATGAATATTCCTTCGGGTTGTTGCTTTACTTGCAATCCAAGGAAATAAGTCAATTCCCCAACCATGCTCATTTATTTTGTGATTTCATCAAATCTGCAAACTCAGTAGTCAAGTCAGTACAAGTTGATCCATAAATGATATCATCAACATAAATCTGTACCATTAAGATATGATCATTATGTTTTTTAACAAAAAGAGTTTTATCAACAGATCCCATTTGAAAATTATGACTTAAAAGAAATTTTGTTAATTTCTCATACCATGCCCTAGGTGCTTGTTTTAATCCATAAAGTACCTTTTTAAGTCGATACACATGATCAGTATTTTTGGGATCTTCAAAACCCATAGGCTGTTCAACATAGACTTCTTCATGTAAATTGCCATTTAGAAAAGCACTTTTCACATCCATTTGATAGATATTTATCTTTTTAAAACATGCAATGGATATAAATAGTCTGATAGATTCAAGACGTGCTACTGGTGCAAAAGTTTCATCAAAGTCAATTCCTTCAATTTGAGTATAACCTTGTACCACTAGTCTAGCCTTGTTTTTAATTATATTTCCACGCTCGTCAAAATTATTTTTGAAAATCCATTTTGTTCCAATGATGTGTTTATCTTTAGGTCTTGGTAAGAGATACCAAACATCAGTTTTTCTTGCATCGCAACAATCTAGTTCTCATCAGCAAGAGCTTCTTTTACATTAGATGGTTCTATTTGGGATGTAAAACATATATAATTACATATATCCTCAAGTTGTCTATGAGTTCGAACACCGGTGAGAGGGTTTCCAAGAATTTGAGTGGTTGGATGATCTTTAACAGTCCTCAACTCAGAGTCAGTCTGATTCGATGAAGTATCGGGTTTATCAATGATTAATAACTTCATCATTATCTGAATTAGGGATTGACGTGTTTAAGTGATCATCAATGACAACATTGATGGACTCTTGAATCACACCAGTTCTTTTGTTCAAAACCTTATAAGCTCGACCGTTTAAGGAATATCCTAGAAAAATCCCTTCATCACTCTTTGTATTAAATTTTTCCAAATTTTCACGATCTCGTAAAATATAGCACTTGCTGCCAAAAACTTGAAAGTATTTGATAGTAGGCTTTTTATTGAACCACAATTCGTAAGCCGTTTTATTATTATCTTTGCTAGTGTAGAGTCGGTTAATAATATAGCAAGCTGTGTTGACTGCTTCAGCCCAAAGATTTTTAGAGAGCTTCATGCTATTCAACATGACATTAGTCATTTCTTGAAGTACCCCATTCTTTCTTTCCACAATTTCATTTTGTCATGGAGTTTTGGGAGCTGAGAATTCATGTAATATTCCTTGGTTGGTACAGAACTTCTCAAAATTGCTATTCTCAAATTCAGATCCATGATCATTACGAATCTTACTGATTTGAGAAGATTTTTCAGTTTGAATCCTTCTTCAAGGGTTTCAGATTTATTCCTTAAGAAGACTACCTATGTGAATCAGGTAAAGTCATCAACTATTACCAGGATATACCTTTTCCCACCACGACTTTCCGTTCTGGTAGGTCCTATTAGATCCATGTGGAGGAGTTCGAGTGGTCTTGATGTGGTATTTGAATTCACCTTTTTGTGTGAGTTCCTTGTTTGTTTGCCTATCTGGCACTCACCACATATTTTATCTAATTTTTGAAGTTTGGGTAAACCTCTTATAAGTTCTCGTTTACTCAATCTATATAAATTTCGATAATGTACATGTCCAAGACATTTGTGCCACAGATCAGTCTCGTCTGTATGGACCATGTAACATGTTTAATTAGATGAGCTGGATTCGCTAATAATATAGCAATTTTCAAACATTCTACGTCCAGTTAATATTACAGAACCTTTATTTTTTAGTATCTCACAGCTTTGATTAGAGAACCTAACACTATGGTTATTATCACATATTTGTGATATGCTAAGCAAGTTATATTTTAAACCTTCAACATATAAAACATTTTTAAACACAGGAAGATTAAAAAGTTGAACTATACCTTGGCCTATAATCTTGCAGTTGCTACCATCACCAAATGTGACTGAACCGTCATTCATATCTTTTAGATCCATGAATAAAGCTTTGTCACCTGTCATATGCCTAGAGCATTCACTGTATAGGTACCACTTTGAATGACTTGTTGTTTTGAAAGCAGTGTGAGCAACCAAGCAGGCAACTTTAGGAACCCATTTCATAATTGTTTTGGGTTTAGGAACATAGTTGGTCTTCTTTTGTTTATAGTTGTAGGAATAACCTATAGAGTTAGATTTTAAGAGCTCCTTGATTAAATCTACTATCTTTTCAGCTAGTGGATTTCGTTTCTGATAAATGTTGACATGGCTACTTCTAGGTTTTTGAAAAGTTTTTGAATTTCTAGAAAAACCTTGATAAGTACTTTTCCCTTTTGAGTTTTGAGGACTCTCCTTTCACAAACATAGGAGGAGTATACTTTTGTTTAGGAGATAAATTTTTATCATAGCCTAACCTGGATAGGTCGCCACATTTTCTTGATCCGGATAAAAGTGTTTCTAACTTTGGATCACCTTGGGCATATTTCTATGTGTCCTTTTGACTCAGAAGAGAAGATACTTCATTTTTGAGTTTATCAATTTCAGATTTTAAATCAACAATTAGGGAGTTTTTGAATTCCAAATCGCATTTTGATTTTCTAAAACAATCTGAAATTTGTGATTTTTCTAAGACAAGTGATTTAAAACATTCTTTGAGTTTAGAAAACTTTTCTTTTTGAAGTTTAAGTTTGACAGCAATTTTACAACTTTATTTATATAGGGCATTGTAAGCGTCTTGAAGATCATCTTCATTTTCACATTCACTGCTCAGATTTTCTTCACTTGTTGAGTTATTATCTGAAAATGTGAATTTGGCTAGAGTCATAAGAGCTTTAACTTCATTGCCCGACTCAGTTTCAGAATCTTCTGATTCAGAAGAAGCTTCAGAATCAGATGATTCATCCCATGTAGCCAACATACCCTTCTTCTTGGGTTTGTCCTTTTTGGGACATCTATTTGCTAAGTGCCCATATTCTTGACAATTGTAACATTGACTATCTTTCAAAGATTTTCGAAGTTTAGGTCTAAACTTCTTTTTATCATTTGATTTTTGAAAATCAACCCTTTTCTTGCTTTTGAAAATCTTGTAAATTTTTTTAGCTAAAAGAGCCATATCATCTTCTGAATTAGAATTTTCTTCTGAATTACATTTAGAGGATTTTAAAGCGATCGATTTACCTTTAGGAGCTTTAAAGTTTAACTCGTAGGTTTGTAAGGAACCAACTAGTTCTTCTACCCTCATATTATCTGTATCACAAAGTTCTTGGATCGCGGTTACTGTAGAATTGAACCGTTCAGGAAGTGAGCGTAGTATCTTTGCACACACTTTACTTTCTGGGATTTTATCACCAAGACCCCACATTGAGTTTACAATGTCATTTAGTCTAGTGTAAAAGTCCATAAACATTTTATTTTCCTCCATATGAATTTCTTCAAATTTGGTTGTGAGGAGTTGGACTTTAGACTTTTTTACAATTGATGTACCCTCGTGTGTCATTTCTAGTATATCCCAAGCTTGCTTTGCATTATCATAGGAAATGATTCTTTTGAACTCATCCGGTGATAGTGCGCAAGTGATTGCATTTAGTGCTTTAGCATTGGCACTATACTCACTTTTCTGAAGGGTGGTCCATAAATAATAAGCAGGTATAGACATAGTTTTTAAACCGTCGGATTCAGTTACTTCAAGTGTAAGAGGGTTCCATTCGGTCACTGTGGCTCGCCACACACTCTCATTCATTGATTTTAGGAAGATCCTCATTCTGGCTTTCCAATAGGCATAGTTAGAGCCATCAAACGGTGGAGGCCTAGTGACTGAAAGGCTATCAAAATTTGATATCTTTTATATAGCTTAGATCGTTAGCTCAGGAAATAAATCCAAATGAAAAGCAATAAGAACGAGCTATTAGGCTCTGATACCACTTGAAAAGGCCTAGCTATATGTCCTAGAGGGGGGGGGGGGGGTGAATAGGACAATGCCAAATAAAACTTATAACAGCGAAATTAAAAGGAATATGATAGCCAAAATAAATTACAATGCAGGAAAGTAAAACAACCTCAAAATTCAGATCTTGAGAGGTTGATACAAATGTTGTTCTAAGGACAACCTTACACCAAAAACCAGAGTTTATGGTAGGACAACCTTATTTCTAGAAAGATCTTTGTATCAAATCTCAAACCGAAGAGGAATACAGAAATAAATACAAAATGTACTGAAATAAATTGTAATCACAAATGTATTATTCTAGGGACAGCCACACACCATAAAAATGGCAGGGCAACCTTGATGGAACAACTTTAAAGGAAATTGAATTTCAAGCTCATAAAGGAATAGTAGAAAATAAATTCTAAACTATTACAAAATTCTCACAATGCTTGAATTAAATGATTACAACATTCACCACCATACATACATCCCACAAATAAATAATTAAAGATTAGAAATATAAATCATTCAACCACAACACAAGGGATTATAGTGGTCCGCCTGCGTGTTCACCAACTGTTAAACAACAGCCACACAGAATGCTACTCTACTCCTAATATCCTCACACAGGGGATATTAGCGTTCACTAACAAAATAAGTTTTCACAGGTTCACCCAAAACCTTTACAATTGTGTCTTTGTCTGTGGGCTTATACAATTAAAAAACCCCACTTCTGAGTTTTCCTAGCTCTCCTCAGATAACCAATACAACAAGATTTTTCTGGAAAATTTTGAAAGAAACCAAAACAGAAAGGAATTTATAATTAAATGTAAAATACCTGATTATCTCCTTCGTAGTAGCAGCCTAATAGAACCAAGTCAGAGTAAATGATTGAATGTCCAAGTTCAATGTCCAGTACTCAATTACAATGGTTCTAGTTCTAATAGATTTTAAACTAAACCAAATAAGGCTTGCCTTAATTGATTTTGATTCCAAAAAAAGGGAATAACAATTCCTCTTATCAAATTAAATTAGAATAGCAGAAACAAATCAATTAAATAAAACTAAAGAAAGAGAGTATTAAATAAGCACACTTAGCTTAGATGAAGCACAGAATTATCTCTCAGAAGTTTGACGAAGATTAGCTTGAATAGCTTAATTAATTTCTTGAATTCTTCTAAGATTCGTGCTCTATTTATAGGTGAGCAGATCGCATCTTCGACTGGTCTAGGGAGCTCTTCGACTAGTCGAAGAAGTAACAGATTTGAAAAAAATTGGGCGCGATAAGCTTTGCCGTTTACGACGGGTCGAAGGTCTCCTTCGGCCCAGTCGAAGACCCATGAATTAATCGTTGGACTTTGAGTGAAGACTTTCGGTGGTCGAAGATGCGATCGACACTTGTTCCTTTGGTAGTCGAACAGATTCTGGACAAGTCGAAGCCTAACAGAAAATATCTGACTTTTGTAACAAACTCGCAACTGATCGAGGAATTTCTTGGACTGGTCGAAGCAAAGCTAAGACTAGTCGAAGAAAGCCTAGGACAAGTCCACGAACTGTCCAAACTCATGTAACATAAACATATGACTTATGTATCCAAAATGGCCTACTTCTAAGGTCAACCTAAGGTCAATCAAACCTCAACATGAAGTAAGGACATTGAAACATTAGGAACAAGTGACCTTGAAGTTTAAGCCTTGAAGTCTTGATGTAGTTCAATCTTGAAATCTTGATATAGCTCAACCTTGAAAGTGTCTTGAGTTCTTTACGAACTGCCTTGTACTCTTCTTGAAGTCTTGCATTCTTGAGTCATAACTTGTGAGTAATACTTGCAGTCAAGGTTGATCTTTGAGTGAATCTTTGTACTTGTGAGCTTTGCTTGTTGTGAGCTTTGCTTGTTCATGAATGTTGATCTTTGAGAGAGCTTCACTTATGCAAGTTATATAACAGTGATTTTGGCACCATAAATTTGACAACCGACAGGTATATAAACTATAGCACTTACAGGCTCGAATCACATTCTCAGTCGCACATGCCTTGCCCTCGAATATGGGACCCCATCCAGCATCTGACAGGCGGTCCATCAATGGATATAGCCCAAACAGCTTCTCGTCTATGTGTGCTTAAAAAAGAACCCTACAGCCTTGAAATCTTCCATGTGCAAAGTCTGCCGGTAGAGCTCTTTCGAGAGGAAGGAAGTTGGGGATCGAGATCCCGCTTCATCCTCCACTCTCGGGCAGCGCTTATACTTGCCCTGGCGCTTGATTTCTTCCTTGGATGGGTTGGGCGGCTAGGCACAGCTTCATCTGTAGAAGCCCTCTTCTTTCCCATGAGGGAAAGAAGTGTGGAGAGGGAGAAAATCACAGCCACAAGCTCAAAAAGAGCCATGGGAACCAAATAGCCTTAGGAAGAAGGTGGATTGGGAGTTTTTTTTTTAAAATATGAGACACAAAGTTATGGACTTTGTACTCAAATGAGTAAGAGATAGAGAAAATGGGAAGTGTAGATGGTGGGTTTGAAGAGTATGATGGTGGGTGGATAGGTAATGAAGAAGAATGAGAAGGTTGGAGAATAGAGGGAGGATTTGAGAGAGAAAAATGGGAGTTTTGGAGATTTGGAAAGCTTGGGAGGGTAAAAATGAGAGAAAAGAAGTAAATGACGGTGGTATAGGGGTCCCCACACGATTTCATGGGCCTCACTTCCATGTACATGTATCGGCCTGACCGGCCTGGCACTGCCTGTGGTCAGCGATGCATCGCCGGCCGCTGGATAGTGGGGTGATGCTCGCCCTAGGGGCGATGCTATCCCCCCCCCCCACCCGGGGTGTCGGATATGCGTGGGACCCACCTCAAATCTCCCTTGATTTGCGTCGTTTGGGCCTCCCGAGTCCGTTTGAGGCATTTTTGGGTCCCATCTCACGGATATTCACACTTTTCGGGTCTTTTGAGTGTGGAATGCACTTAATTGTTGTCTAAACACATTTTTTTAACACACGCACACACCCCCACACTCACGCTAGTGGAATTTCACCACCTATGGATACTTAAACCCTTGACCGGGTATTAAAACTCCTGGAATCAACCACCCGAGCAACAGTAAGGATCCCGTCATCTAAACACATCGATTGACAGTCTAGAGGGATTTTAAGATCATCTCACATGATCACCGATGCATTAAGGTCAAATTTCAACGGTCTACTTCGATCAATTTCGTCGATGGGTGAAACTGGGAATCCTAAGACTGTTTCTACGTTTTATCGCACCCTCCTAAGTCAAAATACATAGTGTGTGTAGTGTGACCATAACACAGGTCCAGTTTAATCCAAATCATGCTCTGATACCAACTTGTAATGGGTCGAGCAAAGGCCCAACTCTCGAGATCCGTCACATCACTTATACAACATAGATAATGATGATTAAATGTTGTCCAGTTTAGTGCATTTAAACATGAGTGGGATTATACCAAATCAACATATCATACTCCAGAGGCGATTAAATTAAGCAAATGGAGGACTGTGATAGATATATAAAGCATATAAGTGGTTGTAAGTCCCCAGAGTATGAACTGTTACCAGGTTAAAAAATTACATGTATAATTTCAGAATGTACAAAATGATAAAGTGTAATGTCATCTAATCCATATCCCTGTAGCCCCGGTGACACAACTCCAGATCTACATTGACCAGCCAGAGAGTTACAGATAGGAGAACTCCTCATCATCGTCATAGAAGGCAGGCTCCGTCTCGTAAGCCTCGCCGCTATCTAAAACTACAACAGAGTCTGGTTAGTGTTTTAAAACACCATCCCATAGTGGGAGTGAGTGATCAACTCAGTGGAGCTATAAGGCAAACGTTAACATGTTATCAATTTAGTCAAGTTGTAATGATAAAGCAGTACAACAATCATGTCCTTAGTACTCCTGTTAATGCAAGAATGATATGCGATAATGATGCATGCCCTTGCCTGCACTCCCTCAGTGACATCATCTCACGATCACGCATTCAACACTCCCGGTAAACGTGCGCTTCCTCGCAAAAGCATATGTAATGCGGTGCATGATCGTGTTAGCCAAGTTCTTATTTAGGCTTATTCATATAGTAAATTCGAGAAGCTAAGGTACCTCCCTTATATCATTACCCAAACAATGATCCATCTAGGGTCGTCAATCCTAGTTAATCACATACGATAGGAAAGTTCAGGTCACTGTGGGAGTCTCGTCACCATCTGCATAGGCCTGTTTATACTCAAGGTCACTATGAAAAGGCTCGTCACCTAAACGTCGTCCTAGTGTATACTTGAGGCCACTACGAGAGAATCGTCACCTGCTCATAGGCCGACAACTCGAATACAGTGTCCCATACTACCGTATTTGGCTCACGAGTATGGGTTGCTCACTGGTCACTATAGGAAGGCTCGTCACCCCAGCGTAGGCTAACAGCTCGACCACGGTGTCCCATACTACTATGCCCAGCTCATGAATCTTAACAGATCGTGGTACCAAGGTTACACGGGCTTTCATTGGTAAGTAGTACCTTAGATTCAAGCAGTTGCGTCCATACATGGTAAACACACATTTAGGCAAATTGGGTTACTTGACAAGTTCGACTAGTATGAGCGTAGCTGAATTAGTCAACATGGAGCGTGTAAGCACTCCACGTGGCCTAACCACTGTCGATAAATCATCATACGACTCGGATTCCTCGAACGTATCCAATGTGGCAAATCTAGTTCGGTCACTCAACCGGGATCCATTGCAGATTGCCTAGACTCATAGTAGTCCCAATCACACTCAAGTGCACTAAGTAATCACATGTGATAGTGAAAACAGTATTTAGCAAACCATTCAAATATAAATCTCATTCGAGCATTTTAACAAACACATAGTGAACATATTACCATACATATGTATTTCATCCACAAATCACGTAGTAGTAAGGTAGGTTACATGAAGGAATTTATACACCTAGATAAGGTAGTTGAGAATCCTATCTAAACACCCTTAATAATTACAATTCGATAAACAATTACTCATTCAGTCATTTTATCAAACACTTAGCCTACACACTACTACGTACATACCCTAACTTAGTTATAGCTTATATTATAGTAAATCCTTTCACAAAGGAGTTATTATACATACAACAAACATGTATTTAAGATTAATAGTTATAGCAAGTACAAATCCAAATTCCATATTCATTCAAACATTTCAACAAACACATGGAATGCATTAAAGTCAACATAGTTCATATATATGTGTAACACATGGAAACCATCGTATCTAAGCACATGTGACAGCAATCAAGTCAGTCATAAATCATTACTGACATTGAAAGCCTTGAAAACCATAACCTAAACGTTTATAGTCCACACCTTTCATCGGTAAACTCGTATCGAACTCAGTTTGAATACTACGCCTTTGTTTATGGCACAACGACAACCTATAGCATGAAATAGGTTAGCTATTTCACCATTTACTCTATTTGGATACCTAAAACATATTAGGGTTAGGATTTCTTACCCAAGAATGGAGTCGAAATCGCCGGAATAACGACATGGGAGAGACGATTCAGCACGTGGAGTGGCGGGAAAGAATCCCGGCGATAAACCACAACTCTCTCTCACTTCTCCTCACTTTCTCCTTCTCTTTTCTCTCTTCCCTCTCCTAAGGTTTAGAAAATTCATATGGAATGAGAGAGGGGTGGGTTTAGGGCTTTATATAGGTCTAGAAGTGATGTCAATGGCCCTAGGGCCATGATATACTTAGGTTATAGCCAAAAGTCGTCTATTTCGGGCCAATGGAGTTCATCTAGAGGTCCATTGTCTGCTTACGGTCTGGGGAAAGTTCCCTGACATGGATCTACATCAGGTTAAGATTTCGGTCCAATCGGATTAGTGGATCAACTGTGGAGGACCAGTTTTAGTTCAACGATCATCGTCACTCGATTAAGACCACAAGTACATTGACATGTGTAGGGAAATTTCCTTGATCCGAGGGTGTATTTGGGTTAGATTCTAACGGTCTGAAACCTTAAACTTGGTCTATAAGCAAACGGCCCAATTCACTTAAGTTTGAGTACGTTTTTTAAAGATATTCGCGTTTTTCACACAGTTCACTCCGGGTTCAAGTTGTGTGTTTCGGGATATTATTTGAATTTGATTTTCGAGATGGTTGTCAAGCCCAGTAAGGCGGTCATAATCGTATAGTTTTATGGTAATTAGACTTTTGACACATGGTCCAGGTCCGATAAAGAGTTTAAATGCGCTCTCGAGAGCAACTGGGTTTTAAGATTGATCCTAAGTTTTTAAGTAATGTAGTGTTAGCGATTCTACTGGTGTTGGGTCTTACAATTCTTATGGAAAGTGGTTCAAGCTAATCTACCAATTAATTCAGTTCAGTACTTAATTAATTTTTGTCTAATTTCTAAAGTATTCAGTTGTTAGTGATTTCTACCTTAGGTGGTAATCGGGTCTTCGTAAGGATTTTTCTGAGATGTTACAATACATCACAATGAGCCTCGAATACAGGCAGTATATACATCACACAGGTCGAATACACATCACAATGGGCCTCAACTACAAGTCGTATATACATCACATAGGTCTCGACAATCGAAATCGGCCTCAACAATCGGAATTGACACTCAGAATCGGCCTCAACACTCGACCTCGACAATCGGAATCGGCCTATACAATCGGCCTCGACAATCAGAATCGGCCTATACAATCGGCCTCGACAAATCAGAATCTGCCTCGATAATTGGATCGTCTTATACAATCGCCCTCGACATATCAGAATCGGCCTCAAAACTCAGCCTTGACAATTGGAATTGGCTTATACAATCAGCCTCGACAAATCAGAATCGGCCTCGATACTTGGCCTCGACAATCGGAATCGGCCTCGACAAATCAGAATCGGCCTCGACACTTAGCATCGACAATCGGAATCAGCCTATACAATTGGCCTCGACAAATCAGAATTGGCCTCGATACTCGGCCTCAACAATCGGAATCAGCCTGTACAATCGGCCTCGACAAATCAGAATCGACCTCGATACTTGGCCTTAACAATTGGAATCAGCCTATACAATCGGCCTCGACAATCGGAATCAGCCTCAACAAATCAGAATCGACATCAATACTCAGCCTCAACAATCAGAATCAGCCTCGAAAAATTAGAATCGGCCTCGATACTCAGCCTCGACAATCGAAATCGGCCTATACAATCGGCCTCGATACTCAGCCTCGACAATCGGAATCAGCCTATACAATCGGCATATAAACAAGGCGAGGTTCATGAACGAACAGTCAATCAACCATAATATAAAGATCAGCCCTTGGCCATGGTTATATCAAATCCAATAGTACGGAGTCATCCGTGTATGGTGAATGGGGCCCACTTATTTGGGTTAACCTACAAGACAATGATGAGAATGGGCTTAACAAAGCTTAAGGAAAGGTCACAATGTGGACATCCAACCATCATTGCCCATCAATGTGGACATCTAACCAACATTGATCCTAAGGAGTGGCCTACATAAAGGATTCATACACAACGTAACGGCCACACATACATCACATTGGGCCTCATTCATGGGCCTCTCATATATCGCGTTGGGCTTCATACAAGGGCCTCGAATGTATCAGAACGAGCCACGCCAATGGGCCTCAAATACATCTTAATGGGTTGCGCCCATGGGCCTCGGATATATAGCAATGGGCCACGTCCTATGGGCCTCCAAGACAACGTAATGGGCCTCATCAAATGGGTCTAATATACATCGCAATGGATCGCTCACATGGGCCTTAACATACATTAGGTCGGGCCTCATCACATGGGCCTAATCACATCACTATGGGTAACATGACATAGGCCTAACATATATCACAATGGGCCGCATGACATGGGCCGCACCAAAGGAAGGTGTAGATATACAATACATACATCACGGCAGGCCAATGAATATCCAGCCCATGTACAAATGGAATGGATAAAATGCATATATCACAGCGAGCCCCACCTATCCAAGAGACGGACAACGGAGATATACAATACATGCATCAATGGTAGGCCCTTGGACTGTGCGAATATAGAATATGTACACTAAGGTGGGCCCCATCACATGGGCCTTAAATACACAATAGGTGGGCCTTGTACATGCAGCAAGTGGACTAACTCATCGTAGCTGGGCCTACCAATGGTCCAGCCAAAGGACGGCCTGGATAACATACACATCACGGCGGGTCCCATTAGGATGTGGGTGAGAGCTTGGATTACATCTAAAATCATTTCAATAGTGGAAGGTGCAACATGTGTATCACTATACACTATCATCCTATTGGGCACATGACGCACCAGTGATTATCAGCACTGCCAAAACATTGTCCATGGAATCAACACTGTCTAAACATTGTCTAGCACCGTCCAAACACTCTGGATGGTGTGGATATAAAACGTACATCGAGGTGGGGTCCACAGCATCGTCCAAAGGTGGTCCAACACCGTCCAGAAATTCTGGATGGAGTGGATCAAAATATACATCATGATTGCCCCCCCCCCACATCTGCTCTGTCAGAAATGGACGGTGTTGATAAACCACAGTTATCATGTGAGGCCTCGTCCAGATGGACGGACGGTATGGATCAAACCCATACAGCCAAGGTGGGACCCACAGAACTTACTGACGTCAATCCAGCAGCTATATTACTGCTGGACGGACAGTGCAGGTAAACACATATATCATGGTAGGGCCTCACCAGCACCCGTCCGAATGGACGGTGGATATAGAACTCATATAGCAAGGTAGGCCCCACCCCCATGGCAAAGCAGATGGACGGCGTGAGCGAAACATATATCTCACGATGGAATCCACCGTCCAACAGACTGAACGGTGTGGATTACCACATACATCAGGTGGGTCCCATAAGCGTGGCCCACCAAAGATTTGAATCCACTTCAATCTTGGGTGTGGGATGCACCACACGTGTGGCTTGGCTCCACCGTCCAGAAATGTTGGACGGTGTGGATATAGATACATTAAGGTGGTTGCCATCGTCCACTGTCTGGACGGTGCATAGACCCATACATCATGGTGGTGTCCACCGTTCAGATCACTAGATGGTGGAGATAAGACACATATCACAGTGGGTGGATGGAGGCATACATCATGATGGGTCCCACGTGGGAACCCCATAATATAATATTATATTATAAAATAATATAATATATATATATATATATATATATATATATATATATATATATATATATATATATATATATATATTATATTATAAGGTATAACGTCCAAGCCATCAGACGTTGCTGGGCTAGGACGAATGAAAGATGTACATCATGGTGGCCTACACACAGTACCGTCCAGATGGACGGTGTAGTTTACATACATCAAGGTGGCCACCCACCGTCTAGAGAGAGATGGACGGGGTGGATAAATACATCACGGTTGGCCCCCACAGCACCGTCCAGATGGATGGTGTGGGCATAAGATACATACATTAAGGTAGGGCCCCACATAGACCGGATGACCTTAATAAAACACAAAATTAAGGTGGGTCTCATCCCACACGTGCAACACGTGTGGGTTGGGTCCCACATGCTGCAATAGATGGAGATAATGCATACATCGAGGTGGTCCTACAGAACCTGTTGCGTTAATACAGTAGCTGCATCAAAACAACAGCTATTGCTGCTGGGCAGCAACAGGTAAACGGTGTAGATTGGGTGGGTCCACACGCGTGGACACCACATATCACAGAGGCGGGCCCCATGACTGATGACCAGTGTGGGTAAAACCCATACATCACACGGCCTCAAGGCCCGGACGGTGTGGATTTCACACGTACATCGCGTGGGTCCACAAATCAAGCTGATATTTATGATTCCCTTTATCTAGGGCCTGCCAAAATCCAGCAGCAAGGTGGGCCTCATGATCGAACGGTCTGGTTCAGGTGGGTCACACTCCCTCCATCACAAAAAGGGAGAGAGAAAGAGATAGAGAGGAAAGAACGGTGGAGATGGGAGGGACCCCACCACTATAAGTCCCTCATTGATACAAGGTACACATCGAGATGGGTCCCACCACATGTGGGCCCTCAAATGATCAAATTCACACAACAAAACAAAAAAAAAACACCCACCTTTGATCTTCTTCTCCTCCTTCTGCCAAAGCATCCTAGAGCTTCAAAGGACGAACTTGAACTGTTGAGATTGGTTTTAGAGGGTGGGGATGGGAGATAGGAAGTGGGCCACACAAAGCTCTCTCATGGAGCTTGCTTGGACATGGGTTGCTTGGGAGGAAAATGAGAGAGAGAGAGAGAGATGAGAGAGAGGTGTGAGTGATGTAAGAGGGTGATGGGTGATGCATACTTTGATATGTAAGGGATGAGTTGCTTTGACTTTGGGGTTACTTGGGGATGGGATTTTGTACTTGACATGAGAGGTGATTGATGGGATATTTCTCTTGGGATTGCAACGCGTGGCGTTTTCCTCAAACTGAACGTGGGCCTACATCTTTTGGCCAAGGTATCACCTCGACGCGCGAGACTTCGTAGTACCCCATTCTCGGCTCCTAGCGCCTATAAGCCAAATTCTGATCCTGGGATCCTATAAGGAGGATTTTTTTGTACATTTATCTCGTAATAAGCATAACCACAAGTATACCCAAATCATAAAGGCAACATCATCATCACATATCCACTAATATAAACAGTTGAGTACAATGTTGAAGGGAAATACATATGTTAAAAAATTAAAACTCCATAAGTCCGCTGCAAGCTCCAAGCTCAATGCTGTTACAACCTAACACCACCTACACGCATCTATTGTGCATAAGCTTATAGAAAGCTTAGTGGGTGGTGAAAGTGTGTGTACAAGGTAAGTGTCAAGTAAACAATATCAGAGTAATCAGAGTAAATGGAAATACTGACAGGCCCATAAATACCATCAGCCTTATCCAAGCTATGCGATGCAAAAACATAATAAACTAATATCATATATGAAGAAGAAATGTAGATCAGCTATGCAATGCGAAGACAGTAATCTAAATATTATGTGCTGAGGATGCAACGTAATATGCGATGCGAATGAAATGACCAAGCTGGAGTGTGAAGTCGAGATGATAGTACGTAGTATCGCAGGCTACGGGGTCCATCACAAGGGACTTCTATCCAAACCATTCCCATACCTAAATTTGGATAGTAAGAGTCAATGTGGTAAACTCCTGATCTCAGGTTAGTCACGAGCCCAACCGAGATCCTAGCCATGCAAAGGTATACAACAATTAGATGCGCACCACCAGCCCGAGTGAATAGTGAATGAAATGATTGCATGAGTATGCAACTCCTACTTAGTAAGTCCACATATTAGTAAGGTTTCTCTTTGGGAAATCACTGGGGTCTATTACACTCCAAACAAGATTGCCACCCCATCGCGCGCAATAAGGTGAGTGGAAGAGACCTCACTATCCGCCTGTCAATATCGGGCCCGACTCGTCGATAGCGGACCCATTCCTCGAGATTATCAGACTTAGCCTAGCATTGCCCCCTCCTCTCGGGCAGGTAAGGTCGTACCCCCTTCCAACCGACCACAACACAATGGGAGACGCGACTTAATGGTATACGACCCTCACGCGCTCATGCATCCACTCGGTCTAAAGTTGGAGCAACCTTTGGAACCAAGAGGGTTTAGGGACTTTCACCCAGGGATATCTATAGCACCTTATATAGAACAGATTTCCGGTGTCCCATCTGGCCATCCACGAAATACCTGAGGAGGCTACGACCCTGATGTTACTAGGGAGTACGGTGGTCATGTCATACAAATGTGAGATGCATGAGTCACACAGTCTAATCATGCATCAATCCTGCGCATACCGTGCGCTCATGTGGGGCAATTCCACCTATCAGGGAGCCCCATGAACAACCTACCCTATGGCATATGCAATGGTCAATCACATCTCATAACAAACATGCAGATGATGCGTATGGGCATGTATTATGATGTTATACTCTCACATACTCATAATCGGTATCAATAACCGGCCTCAATAATTGGCATCGACATTTGGCCTCGACAATGTGGACATTTAATCAACATTGCCCCAGAGGGGTGGCCCACATAGTAAACATATAGTAGACCCATGGCCTCATAAAGGGCCTGATATACAACACCATGTGCCTCACTCAAGAGCTTAATATACATCATGATGGGCCTTTTATATGGGCCTAACATACATCACAATGGGCTCCATCGCTTAGCCTTCAAATGCATCACAATGGGCCTCATCACATAGGCCTCATATACATCACATTGGGCCTTAAACACAGGCTAAATACACATCACAATGGGCCTCAACTACGGGTCGCATATACATCACATAGGTCTCGACAATCGGCCATGGCAATCGAAATCAGCCTCAATAATCGGAATCGACACTCGGAATCAGCCTCTACACTCGGCCCCGACAATTGAAATCGGCCTATACAATCGACCTCGACAATCAGAATCAGCCTATACAATCGACCTTGACAAATCAGAATCAGCCTCGACACTCAGCCTCGACAATTGAAATCGGCCTCGACAAATCAGAATCGGCCTCAATGCTCGGCCTCGACAATCGGAATCGGCCTATACAATTGGCCTCGATAAATCAGAATCAGCCTTGATACTCAGCCTCGACAATCGAAATCAGCCTATACAATCAGCCTCGACAAATCAGAATAGACCTCGATACTTAGTCTCGACAATCGAAATCGGCCTATATAATCAGCTTCGACAAATCAGAATCAGCCTTGATTCTTGACCTCGACAATTGTAATTGGCCACGACAAATCAGAATCGGCCTTAATACTCGACCTCGACAATCGGAATCGGCCTTGACAAATCAGAATCAGCCTCGATACTTGGCCTCGGCAATCAAAATCGGCCTATATAATCGGCCTCGACAAATCAGAATCGGCCTCGATACTCAGCCTTGACAATCAGAATCGGCCTATACAATGGGCCTCGACAAATCAAAATCAGCCTTAATACTCACCCTTGACAATTGAAAACGTCCTCGACAAATCAGAATCGACCTCGATACTCAGCCTCGACAATCGGAATCGACCTATACAATCGGCCTCGATAAATCAGAATCGGCCTCGATACTCGGCCTCGACAATCGGAATTGACCTATATAATCAGTATATAAACAAGGCAGGGTCCATGGATGAACAGCTGATCAACTATAATATAAAGATTGGTCTTCGACCGTGGTTATATCAAATCCGATAGCACGGAGCCATCCGTCTATGGTGAATGGGGCCCACTTATTTGGATTAACCCACAAGAGAATGATGAGAATAGGCCTAACAAGACTTAAGGGAATGGCTCAATGTGGACATCCAACCATCATTGCCCATCAATGTAGACATTTAACCAACATTGCTCCCAAGGAGTGGCCTACATAAGGGATTTATACACAACGTAACGACAACACATACATCACATTGGGCCTCAATCATGGGCCTCTCACATATCGCGTTGGGCTTTATACAAGGACCTTGAATGTATCACAACGAGCTACGCCCATGGGCCTTAGATACATCTCAATGGGCCGCGCCCATAGGCCTCAGATATATCACAATGGGCCACGTCCCATGGGCCTCCAAGCTATCGTAATGGGCCTCATTAAATGGGTCTAATATACATCGCAATGGATTGCTCACACGGTCCTTAACATACATCGGGTCGGGCCTCATCTCATGGGCCTAATACACATCACTATGGGTCACATGACATAGGCCTAACATATATCACAATGGGCCGCATGACATGGCCGCACCAAAGGATGGTGTAAATATACAATACATACATCATGGCGGGCCAATGGATATCCAACCCATGGATAGATGGAATGGATAAACTGAATATATCATCGCGGGCCCCACCTGTCCAAGAGACAGACAACGGAGATATACAATACATGCATTAATGGTAGGCCCTTGGACGGTGCGAATATAAAATATGTACAACAAAGTGAGCCCCATCACATGGGCCTCAAATACACGATAGGTGGGCCTTGTACATGCAACAAGTGGGCCAACTCATCATAGCTGGGCCTACCAACAGTCCAGCCAAATGACGGCCTGGATAACATACACATCATGGTGGGTCCCACTAGGATGTGGGTGAGAGCTTGGATTACATCTAAAATCATTTCAATAGTGGAAGGTGCAACATGTGTATCACTATACACTATCATCCTATTGGGCACATGCACCAGTGATGATCAGCACTACCCAAACATTGTCCATGGAATCAACACTGTCTAAACATTGTCCAGCACTGTCCAAACACTCTAGACGGTGTGGATATAAAACATACATCGAGGTGGGGTCCACAGCATCGTCCAAAGGTGGTCCAACATCGTCCAGACATTCTCGACGGCCCCCCCCCCCCACATCTACTCCATCAAAAATGGATGGTGTTAATAAAACACAGGTATCATGTGTGGCCTCATCCAGATGAATGGACGGTGTGGATCAAACCCATACAGCCAAGGTGGGACCCACAGAACCTACTAACATCAGTCCAGCAGCTATATTGCTACTAGACGGACGATGCATATAAACACATATATCATGGTAGGGCCTCACCAGCACCCATCCTGATGGATGGTGGATATAGAACTCATACGGCAAGGTGGGCCCCACCCCCATGGCAAAGTAGATGGACGACGTGAGTGAAACACATATCTCACGGTGGAATCCACCATCCAGCAGACTGAATGGTGTGGATTACCACATACATTAGGTGGGTCCCATAAGCGTGTCCCACCAGAGATTTGAATCCACTTCAATGTTGGGTGGTGTGGGATGCACCACATGTGTGGCCTGGCTCCATCGTCCAAAAATACTGGATAGTGTGGATATAGATACATCAAGGTGGTTGTCACCGTCCACTATCTGGACGGTGCATAGACCCATACATCATGGTGGTTTCTACTGTCCAAATCACTGGACGGTGGAGATAAGACACGTATCATAGTGGATGGAGGCATACATCACGGTGGGTCCCACGTGGGACCCCATAATATAATATTATATTATAAAATAATATATATAATATACATATATATTATTATATTTCAAGGTATAATGTCCAGGCCATCAGACGTTGCTTGGCCAGGATGGATGAAAGACGTACATCATGGTGGCCTGCACACAGCACCGTCCAGATGGACGGTGCAGATTATATACATTAAGGTGGCCACTCACCGTCTAGAGAGAGATGGACGGGGTGGATAAATACATCAAGATCGGCCCCCACAGCACTGACTAGATGGACGGTGTGGGCATAAGATACATACATCAAGGTAGGGCCCCACATAGGGGTGTACACAAACTGGGCTAGCCCGGTTAGCTCGCTCGACCCGACCTGAAAAAGCCCGACTCGGCCTAACCCGGAACTGAGTTCGGGTCAAGACGGGCCAATTTTCTAGGCCTGAAAGTGAGTTTAGGTCGAGTTCGGATACCTCCCAGTTCGGCCCGACACGGTCCGAAATCCGACTCGCCCCGGCCTGACCCGACCTGGCCCGGCTCGACCCGTGTATGACTGTATTTAATTTGTATAAAATGTTTTATTTTATGCTTTGTCAAATGTATGTAAATGTCCTAACTAGTTAGATTTTTTGTGGAGTATATAGTTCAACTATCTAAACCGTTGATCGAGGGCCTTGTAATGGGACGCGGATTACCTGCGAAAGCCCTTCCCATGAACTTGCTATAAGGTTCGAAACTAGCCCGAACTCGAAGGTTTGAAACTGGCCCGAACTCGCGCCGGGCCCAGTTCAGGCTAGAGATGTTGGCCCGGTGATCAGGCCCGATCGGGTTTGGGCCTTGTGTGGCTGTCGAATGGGCCTGGATAGGCTGAGGCCAGTTCAACTTAGCCCGACCCGTGTACACCCCTAGCCCCACATAGATCGGACGACCTTGATAAAACATAAAATCAAGGTGAGTCCCATCCCACACGTGCAACACGTGTGAGCTGGGTCCCACATGCTGCAATGGATGGAGATAACGCATACATCGAGGTGTCCTATATAACCAGATGTGTTAATACAGTAGCTACGTCAAAACAGTAGCTATTGCTACTGGGCAGCAACAGATAGACGGTGTAGATTGGGTGGGTCCACACGCGTGGACACCACATATCACTAAGGCGGGCCCCACGGCTGATGACCAGCGTGGGTAAAACCCATACATCACACGGACTGAAGGCCCAGACGATGTGGATTTCACATGTCCATTGCGTGGGTCCACAAATCAAGCTGATATTTGTGATTCCCTTTATCCAGGGCCTGCCGAAATCTAGCAGCAAGGTGCACCTCATGATCGAACGGTCTGGTTCAGGTGGGCCACACTCCCTCCATCACAAAATGGGAGAGAGAGAGAGAGAGAGAGAGAGGGAAAGAACAGTGGAGATGGGAGGGACCATGCCACTATGAGTCCCTCATTGATACAAGGTATACATCGAGATGGGTCCCACCACATGTGGGCCCTCAAATGATCAAATCCATACAACAAAACAAAGAAAAACACCCACCTTTGATCTTCTCCTCCTCCTTCTGCCAAAGCGTCCTAGAGCTTCAAAGGATGAACTTCAACAGTTGAGATTGGTTTTGGAGGGTGGGGATGGGAGATAAGAAGTGGGACACACAAAGCTCTCTCTCATGGAGCTTGCTTAGACATGAGTCGCTTGGGAGGAAAATGAGAGAGAGAGAGAGAGATGAGAGAGAGGTGTGAGTGATGTAAGAGGGGGATGGGTGAAAAGGTGAGTGATGGGTGATGTGTACTTTGATATGTGAGGGATGGATTGCTTTGACTTTGGGGTTGCTTGGGGATGAGGTTTTGTACTTGACATGGGAGGTGATTGATGGGATTAATT
Source organism: Magnolia changhungtana (assembly GCA_030180095.1). Lineage (NCBI taxonomy): Eukaryota > Viridiplantae > Streptophyta > Magnoliopsida > Magnoliales > Magnoliaceae > Magnolia > Magnolia changhungtana. The sequence continues at coordinate 803,003 of JASAUF010000649.1, forward strand.
GAGGGGATATTTCTCTTGGGATTACAACACGCGGCGTTTTCCTCGAACTGAACGAGGGCTTACATGTTTTGGCCAGGGTATCGCCTCGGCACGCGAGACACAGCATCAGAACCGTGGCGACGGTGCGGTCGCACTAGTATAAGTCTCAGGTCGAGTCGACTTAGATATATGGGACATGACTCAGGATCGCGCGTAAATGTTGGTAACAGATCGCAGGTCACCGGAATTTAATTGGGAGGACTACGAAAGCCTAAGGAACGGTACAGTCTAGGATACAGGCCTTACAAAACTTATGGAGTCCACATGCATCCATGCACCCACACATAAGATGAGTACTTCTAAATGCCGGATGGACGGTAGAAGCAAAGATTCAGTGGGCCATGTTAACAACAATCCAAAACCACCCATCTCTGACTAAAATTTCGCCACGAATTCAATGGACGAAGTGGATTTCTCTTTTGATGCTGATCGTGGGCCCACCAAGCATATCAACACAAGTACATGCTCAAGGACGTGCGTCCGGATGCTGCTGACCAACGTGGGCCATTGTGCGATCACGGCCAGATCTAGACCGTCCACAAGCTACAAAAGTGGTACTATCCCTTCCCATGGAGTCAAAATGGATGGCGTGAATGATCCCTGCCCGAAAACCAATCTAAATGCAACTCATTCTTGCGGTTTCGCTGCGCATGCAAGGTGCGAAAGTGCATAAGAGAGAGAGAGAGAGAGAGAGAGAGAGAGAGAAAGGGATGTGAGGGTATCATCAGGTAGCCGTGGATTCATGAACGAGCAAGAGAAGAGAGAGAGAGAGAGAGAGAGAGAGAGAGAGAGAGAGAGAGAGAGAGACCGTGGGACGGTCAACAAAAGGAGTTTCCTCTTCTTTTCCTTTCATTGTTTTCTTATGTTTCTTTTAAGAGAATTTAGTTAATCATGCCTATGGTTGGCTAAACGTCTTAGTTAGGTCTAAGAGGTGAAGCTTGTAGTGTGATGGGGTGTTTTTTTTTAATGGCTTTGATTCATGTTAAGTTGAACTCACTGATTCTAGTTTGATTATAAGAAATACTTTTAGTTTTTAATGGTTTGTTGTGGCTTACATTACAATAGATCTACGATAGTTGTGAGTATGTTCTCTTCATTATAGGGATTGTGAACTTCGGAACCCTGTTGTTTACCATCGTCCCCTGGACATGGTTGGATGATGATATCCTTCCTAACGTTCATAATTCTCTTAGATTAGTTGTGGATTAGTTAGATTCTGTTGTTTGCTTTATCTCATGGGCATGGTTTTGTGGTGGAATCAATTCTAGCTCTCATACCTCTCATCTCTTGAGAATTGGATCAAAGGAAGTTCAGAATTGAATTTTAATGAATTACCTTCCAACTAGATGAAGATAGGACTCTGATTCTAGTTGTGTTCTTGAATCAAGCATAGATCTCCCTGATCTCTACAAGTGAATCCTTGGAAACCCTAGTTTCCCACCTTTGAATTTTACAAGTTTTAGTTTAATAATTCACCATTATTCTTTTACATTCTCCTGATTTAGATTACATCTTCTTCTATTTCTAGTTCTAGTTACTTTCAGAATACGTACAAGGTTCAGTCCCTATGGATTGGACCTTGGTCTTACCAAGAATATTACTACATCGCAACCTTATACTCGGGGTTGTGAATAGGAAATTTCCCTGACTCATGACCCAAGTTTGATTGCAATTCAACGGTTGAAAAGTCGCAACTTCGCCGTTTTAGTGGCGAGGCCAACTCACTTAAGTTTCAGGTTTCAAGTCCCGCAGAGTTGCACCTTTCAAGCTCTATCTTTACAGTCCAAGTTGTACGGTTTGGGGCATCGTTTGGGCCCATCATCTGTGATGGACGTCAAGCCTAGTGAGATGGATATTATTCTATAATTTTGGAATAAGTGGCCCACTAACAAGCAGTCTAGAGCTTGTTTGGGTAATCAGGGCATTTTTGGAATGAATTGGGTAGGGAGATTTTTTGGGCGTAGTTGTTAGGGTCTGGATTAACTAAGTTCACAGTGTGGCCTATTCAAAATTAGTGAAAATGGTGATTCAGTCATAATTACCCTAAACAGTTGGTTCTTAGGCTAAATGAGTAAATAGGTTGACTTGGTCCATTAGTTAAGATCCGGGCCATAGCTGGCTCGACTTTGGGTATGTCTTTATTTGGTATGGTTATCTCGATTGGTCAGTGATAAGTTGGCTAGATTTGGGCCCTATGTGAACAAATTATGGGGCTAAACTCAATGTTTAAGTGATCAGTCGGATTCGTTAGTTTTCTACGGTTGATCAATCTTATTTGTACGGTTCTTTATCAATACCAGCCACATATAGGCTCACTTCGAGCATCAAGGGTCAGTAAGTGATGACGTGGGCTAGTTATATATTAAAAAAATTTAAGGATTTTTTTCAATCCAAAATAGCAAAAATCCAGGATGTTACACTTTTATTGTTACCGAGTTATGCCCTTTGGATTAAAAAATATCGGAGCTATTTACCAGCGACTCATTAACAAGATGTTCGCCCATCAAATAGGAGGAACAATGGAAGTCTATGTGGATGATATGCTTGTCAAGAGCATTAAAGTTACGGATCATGTCTTTGATCTCGAGGAAATGTTCCTGAATCACTGATGTTATATTTAGCTGTTTCAGATACAGCAATTAGCTCGACCTTGATCAGGGAGCACGAAGGAAAGTAACTCCTAGTATACTATGTGGGCAAGGCCTTGGCCTCAGCTAAAACACGATACCCAAGCCTAGAAAAATTAGCTTTGGCACTGGTCATTTTCCCTCGACGATTGCGACCATACTTTCAGGCCTACACTATTATCATCCTGACCAATCAACCTCTTCGCCAAGTGCTGCAAAAGTCTGAAGCTTTAGGAAGGATGACCAAGTGAACGATCGAACTAAGTGATTTTGACATCAAGTATCGACCTCGAACAACTATTAAGGGTCAAGCGATGGCAGACTTTATCGTCAAGCTTACCCCAACATTTGAACAAGGATCCGACGCGAACTGTCAGTTTGAACCAAGTTCGGGTCCAATCGTTCAAGCAAATTTGAATGGTCAAACTGAGCTAGAACTTGTTTCGAGCATTTCACCTAAACCAACATTCGGTTTTCAGGCTAATCTCGACCTACCTAGGTGGACATTATATGTTGACAGATCATCCAACTCTAAAGCTAGTGAGGCCAGGATAGTCCTAAAGACTCAAGATCGTGTGTGCATGTAATATGCCTTGAAATTTAGATTCTAAGCCTCCAACAATCTAGCAGAATATGAAGCTCCGCTCGCCGGACTTAGGTTGGCAACCGACATGGGAGCCCAACACCTTGAAGTTTTCAGCGATTCACTGCTGGTCATTAATCAAATAGCCAAGGAATACCAAGCTAAGAAGGAACGCATGAAAGCATGTCTACAGAAAGCTAAAGAACTAATTGGCAGATTTCAGAAGTACAACATTGGCCTAATCCCTCGAGCAGAGAACTCCAAGGCTGATATGTTAACAAAATTGGCCATGCAGATGAAGATGATATCCCAAGGTCAATCTCTATCGAATTCCTCACCAAACTGAGCATTAACGAATCTGACCTTGCCATAACTCTTCCTGTAAGTTCGAAACTAACTTGGATGGATCCAATTAGTGATTTCCTCAAGGAAGATAAGCTACCCGAAGATCAAACAGAAGCGCGCAAGCTGTGGACCAGGGCAACACACTACACCTTGTCAATGACATCTTGTACAAGAAAGGATTCTATCTCCCTTATCTCAGATGCCTCTGACTAGACTAAGCGGAGTACGTCCTAAGGGAAACCCATGAAGGTATTTGTAGAAACCACTCTGGTGGCCAAGTTTTATCACATAAGGTCATTCGACAGGGGTATTATTGGCCAACCATCCAGGTTGATGCTTGGCAATATACTCAAAAATGTGATAAATGCCAGCACTTCGCAAACATACCTCGGCGACTACCGGAAGAACTAACCCTATGGTCGGGCCATGATCGTTCGCCCAATGGGGAATCGACATCATCGGTCCTCTCCCGACTGGCAAAGGCTAGAACAAGTTTACTATAGTTGCAGTTGATTACTTTATAAAGTGGTCCAAAGCTGAGCCTTTGGTAAAGATTATCGAGCAGAAGATAATAGGCTTTATTTAGAAAAACATCATGTGCAGGTTTAAAATTCCCGGCACGATCATTTCTGATAACGGGAAGCAGTTCGACAACAAGCAATTTTGAGGAATATGCAAAAACCTCGGGATCCAAAATGTTTATTCCTGACCATGACATCCACAAGCTAATGGGAAGGTCGAAGCAGTCAACAAATCATTAAACACCATCTCTAGACCAAGCTCGAAAAAGTTAAAGGAGCATGGGCAGAAGAGCTCCCCAATGTTCTTTGGGCATACCGAACTATAGCCTGGACAACCACTGGGGAAACTCCCTTTTCTTTGGCCTTCGAAGCCGAAGTCATTACTCTGGTAGAAATCGGGCTGCCAACTGCTCAGACCGAGTCCTTCAACGAACAATAGAACTCCGAGCTAATGGTTCTGGATCTCGATCTTCTCATGGAAAGAAGAGAACAAGCTCGGATCCGGATTGCAATTCGACAACAACAAGTAGTTCGTTTCTACAACGCCAAGGTAAAAGTTAGGAGGTTCCGAGCTGGGGACTTATTCCTTCGAAGAACCTTCCAAAATACTAAGGAACTTGGCTCGGGAACCTTGGGCCCTAACTGGGAAGGACCTTACGTGGTGACAAGTACTAGCTAACTTGGATCATACCACCTCGAAGACCTGGAAGGTTAGCTCTTACCTCACCCATGGAATGCTGAACACCTCAAGATCTATCATCCCTAAGGAACCGATTCATATCAGTTACATAGTTTACTGTATAATGGTCGCATCCAAGTTAGTGCAATGAAATCTAAAAGTCTGTTTCTTACTTCCGTGATTGAAAATGACTGCTCGTCAAAACAAATCTACAAAGGGCCTCCCAAGATAACTGGGAAGAATAACCCCTATTAATGAGCTGACCTCCCAAGTGGAGGTTGAGTTCTACATTACTAGCACTTACATAGTAAGTGGAACACTATTAAGGGTTCTCCCTAGTAAAAAAGGGAAAAAACCCCAGTCAACTGAATGAATCTCGAAAGAAGGAGCAAACTTTCGATGGCTACCACAACTAAGGTTTTCGACGAATCGAGCCTCTTCCTAGAATCTGATCTACCTACTTGATCTGATCTATCTACTTAATCCAATCTATCTACTTAGGGAAATTCACATACAAACACTATGTTAAAAGGTGAGTTGTATTGACACTACTAAAAAAATGGTCAAAGGCTACGGACTATACTAGTTTTTAGCTACGAACATAGACCGTAGCTAGTTTGCTACAGCTTAAAACCGTAGCTAAAAGATCCCCAAACCATAGCTAAAAGGTAACACTTCTAAACATTCAATTAGCTCGGGATAGCCCCATATGGGACTCTACGAGGCCTATTAAAATGTGTGTGCTCCATCTAATACGTCTATCCATTTTGAAAGAGAATGTTAGGGCAAGAATCCAAAAAATGAAGTAGATCGAATGCTCAAGTGGACCACATGGTAGGAAACAGTGGAGATTAATACCTACCATTGATTGATGGTGTGGTTCAATTGAACCTTCAATTTTCCTAAATGTTTGGGTCATTCCCTATAAAAAAATTATAAAATTAATGGACGGAGTGGATATATTAAATGCATCACAATGGACCACACAAAGCCCTCGACAAGACCGTCCGTCCAGCACCGTCAGACGTGGTGTAAACGCTGAGCAGCTACGAAGGATGGTACAATGGCTCCTGTCCAGAGGGCTTTTAGCTATGGTCTAAAACCATAGTAGGATCGTAGCAGGTAAAAATGTAGAATCCGCGCTGCCTTTTTCTTTTTTCCCTCTTATGAAACGTTTCATTTCCCTCCACTCCTTGGAAAAAACCCCATTCTCTCTCTCTCTCTCTCTCTCTCGATCTCCCACGTCCTTTCTCTCTCTCTCGATCTCGATCTCCCACGTCCCTTCTCTCTCTCTCTCTCTCTCGATCTCCCACTTCTCTCTCACGTCCCTCTCTCTCTCTCTCTCTCTCTCTCTCTCTCTCTCTCTCTCTCTCTCTCTCGATCTCCGTGCCCCTTTTCTATTCTCTCTCTCGCTTGCTTCTCATTTATAGTGATCTAATCTGATTTGATATTCTGTCTTCCATCTCTTTCTTTCCTTTTGTTTGATCTGATCATCTTTATATTTTTCTTTTTTCAGCTTTGGATTGTAGGTGAAAATGGAGCTCACGTGTACGAAGTTATTCAGCCGTCTGTTCGCAGAGAAGGAGATGAGGATTTTGATGGTCGGTCTTGATGCCGCTGGTAAAATAACCATCCTTTACAAGCTTAAGCTTGGAGAGATCATCACCACCATCCCCACTATTGGTATCAGATCTCACCCTTGTCTCTCTCAATCTTGGATGCTGGATGGTTTTTGTTCTCCTTTTTAACCCAGATTGTGTAATTCTGCATGTTTTTGGTGATTGATTGATGTCTGATCTGGTTTTAATGCTTTTGGACTCAATTAGATCCTTTCTCTATCTGTAGAATCGGAACTGGGTTGTTGAAGCATGTATGTTTCTGGATCTGTTCATCTATTTGTACAGTTAGGTTTCTTAGCTTGATTCTATTGGAACTTGTATGCATGCCATAGATTCGTACATTTTATTGTTGAAATCTAAAAATGTGCTTGTGGAGAATGAGAGATCCGTACCTATTGGCTTTAGCCGGGGCTTTGTGTTCATGGCTCCATAGGTGAGATGTTGGGCTTAAACTTATGCTAGTTCGCCATTGTCTGCATGGTTTTAAGACTTGCACCAACTCATTTGGTCTTGAGATGAGTTGTACTGGAGTTTGGTGACTCAGCTGAGTCACCTCCATGTTTCTCAAAATAGAAGGAAAAATAAAGAAATATATAAAATTAAAAAAATGGCACCTGGGGTAGTTTTATGATAAAATCTAGTTAATGTGTGACCTTGAAATGCGCTAAATATCAATTGGCTGTGTGAAATGTGGATAGGTATCTGATTGATTTCTTTAGTAATAGATCCACACCATTCAGGAAAACATGTTTCTTGATGGTAGTTGTAACCTACATATGTGAAATAGTTCATCTTGACCATGGTAGCTGGAAACACCCAAAGACCATCTAAAATGCATTTCAGAAAAGGCAGATTTGCATTTCAAATGTTCTGTCAGAATTGAAATGCATTCCCTTGGGGAACGTTTGTGAAAGGCAATTTTGAAAAAGTAATAATTTTGCACTTCAAAATTTCTTTGAAACACTTGTGATGCCTTTGTAAAACATAAGAGAAACTCATTTCAGACTTCTTTTTCTTTTCATTTTTTTTTTCCTTTATTGGCAACATAAGCAAACCTCTTGTGAAACGTTTCTCAAGAGTAAGTAAAACATGAGCGAAACAACTATGAAACTCAAGTAAAACATCTGAAATGATAGTGAAACTTTAAATTAATACATTATCATATTTTCTTAGTTTTCTATAAAATTCCCCAAACAATTTAAATGTGTTCCTAATTAAGTTAAAAATTTTCTTATTATTTTTGAGACATGGGTAGCAAGAGACCATTCAGCAAATAATCTTCACGCTTAATTCGATTTCGATTGTTAAAGTTACACAATTTAGTCAAAGAAACGAAAATACCAGGAAATCAGCTTTTGAAGGAACAAGGTGATGTTTAGGACTGTACTTGATTTCTTCACAAATCTCTATCTAATAATTATTATTTCTTCTCCAAACTGTTAGAACTTCTACAGTGAAATTTCCAATGAATGTTGATTACAAGTCTAAACTTATTCAACTACTCTGCAAGTAGAATTCAACTCAACTTAGTAAGACTCAGCTTTTGAAAAACCTGGTGATATCTGATGAGAAGTTGCCAAGCAGTTGAAAAACTCTAGTGATTTCTTCACAAATACTTTTGGACTTTCTGAGGCTTGGATATGGTCACAATCGACCCTCGGTCACACTCATTTATCCCTTTTACACTTTAATCCTTAATTTTTCCCATCGATATGATTTTCTTGTCTTTTTTTCCTTTTCTAACCTAGGCAAGAAAATCTTCTCTAGAAGTGTTTAACAACCCTTTTGTATTCTCATGCCATAGTTGGGCTTTAGCAGCAAAAAATTCACTGATTTTTTTCAAGAGGAAAAAATGTGGATAATTGCCCACTAGAACAAGGGCCCTGTTCGGGTGAAGAATCAACAGTAGGAAAAAATTGAACAAGAAAAATGTTTTCATATGCATAATAATTTTGCATTGCTATAAGCCTATAAGATGTATTTCCTTCTCATGGAAGTGGAATTGTACATAATATTGAATTAGTTGAGGTGTTTTGCTTCCATGTTTTGCCTTCTTTGTCTGCTTTCTCAGTCTGGTTAGTCTATTTGATTCAGATTTGTTTGGACTCTATCTTTTGAAAGAACATATAAAGTTGCATTGGGATTGGTAAGGCACTTTCTTTGATTTGGGATTTGTTCTCCATACTTCTAGCATTGTAGGGATATAAGCTTTTTGAAGCCTTGTCTAGTTGTTTGCTTTGGTGTTACTTATCATGTTGCAACATAGGTCAATTGTCTGATTGCCTTAGCGTTTCAATTACTCCTTTTAATTTTATTTGATAAGAAACTATTGTTGTATTTTTCTATAAATTCACATTAGAAAGTACAATGTAATTTCATCAATTCTTTTCTTATTTTTGTGGCTAAAGATTCATGTTTCACGGATGCATGATGTGGGAGTAGCAAGAAGGAAGAAAAAGAAATCAATAATCACCAAAGAAATTCTAATCTACAACAGAGTATTTGTGTTACCTACTTAATTGTACATCTTTTGGGGCTTTTAAAAATAATAATAATAATAAGGAAAAGGGAAAAAAGGAGGAAGAAGTTAAGGCTGCATTTGGCTCATGGCTATATTGAAAATGGAGAAAGATAATTTGTGGTCTTAAAAAATTTGTTCTTTGTAGAATTTCAAAAAATTGTGAAATGGGGTTCTTTTGTGTTGTACTGGAAACAAAGTTGTTTCAGTTTTTTCTTGTTATCAATATATTTCTATTTTCTATTATGTGTGCACACCTTGAGTTTCTTTTTTCTTTTTTAATTTTGGCAGGGGTTTCAATGATGCCATTAATGGATTCCATGATGATGGTTGGTTAGTGTTGGATTCAGATGGAGTTGAAGATGTAATAATTGCAATTAATTCAACCAAGAATATGGGCACCCATGTCACTAATGCAAATGCTCTCCCACTGCCTGAAGGCATTCTCTGTGCAAAGGCCTCCATGTTACTCCAGGTAAGCTCTAAGCTTATTACAACATTTTTCTTTGCCCTCCTTTTTCAGATGATAGTGCGTCATCATCAATTCCATCACACAGTTAACAGTTAATGTTGTTTTCAATTCTTATCGCATGATGAGAAATCAATTGAGGCACTCCATTAGAAAATAACAAATATGTGAACTCAATGGTCAGAAACTTACAAATGGATTTCTGTATTGTTTTTCCTACTCTAATTGCTATTTGTATAAATCTACTGAATGGCTATTTCCTGAATCTCTTATTAAACTGGATGATATTATTTTTCTCCATCTATTTCATGTATTGTTTTTCCTACTTTAATTGCTATTTGTATAGGGCGAAGTGCAAGATGGCTTAAGCGCACATCGGACCTTGGATTTGGCATCTAGTCTTGAGGCAGGCTCTGCCGTGAATCGCACAAGTGGAGATGCTCCTACAAACACTTCTAGCCTGTGCTCTGTGCTGACAATCACCTTCCAGTTCTCTTATGAAATCCACCTTCGGGACAGCATTGTGACCATGGCTTGACAGTACTTGCAGAGTGTCATTTCATATGTACAGCGGGTTACACAGCCATATCTCCCACTCGACTTGGATCACATATGGGGCCAAAGCTACCTCTGGGGGTCTCCAAGAGCTCTTACACTTGCTCATTAGATCTGCCAGAGCTATAGGCAAGTTCTACCATACTAACTCAGTGTCTCTACCTTAAATGATATGCAAAAACCTGATGTTGAAATTCCCTACTTGTGGTTGATCAAAAACTCACTCGCGCTTAGCATTCGCCAGCACTGAGCATTTCCTACTACAAGCATGTCTTTTCTTTTCTTTTCTTTTTCATTTTTTTGCCTGCTATCTAATTACCTAAATTTCCTTCTATGCAGCTGTATTTTAATCCTGCTACTGTGAAAATGCTGAGCAACCTGAAGGTATTGTTGACATGTGGATTGTCTTTGACATTTTGCATTGTGATGGTACTGGCTATGACATATTTACATATTTTTCAGTAAATTGAGAAAATTCAGCTCTTGAGATGTGCACCATGGATTTGAAATCCTCCTGTTGTGTTTAGCACCCTGGATTTGAAATCCTCATGTTGTGTTAGGCACCCTAGATTTAGAATCCATAGTATAGTTACTGAGGTTTGAATTTAATTACTAAATCAACTTTAATAACTCTAATCATTGAACATATGTAATGTTTCACGTGTTTTCTAAGTAGCCATTGTTTAAATTAAATCCAACTGTTACAATGCTACGAAGGCTCTTTCTTCATCCAAACCCAAAGACCCAACCTGAGTTTGGGTTAGGTTGTCAAGTTCCTCAGGCTGGAAAATGCCAACCTGATTTGAATTTTGGTTGGGTTCAGGTTGAGCAAATTTGGGTCAGGCTAGGTAGGGTTGGGAATGATCACATGTATTTGGGTTGGGTAGGGTTGTGTTCGATTAGGTTGTGTCAATCATAGAGGATTTTGGTTGGACACCTTGGGTTGGAATTCAGGTTGGGTCAAGCATAGAGGATTCCAGTTGGTCACCTTGGGTTGAAAGTGCTTGAATATTGATTTTCTGTATGATGAAGATTGTTTGAGTAATATTTATTGGTCCAGTTCATGATGGCGAATGGTAGTCTAGTTCGGGTTCTTATTCATACGGATGTTACAAAGTACCTAAGCTTCAAACTTGTGGACGGGGGCTATGTCTTTAATAAAGGAAAGGTAACCCCATTTCTGTTCGTTAAACTTCAATGTGTTGATGATCTATTCCGCCATCACTTCGGCTTTCAACAGTTCTTATGCCTACACTTGCTAGTCGTTGTAACAGGTTCACAAGGTTCCAACAACAGACATGGAGGCCCTCAAATCTCCATTGATAGGCTTATTTGAAAAGTGTCATGCTCATAAGTTTTTCATCTATGTCCAAAATTATGTAGAAAATGATCCCAAGACACATAAGGGTTGGACCTTATAAGAGTGATGACTAGAGAACTTATCGCGTATGTTCTTGATCTTTCACGTGCATATACAAAATTATTTCATATTGAGAATACTTTATTATAATAATGGAAGTATCTACTATTAAGTTTGGATTTATGTGCCTTGAATTGAACAACTCACATTCTCACATGGATTTTTTTAAGTTCAGACCAATCTGTATGATTTTGTCATGAGGCCGATCCACTACAAAGCACTGTAGGTTAAACTTAACCTACTATGCAATGTGTGGAGCCCCATTGTGATATGTGCATGACATCCATCAGTGCATCATGTGTGCCCCTTCATGTTCTCCTTGGCTCTCAAAAATAGGCAGATCCAAAAGTCAAGTGGATTATACCGTGTAAAATCATGCTCAAAACATAAAAAATCACATGGTGTGGCCCACCTTAGCTTTGGAATGGCCTGATGTTTGGGGTGTCCATTCATCTCATTGGTGCATCCTCTGAAATATACAAAAACTTGTGGACCCCACATGCAAGGTGGAATTGGAATTACATTACTGTCAAGCATAATTCAAAAGCCTGTAAGCTCAGCTTGACTTCATGATTTAATATTTAAGTTAGATAATTGGAAAATGTTTGGGGTAACACGTGTAATATCCTGGTTGAAGGCATTACTCTCCTCACGAAAGGTGGGAGTTTTGAAGCACCCTAACTTTTACTAATGGACAACTTAACCATGTGAATGACTCTACCTAAGTCATTGGCTGAGTTTAGCTGAAATGGTTGATCTATTCTGTTTTTGCAAATTTAGTTGGTATTGCTATACCTATATTAGTTGGTATTTTGAATAGCTTAATGTTTATTTTGTCTTTGGCTGTTGCAGATTTTGCTTGTTCAGAAATGAGAAGATCAGTGTATGCTCCCGAGTATTGTCTTTCTTTTTTATGTCATCTTGTCGTCGTTTTTCTCTATAATTTAGTTATTCAGTTTTGGGGCATAACTTTTTCATATGATACATTGTTTGTATGATGAAATTGATTTTCAGCCATGTGTAGTAAGCTTTCGGATCAAAGCGAAGCTGAGAATAGGGTGTTAGTTGATGGCGAATTGATAACCAGTAGAGGCACATCCATGGAGTTCTCGCTTGCGATTGTTGAGAAGCTATTTGGCTGTGCGAAGGCATTGGATCTTGTTGTCAATGAGAACTTTAAATAGACATATAACTATTATGTTGGCATTGTACTTTTGTAAATGGATTAAAATGAATGATTGTATTTTTGATTGAATGAATGAATAATTGTGTTTAATTGAATGAATGAATGATTTAGCCATGAAGTATTTATCTATATTAGGTTATATGAGTTGATCTATCAGGGCATGTACTACAATGGTAAGATATGCCATTATTATATTATATTTAATTATTTAACTTTTTAAAAAAATAGATACGACTATTAACCGTAGCCCTTTATCTCAAAACTGTGGCTGTTACTAATTTCAGCCTATTGCTACGGTTCTTGCTCTACTTTTAGCTACAGATATAATCCGTAGCTGTATATACTTTAGAGCTACAGACAATATTGCTACGAATTTAAGTCGTACCTATTATTTCTATGGCTACAGATTAAATCCGTAGCCATAGCTTTAAGACCTATGACTATGGTACCAATGGCTACAGTTGTGCTACGGATTATAACCGTAGCCATAGGCCTTTAGCCACGGCTTTTATCTGTAGCCTTTGTCTAGTTTTCTGGTAGTGTGATAAAGCTCCAAGGAGCGTATTACATTAAAGACCACAGAAATTACAAAAGGGGCTTGTCTTTAAGCCTAGGGGGGCTGCTCAGAAGGCATGTCTTCAGCAGAGGCCTCAGATTTAGAGTTAACATCTTCGAAACTAGAGAGGTCTAATTCAGGATAAACCTCCTTAACCTTTTCAGTACACTTCATAAATACCATCTGGTACAAGGCATCCTTGTCTTCTAAATATTCTTTAGAAGACTTGAATTCCTTGACAGCATCCGTTCAAGCTAAGGAGATAGCCGCTTGAGCCTCTACCTCAACCTTCTCGAGCTTTGCCTTCGCTCCACATTATAGGCCTCCCATTGAGTCGACCTATCAGAAGCCTTAGCGAGAAGCTTCTTTGTTACCTCCAACTTGGCAGCTATATTTGAAGCTCGAGCCTCCACAATAGAGTGGACTTAGTCAGTCGTAATGGCCACAACTTGAGACTCCTCAACAGCAACGTAAAATTGTTTGGCCTCAACTCCCTTTTGCAAGAGTTTATTCTCATTCTCCCATACTTCCTTCTTCAAGCACACAACATCGCGGTGTACCTTCAAGAAGTAAGGTGCGAACTACTAAAAGAATGAGAGAAGGTGTCAAAAATCGAATGAAGAAAGGGAAAAAATACTTAAGAGGATCGACTTACCTCAAGGAAACTCTTCGTCGCAGGCGCAAGGATCTCATTTGGTGAAGAGTCCAACATGCCGAGGAATTCAGCAGTGGAGATATGTCATTTTGCCCATGGCATGAGCTCCTCTATAGCCCCACGTGTCATCATGGAAGGACACTGTCTCTCCTCCCGAGCCTCAAAGGGCCCAGTAGGAGGCCTGCTGGCCTCACCAGCCTCTACGGGCTAAGCCTTGGCGGAAGGCTCAGCAGCTTCCCGGACCTAGGTGGGACAAGCCTCCTCGCGGGTGGTCGCTTCGACTGTCACCTCAGCAGCAGAGGCAGGCTTAGTGATCACTGCCTCATCCTCAACCTCAACCTCCACGGCAGTGGGAGATGAGGGACCGACTCTCCCTTGACTTTTGGAGGTAGTCTTCGGCTTCTTCGCCTTCTTCACTGGCACAGTCTCCTCGGGGAGAGGTGCCTTGTGCCTTGAGATAGGTTTCAATAAAGGACGAGCTTCAGGCATTTCTACATCAGTTAGAGCAGACAGGGATTTAGTTACGAATTCATAAATTTCCTAAGCCCTAAAGGTAGGCCAAAGCTCTTACCTGTAAGTAGGGTATCGAGACCCGACTCGAGCAGGAGCTCCGGTTGAAGAAGTCTTCTCCAAGATCAGTTTTCCTCTCCTAGTGACCTTGCTCCTCGGATCCGAGCAAGAGAGCCGTCTTCTAGGATGGAAGGATTTTTGGGAATATATGCATCAAAGAAGACATATGGGAACTATTAAGAACATCAGAGATCCTAATTAAGAAATGATTAAAAAAAAAAAAAAAAAAGAGCTAAGTCCAAGGAAAGCCGACCAGGAGCAGTAAATGTGGTGGGAACCAAGCCACGACGCAAAGTCAAGTCCGATACTTCCCAATTGCCAAAGCCCAAAACCACTTATCTTTCCAATTTTTAATGGAGGTTAGGACGTCTGTGACCATACCCCCTCTAGTCCCCCTCAAGTAAAAAGATAGTACCAGCCCTTATAAAAACGATTGGGCTTCACTTGGTACATGTGGAGGAATTCGTCGACGGTAAGGTCGGGTTGCTGAGGTCAGACCAAAGAAGGAGCAACCGATCAACGCCCTCCAAGCATTGGGGATCAATTGCTCCGGTGCCAACTCCATATGGGCTAGCACCTGTCTTACTATGCTTTATAAAGGGAGCCTATAAGGCCCGTATCCTAGTATGTACCGTTCCTTAGGCTTCATCGGTTCTCCCGATTGAATTCCAGTGACCCGGGACACGTAGATAGCATTTACGCACGACCATAAGTCGTATCACATAAATTTGAGTCAGCTCGACCCGAGACTTATACCCTTGTAACCACGCCGTCATCGTGGTTCTAACAGTGCATCTTACCCACCGATGCGATACCCAGGCCATGAGTTGTGGACCGGCGCATATTTCAGAAAAATGCCACCATTTACAAACCCCAAGAGAATCTCTACCAAACATCAATCAATCAATCAAAGTACACAACTCATCAAGTCAAGTCCCCTACCCATACCTCTCCCATCCAAAGTCAACTCTCTCTCTCTCTCTCCACCCATCCCTTCCTTACACCCATCACCATCCCTCTTTCTTATCCATCACTCTCTCTCTCTCTCTCTCTCTCTCTCTCATTTTCTCTCTTCACTGTCAAGCTACCAAGGGAGAAACCATCTAAGCTTTCCAAGAGGAGAAGCTAGGTGTGGCCCACTTCCTACTCCAAGATCCTCACCATCCGACCCTTCAAATCTCATCATCTCCATCAAAGGGAGAGCTTAAGAGCCAAGGATTCCAAGGAGCTAAAGAAGTGGAAATCGGTGGGTGTACATAGTACTAGATTGTGATTTTTGTTATAGGGCCCACATGATTTGGGACCCATCTTGTTGTATGTGTTGTATATGGCCCATCTAGGGGAGCTCATAGTGGCGGAGCTCCCCCGCCTCAGGTCTCTCTCTTTATCTCCCTTTCCCATCTTGTGGCCCACCATGATGTATTTTTTTATCCATGTCGTCCACCACGTGGACCACACCGCTGTCCACTAATAAACCCACGTTGTTGACCGTCCAGCTGCCTCATTGGCTGTCTGTTTTTAGATAGTCTTGATGAAGGGATAACACAAATATCATCCTTGATTCAAAAGGGTGGTGAGCCACAGTATAGTGACCCTACCTGGATGGATGTATTGCACCCCTACCATCCATATGCAGTAGTACGGATCTGTCGTTAGAGGGCTGCACCAATAACAGCGGCACCGTCTAGACGGGTCTGGACAGCAAGCAACAAATATCAGGTTGGGTTGGGCCACCACGTGGACCCCACGTGAAGTAAGTGTTTTGTCCTGACCGTACAGTGGACGGTGGGGCCTGCCTCAATGTAAGTGCCTTGCATCCAGGTTGTCCGTCCAAGACGCTGGATGGTAGGCTGATTTTAAAAAAAATAAAATAAAATTATATATATATATATATATATATATATATATATATATATGTATATGTATATTATTGTGGGCCCCATGTGGGACCCACCTTCTATGAAAAGCAGATTGGCCGGTGTACCTCCAGCAGCTATAGCTGCTATGAAGACGTCAGCAAGTTATCCACCGTTGAAGTATGGGTCTTATCCACACCGTCCAGATGGCTGGACGGTGGGACCCACCTCTGATGTATCTGTTTCTCCACACCATCCATCTGGTGTGGGTCCCATGCAGTAGCAGCTGCTGATAGATTTACAACAAAAAGCTCTGTGGGCCCCACTGTGAGGTATGTTTTATATCCCAATTGTCCGTTTGTTTTGGTAACAAGTGGGACCTATAGTGACGTCACCAAGTCCTGTGGGTCCCTCCATGATGTATACGTTGATCCACACCGTCCATGTGTGGGGCCCACTGTATGATGTATGTGTTACATTCAAACAGTCCATTCAGATGGTGAGCTCATCTTAAGGCTTGAGACAAAAAAAATAAGACAAATCTATTTATCAAGTGGACCACACTACCAAAAACAGTGGGGATTGAATGTCTACCATTAAAACCGTCTGGGTCACAGAAGTTCTGCATCAATATGAAACTTATTCTTCCTTTTAATCCGTGTCTTCGTGACCGTATGAACAGATTGGATGGAAAATAAATGCGACGGTGGGCCCTGCGATTTTTAAGCAGTGAAAATCATTATCTCCACTTCTATTTGTGGTATGGTCCAGATGATCTTTTGATATGATTATATTTTTGGGTAATGCTCTACAAAGATCTCTAAAATAGATGAATGGTGTAGATGGTGCGACCCATTGATGTGGCCCACTTGATGTATATGAGGCCCATTAGTGCAACCCATGTGATGCAGCCCACTTGATGTATGTAAGGCCCATTGGTGCGGCCCATGAGATGTGGCCCATTGTGACGTATATACGGCTCGTATTTAAGTGTCATTGTGATGTATATGTAGCCCGTATTTGAGGCCCATTGTGATGTATATGCGGCCCGTATAATGAGGCCCAGTGTGATGTATTCGAGGCCTATGGGAAGTGGCCCAATGCGATATATATGAGGCCCAATGTGAACTATATGAGGCCCATGAGTGTGGCCCAACTCGATGTATATAAGATCCTTATATGAAGTCCATTGTGATATGTATTAGGCCCATGTGATGCGGCTCATTGTGATGTATTTGAAGCCCATGTGTTAGGCCCAATGAGATGTGTATTGGACCCTTATGTGAGGTCATGGGCCCACTATATGTTAGACTTTATGTGGGCGACTCCTTGGGAGAAATGTTGGTTAAATGTCCACGTTGATGGGCAATGATGGTTGAATGTCTACATTGTGACCTTCCCTTATGCCTTGTTAGGCCAATTCTCATCGATGTCGATTATTGATGCTGATTATCAATGCCGATTATCGATGCTGATTATCGGTGTGGATTGTCGATGTTGTATCGATGCTAATCATCGGTGCCGATTATCGATGCTGAATAGCGTGCCGATTATCGAGGCCTATTAACGGTGTCGATTATTGATGCTGATTATTAGTGCCAATTATTGAGGCCGATGCTGGTCATCAATGTTGATTATTCTAACGCCCTGAAAATCGGGGGTCGAGCATAGATTCAACTCCCGCATTCCAACGCATCACTTATGCAACATAAATAATGATGATTGAATGTTGTCCGTGTTAGTGCATTAAAGATGAATGGGATTAAACCAAAACAACATATCATACTCCAGAGACAGTTAAATTATGCCAGCGGAAGACTGTGATAGATATATAATATACATAAACTGTTGTAAGTCTCCAGAGTGTGAACATGTTACTAGGTTAAATATATCCATGTATACAAAAAAAATGGACAAAGTGAATAGATAAGGGTGTTCCAAAAGAGCAAACTAAAGTATAATGGCATCTAATCAGTAACCCTGTAACCCCATCCATTAGAAGATGGTTTACATAGACCCGCCTGATAGCTGCATAAAGGAGAAACCCTCCTCATCATCATAAAGATCCGGCTCTGCTTCGCAAGCATCGCCATCATCTGAAACTCAAACAGGGTCTGCTTGGTGTGTACACACCGTCCTGTAACGTGAGAGTGAGTGATCAACTCAGTGGAACAATAAAGCAAAGGTTAACATATTATCAATTCAATCAAGCAGTAATGATAAAGCAGTAAATCACATATTCCTAAGTACTCTTGTTAATGCAAGAATGGTATGAATGTATGATGCATGCCTTCGCCTACGCTCCCTCAGCGACTTCATCTCATGTTCGTGCATGAGCAACACTACCTCAGTGCTTGACCTGCTACGCCTGAACGCACGTGTAATATGGTGCATGCATATGATTACCAAGTTCTTATTAGTCCTTTTCATATAGCAAGGTTGGGAAACTGAGGTACCGCCCTTATATCAATACCCAAACAATGATCCATTCTAGGGTCGTCAGTCCTAGTAAATCTTATACAATATTGCGGTTCTTGGTCACTGCAATGGGCTCATCGCCAAATCATTACAGACCTAGTTTATACTCTAGATGCTACGAAAGGGTTGTCGCCTCTATGTACACTCAGAGTATGCTCAAGGTCACTACAAAAGGCACATCTAGGGCTATCAGGGCTGTTGCACGAAATCGTTACACTACTCCCCCATCACCCATCACGGCTTTGTCACCAAAACAATGTAGGCCGACAGCTCGAATACAGTGTCCCATACCACCGTATTCAGCTCACGAGTCTGGATTGCTCACTGGTCACTACGAGGAGGCTCGTTGCCCCAGCATAGGCCGACAGCTCGACCACGGTGTCCCATACCACCATGTCCGGCTCATGAGTCTTAGCAGATCGAGGTACCAAGGTTAACGGGATTTCCACTAGTGAGTTTGGTACCTTAAGTTCAAGCAGTAGCATCCAAACATGGTGAACATACATAGGGCCAATCGGGTTACTTGACGAGCTCAACTAGCACGAGCACACATCGAGTTGATCGACATGAAGTGCGTAAACACTCCGTGTGGCCTAACCACTGTCGATAACTGAAGTACGACTCGGATTCGTTGAACACATCCTGTGTGGCGAAACAACATCATCCACCAATCTAGGTTCTGTTACCGATTGCCTAGACTATACAATATCCCCAATCACATTCAATTACAACAAATATCCTAGAAGATAGTTAAAGCAGTAATGGATCAAGATTTCAAATCATACAACGATGTCCGCTTTAGGGCTACTAGGGCTGTTGCACTAAATCGTTACACCACTCCCCATCACCCTTCACGGATTTGTTTTTGTATTTTATACATAAATATAGATTTATACATATGCATTACATAGATAAACAAACACTATAATATACGGTACATGGAGGAAAGTATACACATAGTTAAAGTAGTTAAGAATCATATCTCAACACCCTTATACATTGTAATTTACTAACTACTTACTCATTCATACAATTTTACAAATACGTAGACTACACCTTCCAACATACCTGTAATATGCTAGTTATAACACATGTCGTAGCGAATCCTTTCACAAAGGAGTTGCCACATGAACCACGATCATGCATTCACGACCAATAGTCATGGCAAGCATAAATCATAGTTCCATATTCATTCAAACATTTCTACAGACACTTAGGCTACATGTTATAACATACACAACGTATATCGGGATAACATGTATTAGGCTAATCCGTTCACCAAGAAGTTGATCCACATGCATCTAGCATACATAGATAGCAATTAATCATGGCAAGCACAAATCTGAATATCATACGTATACGGTGTTTTCTACAAATATGAGGAATACAGTATATTCAACCTAGTTAACGCATAACTGAAAAATGAAACGGACAGCACTTTGTACATGTGTAATAGCATTCACGTCAGTAATATATCATTAACTGACATTGAAAGCCTTGAAAACTATAACCTATACGTTTAAAGTTTGCACCTTATGCTGTAGAAGTGTAACGAATTCGCTAGAAACTCTAAGGCTTCATCAACGAGGGTATATCAAACTATAGCATGAGTTGGGTTAGTTATTTCATTACCTACACTACCTAAAACCCGAAAACAGATTAGGGTTAGGTTTTCTTACCTAAGAACGGGATCGGTATCACCGGTAGAGCGGTACGGAAGGGCTGATTCAGTCCGTGGAATGATGGGATTGAATCCCAGGGATGAACTCCAACACACACTCTCTCTCTCTTTCCTCTCTTCTCTCTCCTAGGGTTTCCCAAATTCGTATGGGATGAGAGAGTGAGGGCTTAAGGCCCTTATATAGGCCCAAAACTGATGAGAATGGCCCCAGGGCTAAGGTATACTTAGGTTATATCCAAAGAGCGTCTGTTTCAATTCAACGTAGCATTTTCAGAGCCCCCCTTGAGCCAAAGGTCGAACTTAAGCTCTCTGACCATGGATCTAGGTCAAGTTAAGTTTTTGTTCCAATCAGGTTTCCAGATCGCATGTGGCGGACCAGTTTCATTTCAACGGTCACCGAAACTCGATCAAGGCCACAAGTATACTGACCTATGTATGAAATTTCTCCTAATCAAAAGGTGTATTTGGGTCAGATTCTGACAGTCTGATTGCTTATATTAGGCTCGCAAGCGACAAGTCTCAGATTACTTAAATTAGATTTAAGTTCTAAAGAAAACCACATTTTCTCACACTCTTCGCTCCGGGCTCAAACGAATAGCCCCGGGACACTATCTGGAGTTTATTTCCAAGATTGGTTTCAAGCCCAGCAAGGCGGTCATAATTATATAACTTCGTATTATTTAAACTTTTATCGTGCGGTCCAAATCCGATACGGAATTTCAATGTATTCTCGAGAGTAACTGGGTAATGAGATTGATCCTAGATTTCAGGGTAACCTAGCGTCGATGATTCTACAAGTTTTGGGTCTTGTAGATTGTATTTAAAGTGATTCAGGCGGATTTCACAGCTACTCAAGTTTAGCGCTTAGTTAAACTTGTCTAATTTCTAAAGGATTTGAGGTTTGAGAGGTTCAAAAGGGGTTAGGATCTACCCCTTGCCTAAGGACATCTAACTCCAAGTTGGCAAAAATCTGGGGCATTACAATCTAGCCCCCTTAAAAATAATTGTCCTCGAAATTGCCTAAGGGTAGTAAGTAAAGATTTTATTATTCCTCTTACTCAAGGTTTACTGATTTCAAGTTTATATGCGTGGTACGATGTATATTATCTATGTTAGTTTGGCTCATGTTCGTCTACCCCCCTTACAAATATCCTTTATCTCGTGCTTATACCCTGGTGGTTTGCTACAATTCATTCCTTTATCTATTTAACGTCTCGACAATAATTTCCAATTATTGAGAGTAAGATATTTTGTTTCAAAGGTCGACAATAAGGAGAGACGGTTGTAGTGGGCTTGATCCCGATATATCGATCATCTACCTGACCAAGGTAGAAGGCTCATCCTATCCCTTCCTAGTCCTGGTAGATCCTGGTCTTCTGCTCGGTCAAAGCAGTGAGTCCATCGGTAGTCGCCCAGGATTGAGAATTGGGTCAAGCCACGAATGCTTCGCAGTTGTAAATTCCCGTAACTCCGTAGTCTGCTCACTCTAAAAACTTAGGGAATTCCTCCCATGAAGGGTTCAAATTTTCTAGTCATAAGGTTGCCCGTTGGGTCTTGATCTAGGAGAGTTCTCATCTTAATTCATATCTATGGTAGTAGTTAAACTCAAACTCGTACTCATTATTAGGCCCTTTCTTTAATACGAATTAGTTTAACACTTGAACCCTAATTGATTTCCTTCGATGACTTCATTACTAACATTCTAAGGGAGATTCAGATCCTATTTAGTGACCTATCTTTGCATATAGTTTGGATCAATTCCATTCGATCCTAGGCCAATGGGCTATCAGCCTACTAAGTTTCCGTTACGCCTTAACTCGACCACATTCATAACCTTTCTACCCCCCTTAAAAATAATTTTAACTTTCAAGGCTCAAAGATCTATGTCCTGATCCGTATGTCGAAACAAGGTGTACTTTAGGACCTATCTTTAACATGAAATGGGATGCAGTCTCCCAATAGATTGGTCTGCCTTTCATCGATGATGTGTACTATGGCATTGATACCTATAGTTATAGAAAGGAGCTAAAATGATGAGTGTTGTAGTTGATTTCAGGGACGAGTGTGAGTTTGTGGCAAGGTGCCTAACTATATCAGGGAAGGATCTTTGCCATGGTCCCGACTTACCTCTTTAATCATGTTTAGTTGAATACTGTAAGATAATCTACATTATTAGTGCATAAGGAAGTTGGACAAAATAGGTTAACGGGCAGACTATCTTTCTAAGGCCATATGCACAATATATATGCCCGAATGGTCTGTGCTTTAAGACCTAATCCCTAACTCTATGTTTGTAACACCCAGAAAATCGGGGGGTCGAGCAAAGCTCAGCTCCCGAGTTCTAACGCATCACTTATGCAACACAAATGATGATGATTATGATAAGAGCATTGAAACATGAACGAGATTATAACAAAACAGCATATCATACTCCAGACACAGTTAAATTTGTAAGCGGAAGACTGTGATAGATATATAAAATATATAAGTTGTGGTGAGTCTCCAGAGTGTGATAATGTTACTAGGTTAATTCATTACAAGTACAATTCCAAAATATATCAAATGCGTAAGGTCCTCTAGTCAACATCCATGTAACCCCATCGATCAAGACACGGCTCACATGAAGCCGCAAGAATACAGCACATACAAGAAGGCATCCTCGTCATCGCAAAAGTCCAGCTCCACCTCATAAGCATCGCCATCACCTACAGCTACAACAGGGTCTGGTTGGTATGTACAACACCGTCTCGTAACGTGGGAGTGAGTGATCAACTCAGTGGAATAATAAAGCATAGGTTAACATGTTATCAATTCAGTCAAGCAGTAATGATAAAGCAGTACAATCAACATTCCTAAGTACTGTAATTAATGCAAGGATGAGATGTGATTATGATGCATGCCTTCGCCAACATACTCCCTCTGTGGCACCATCTTATGTCCGCTGTATGCTGTCACCCTCAGTTCTCCACATCTTCCAGGCACATGCAATACGATGATGAGCATGATTACCAAGTTGTTATTAGTCCATTTTAAACAGCAGTATTGGGAAACTAAGGTACCTTCCTTATATCATTCCCAAACAATGATCCATTCTAGGGTCTCAATCCTAGAAATCTCATACGATGTATAGTTCTAGGTCGCTGTAAGGGCTGCTAGGGCTGTTACACGGAACCGTTGCACCACTCCCCCATCACTTTATCAATACAGGCCTAGTTTATACTCTGTTACTATGGGAAGGCTCGTCGCCTCACCACATATTTAGAGTATACTCGAGGTCACTACACCGGGTACAGTCAGGGTAGCTAGGGCTGTTACACGAAATCGTTGCACCACTCCCCCATCACCCATCAAAGCAGTGTAGGCTGACAGCTCGAATATAGTCTCCCATACCACCATAATTAGCTCACGAGTCTGGTTGCTCAATGGTCACTACGGGGAGGATCGTGGCCCTAGCGTAGGCTGATAGCTCGACCATGGTGTCCTATACTACCATGCCTGGCTCATGAGTCTTAGCGGATCGAGGTACCATGGTTAACGGGATTTCACTGGTAAGGTTAGTACCTCAGGTTCAAATAGAGGCTTCCAAACATGGTGAACATATATAGGATAGATCGGGTTACTTGACGAGCTTAGCTAGCTCGAGCGCACGACAAGTTGAACGACATGAAGTGCATAAGCACTTCGCGTGGCTAACCACTATCGCCAACTGAAGTACGACTCGGGTTCGTCGAACACATTTCACGTGGCAGATGAATCTCAGCCATGAATTCAATCCCGTTACCGATTGCCTGGACTATACAATAGCCTCAATCACATTCAGTTACAGATAGTTAAAGCAGTAATGGATCAAGATTTCCAATCATACAATCAAATATCCAATATTGTCCACTTAGGGCTGCCAGGGCTGTTGCACGGAATCGTTACACCACTCCCCCATCACCCTTCACGGCTTTTATGGAATATAACTTAAACATGTGAAGTAGTCAGAGCAGAATTAAATAAACAAGTAATTCAAACATATTAACAAGCATGTTATAAAACACAATGCAAACAGGAAATCCAAACACATACGTTTCATAAACCAGTAAGTGAATAACCTAAACAACTTACATGAAGGAAATCATATACATCTCTAAGGTAGTTGAGAATCCTATCTCAACACCCTTATACATTACAATTTACTAACTACTACTCATTCATACATTTCAACAAACACTTTAGACTACATACATCAACATACATGACGTATGTTGATCACATAGGTATTAAGCCAAATCCTTTCACTAGGGAGTTACCCCAATTATAACATGTGTGCACCCACGACGGACAGTCATGGCAAGCAGGAACCCAAGTTCCATATTCATTCAGTCATTTCCACAAACACTTGGGCTACACATTTTAACATATATAGTGTATATTGGCCGTGGCGTGATTTAGGGCAAATCCTTTCGTCAAAGGGATATCGCCTATACAATGATCATATATCCATGACAATTAGTCATGGCGAGCACGAATGCGAATTCTATATTCATTCGGTCATTTTCACAAACACTTAGAATACACTCTTTTAACATACATAACGTATACTAGCAAAAGCATATATTAGGGCGAATCCTTTTGCCGAGTGAGTATTATACATATATATAGCATGTTCATACAGTAATTAATCATGGCTAACATACTTTCAAAATTTGTATATATACGGTATTTTCTACAAATACGAGGAATACAGTATATTCAACATAGTTAACATATAACCGAAAAATGAAACGGACAACACTTTGTACATGTGCAATTGCATGCAGATCATGAATCTATCATTATTTGACATTGAAAGCATTGAAAACCATAACCTATACATCTAAAGTCCGCACCTTATGCCGTAGAATCGTAACGAATACGCTAGAATCTCTAAGCCTTCGTCAACGACGATATGACGACCTAAATCACGAGTTACGTTAGCTGTTTCACTACTTGAATCAATCCAAACCCTAAAACAGGTTAGGGTTAGGGTTTTCTTACCTAGAAATGGAGTCGAAATCACCGGAAAAGCGATTAGAATGGAGTGGTTAAGCTTGCAGAGTGGCAGGGTAAGGTAGCAGGGAGCTTCTCCCACTTTCTCTCTCTTTTCCCTATTCTCTCTCCTAGGGTTTTTCTCAAATTCATATGGCTGAATGAGAGAGGGTTTTAAGGTCCTTATATAGCCTAAAACTACACCAAAATAGACGTAAGGTCAAGGTATACTTAGGTTATATCCAAAGTGGACCCGTTTCAACTCAACGGAGCACTTCTGGAGGCCCCCCTTGAGCCAAAGGTCGGACTTAAGCTCACAGACTCTGGATCTAGGTAGAGTTAAGTTTTCGTTCCAGTCGGATTCCCAGATCACATGTGGCAGACCAATTTCAATTCAACGGTCTTCGAATCTCGATCAGGAATTTCAAGTACACTGCCATGTATATGAAATTTTTCCTGATCTGAGGGTGTATTTGGGACAGATTTCGATGATCTGATTGCTTATATTTGGCCCGCAAACACCAAGTCTTAGATTACTTAATTTCTAAAGAAAACTAGGTTTTCTCACACTCCTCGCTCCGAACTCAAGCGAATAGCCGTGGGACACTGTCTGGATTTGATCTCTGAGATAGTTGTTAAGCCCAGCGAGGCAGTCCTAAGTCTATAACTTCGTATTATTCGGACTTACGACGTGCGGTCCAGATTTGATACGGAGTTTCGATGTGCTTCCGAGAGCAATCGGGTAATGAGTTTGATCCTAGATTTTAGGGTAACCTAGCGTCAATAATTCTATAAGTTTTGGGTCTTGCAGATCATATTTAAAGTGATTAGTGCGGATTTCGTAGCTAATCTAGTTTAGCACTTTGTTACTTTTGAAGGATAAGGTAGTGAAAGGTGAGATTTGTGAAGGAAAAGGGTTAAAAAAGCGATTTTAGATTGTGGGATTGAGTTCTGACAAGTTTATAAGATGTTAAGATCGACCCATTGCCTAAGGACGTCTAATTCCAGGTTGGCAAAAATCCGGGATGTTACAATGTTGCCCATTTGAGAAATTTCTTAAGCCCGAGCAAAGTATCCCTATTGGCTATGTGTTCTTAACACTTCTCAAAAGCGAAGTAACAAACTTTTGGTTGTAAGTAGTTTGGCCAACACGGAAGGAAAGTTGTGCAGTGGGTCTGAGCCAAATACATAGACCTTCTGCCTAACTAGGACAGAAAATTGTCATATCAGTTCTTAATCCTAGTTGATCCCGACCTTCTGCTTGATCAGAGCATTGAGTTCATTGGTAACTAATAGGATTGAGAATTCAATTCAAATCGCGAATACTTCGCTTATATATGGTTCTTTACTCTGTGTTCCCGATTGTCATAAGCCCTTGAGAAGACAATCCTAGGGGGTGTGTTGTTTTGATCTAACGTTCAATCAGAGGGATATATAACTTTTCTCTAAGCGTGAATAGTTTCTAAGTTAAAACACTTTTTCTAAGGGTTATTAAATAAGCCTATAAGTATTAAGGGGATTCAATGAAGGAATGAAATCTCACTCCAACCAAATTAAGCCAACTAACTAAATCTATCTTTCAATTGTCTTAGTATAATCAGTGTTTTACATTCCTTAGTATAACCAACCAATAGTTGTAATCCAAGGTCTATGCTTATATGCTAGATGATTTCATACCCTTTCTAATACAAGAAATTGTTTATCGCTTAGGGTCAAACGCTATCTAATTAGAATTAAGTTGCTTGAACTTGAATTTAACTACACTCGAGCACTACACACATGCTCATACTAGCTAAGAAGGTCCTAGGGTTCACATTATTAATTTGTTGGATTTTCTATACTATCATATCTGTTTGCAAAATCTAAGAGTACCAACTCTAGGTCCAAAACTCTAAGGGACTGTCTGGCCAGTGGTATGAAGTTGTATTAAATGGATTACATTGCTAATCCCACATCGGGATTGGAAATGACATGTTTGGAAGGAGGGTGGGATGGGATTAAAATCAATTTCATAGGCTTTGGAAAATGAGTCTTATGTTAGAAAGTGTGAGATGAGATTTGTGGGTTTGAAAAGTTATAAGACACAAAAGTTGGGTTTTGTGCTCATATAGGTGTGAAATGGTGAGGTCAAGAGGAGTAAGAGATAAGTTTAGAGGAGTAATGGTGGAGAGGTGGAAGGGGTTCACAATTGTCAAGTACAACTCCAACTACCGAGCATTCTACACATTCGATAACAAAAAGAGCTTCAAGCATTTCATTTAACCCAAAATCGTCACAATACATGGGATATAGCCTTACATGGACCGTGACAGAAGATGCATGTGAGCTAATACAATTAAGGCTTCAAACACTAAAACATACTACCAAACTACCACACTACGAAGCCACTCAACATGAAAACACAAAGGTCCTAACACAGCAATAAACAAACTACGAGACAACGGCATGGATGACTAGGCATCCAAGTCTAGCGACGGAGGAGGGGCACCCTTATCCTGTAAGCAGCACATGATAGTCTTCAAAGTACGAGTCACTTTCTTGAACTTGTGTTTCACAAGGCCCCGAAGATCCATAATATCCTATTATAGGACCGCCTGACCCTGTCGTAGGATAGTATGATCCTCCACAAGTCAAGCTATAAGAGCATCCCTAGCAGCCCGATCAGTGCCTTGCTCCAATGACGTAGGAGGGGAGCTCTCCTCCGTGTCCTGGGCCTCCTCTTCTTCTTCGCTCGCTTCCTCTTTTATTTCAGCTTCAACTTCTTCCTCACTCTCTTCCTCTTCACTCTCCGTCTCATCCTCACTCTCCTCAAGTCGAGTTGTCGTTGTCGTGGCCCGATTTCCATCTGGTTGAGAGTGGTTTCGTTGATGAAATGTTAAGGCACTGGGAGTTCTACGCCAAGATTGTAGCTGAACTCGCGTGCAATCTTACATATGAGAAGGCCAAAAGGGAGCGAATCAGTCCTTCTATTTGAGCGTGCAGTCAGAACGATCTGTCGTAAAATATACGTGGGCACGTATAACTTCTCTCCCTGCCCCACCTGGTATAGAAAGTCGACCATCAAGTGCGTACACTCACTGCAATTGCTCCACTTGAAGTAGACGTTAAATGTGCAGATATGGTGAAGCATACGAAAATCGTCCGTCATGTTTGACACCAGGAGGCTATTGTTGGGCTGCCACTGAACCAGTCGCCCACAGAGGAAATGCGTACGGCGATCCCTTTCACGTGCGCTCTTCAAATTCGTCTCGCTCGGGTGAACTTGGTCAAGAGGTATCCCCATGAGTCGAGCTATCAGGCCAGCGTCAATTGTGGCCTCCCGACCTCTTCCCAAGGGAATCTTGAACTGCAAGGGATCCAGCGTAGGCTCTCAAATATGAGCATAGAAAGCACGGACAATACCCACATTTGCACGATATGTTCCCTCAAACACAGGGCCCCAACCGGCCTCACCCAGGCACTTCACCAACAGATACTCTCCAAAGAGCCGCCCATCCACCTGAGCTTCAACAAGGACCCTACGGCCCTCATAAACTCCATGGGACAACTCTGCCAGTAGTGTTCTTGGAAGAGGAGCCTGAGGATCGAGGTCCCGCTTAGTCCGTATCTCACATTCAACGTCGGTGCTTGCGATGACGCCTCTCGGTCTCCTTGAACATGTGGGGCGACTAGGCTCGGCTTCATCCACGACACCCTTTCTCTTTTCCATGAGAAAAAGAATGATGGAAAATGAGAAAATGACCGCAATAACCCCGAATAGTGCCATGGAAAAAAGTGGAGGAAAGAGGAAAAAAGTTGGAGTCTTTAGGTCTCCACGGATTTGAGCCTCCAAGGGGTGTGTAAAGGCTCAAATGGAAGGGAATGAAGAGGGAAAGTGAAGAAAGAGGATGGGTAGTGGGTGCACACAAATTTGAGCCTCAAATAGGGGATTTAAGAACTCAAATGAGAGAGAATGGAGAGGGTAGGCAGCACTGGAGGAGGGTTTTTTAATGTGTGGTGAAGGTGGTGCACGAAAACGAAAGAGGAAGAGGTTGTAAGGGAGATTTTTGTGAAAAATTTGAAGTTTGAGAGAGAAAAGAAAGCTTGGGAGGGCACTTTGTGAAGGAGGGGTGACCTAGGAAGGGTTTTAACCGAAACTCCTTGCATTAGGGGGCCATACTACACCCCAAACACTATCGGCCCGAGCGGCCCGCCCAGCCGAGCTCGCTAGTCGACGAGCCCCTAGCCGGCCTCTGGAGGTTTTGGCGAGGGCTCGTCCCTTGAGTAAGGTCCTCTTGCCCCCCTTGGTGCAAAATATATGGGGTCCACCCTGGGTCCCTCTGGAAGTGCCCTGTTTGGGCCGCACCTCCGTTTTGAGTCTCTTTGGGTTATTTCGGATACTATCTGATGTACATTCGCATTTAGCGATTTCTAAAGGTTGGGGTGGGGGGCATTTGTGATCTAAACTCGTCAATAGATGGTCTAGAAGTGATTCGTAGTCGCCTCATGCAATCACGGAGGTGTACGGACTCGATTTCGGCGATCGTTTTCGGTGAACTTCGCCAATTGGCGAAACTGGGACTCCAATGACTGTTTCTACATTTTCCTCGCACCCACCTAAGTTAAAATGCATCAACGTACATCATGTGACCATAACCCAGGTCCGGTTTAATCCAAATCATGCTCTGATACCATCTTGTAACGCCCTAAAAATTGGGGTCAAGCACAGACTCAACTCCCACGTTCCAACACATCACTTATGCAACATAAATAATGATGATTGAATGTTGTCTGTGTTAGTGTATTAAAGGTGAATGGGATTAAGCCAAAATAGCATATCATACTATAGAGACAGTTAAATTATGCCAGCGAAAGACTGTGATAGATATATAACATACATAAACTGTTGTAAGTCTCCAGAGTGTGAACATGTTACCAGGTTAAATATATCCATGTATACAAAAAAAAATGGACAAAGTGAATACACAAGGGTGTTCCAAAAGAGAAAACTAAAGTGTAATGGCATCTAATCAGCAACCTTATAACCCCGTCGATTAGAAGATGGTCAACATAGACCAGCCAGATAGCTGCATAAAGGAGAAACCCTCCTCATCATCATAAAGATCCGGCTCCACTTCGCAAGCATCACCATCATCTGAAACTTAAACAGAGTCTGGTTGGTGTGTACATACTATCCCGTAACGTGGGAGTGAGTGATCAACTCAGTGGAACAATAAAAAAAAGGTTAACATGTTATCAATTCAATCAAGCAGTAATGATAAAGCAGTAAATCACACATCCCTAAGTAGTTTTGTTAATGCAAGAATAGTATGAATGTATGATGCATGCCCTCACCTACGCTCCCTCAGCAACTTCATCTCACGTTTGCGCATGAACAACACTGCCTCAGTGCTTGACCTGCTACGCCTGAATGCACGTGTAATGCAGTGCATGCATATGATTACCAAGTTCTTATTAGTCCTGTTCATACAGCAGGATTGTGAAACTAAGGTACCGCCCTTATATCAATACCCAAACAATGATCCATTCTAAGGTCGTCAGTCCTAGTAAATCTTATATGATATTGCGGTTCTAGGTCACTGCAATGGGCTCGTTGCCAAATCATTATAGACCTAGTTTATACTCTAAATGCTACGAAAGGGTTGTCGCCTCCAAGTAGACTCAGAGTATGCTCGAGGTCACTACAAAGGGCACGTCTAGGGCTGTCAAGGCTATTGCACGGAATCGTTACACCACTCCCCATCACCCATCACGGCTTTGTCACCAAAACAATGTAGGCCGACAACTCAAATAAAATGTCTCATACCACCGTATTTGACTCACGAGTCTAGTTTGCTAACTGGTCACTATGGGGAGGCTCGTTGCCCCAGCGTAGGCCGACAGTTCAACCACGGTGTCCCATACCACCATGTCCGGCTCATGAGTCTTAGCGGATCGAGGTACCAAGGTTAACAGGATTTCCACTGGTGAGTTTGGTATATTAGGTTCAAGCAGTAGCGTCCAAACATGGTGAACATATATAGGGCCAATCGGGTTACATGACGAGCTCAACTAGCACGAGCACATATCGAGTTGATCGACATGAAGTACGTAAACACTCCGTGTGGCCTAACCACTGTCGATAACCAAAGTACGGCTCGGATTCAACGAACACATCCTATGTGGCAAAACAACATCATCCACCAATCTAGGTTCTGTTACCAATTGCCTAGACTATACAATAGCCCTA
Source organism: Magnolia changhungtana (assembly GCA_030180095.1). Taxonomy (NCBI): domain Eukaryota; kingdom Viridiplantae; phylum Streptophyta; class Magnoliopsida; order Magnoliales; family Magnoliaceae; genus Magnolia; species Magnolia changhungtana. The sequence goes on from JASAUF010000649.1 coordinate 834,602, forward strand.
ATCACATTCGATTATAACAAAATATCCTAGAAGATATTTAAAGCAGTAATGGATCGAGATTTCAAATCATACAACCATGTCCGCTTTAGGGCTGCCAGGGCTGTTGCACGGAATCGTTACACCACTCCCCCATCACCATTCACGGATTTGTTTTTACATTTTATGAAATACAACATAAATATAGATTTATACATATGCATTACATAGATAAACAAACACTATAATATACGGTATATGGAGGAAAGTATACACATAGTTAAAGTAGTTGAGAATCATATCTCAACAGCCTTATACATTGTAATTTATTAACTACTTATTCATATAATTTTACAAATACTTAGAATACACCTTCCAACATACCTGTAATATGCTAGTTATAACACATGTCCTAGTGAATCCTTTCACAAAGGAGTTGCCACATGAACCACGATCATGCATTCACGACCAATAGTTATGGCAAGCATAAATCATAGTTCCATATTCATTCGAACATTTCTACAGACACCTCAGCTACATGTTATAACATACATAACGTATGTCGGGATAACATGTATTAGGCTAATCCGTTCACCCAGAAGTTGATACACATATATCTAGCATACATAGACAGCAATTAATCATGGTAAGCACAAATCTGAATTTCATATGTATACAGTGTTTTCTACAAATACGAAGAATACAGTATATTTAACCTAGTTAACGTATAACTGAAAAATGAAACGGTCATCACTTTGTACATGTGTAATAGCATCCACGTCAGTAATATATCATTAACTGATATTGAAAGCCTTGAAAACCATAACCTATACGTTTAAAGTCTGCACCTTACGCCGTAGAAGCGTAACGAATTCGCTAGAAACTCTAAGGCTTCGTCAACGAGGGTATATCAACCTATAGTATGAGTTGGGTTAGTTATTTCATAACCTATACTACTTGAAACTCGAAAATAGATTAGGTTAGGTTTTCTTACCTAAGAACGGGATCGGTATCGCTGGTAAAGCAATACGAAAGGGCTGATTCAGTCCGTGGAATGATGGAATTGAATCCTAAGGATGAACTCGACACTCTCTCTCTCTCTCTTTCTCTCTCTTTCCTCTCTTCTCTCCACTAGGGTTTCCCAAATTCGTATGAGATGAGAGAGTTAAGGCCCTTATATAGGCCCAAAACTGATGGGAATGGCCCCAGGGCCAAGGTATACTTAGGTTATGCCCAATGAGCGTCTGTTTCAGCTCAATGGAGCATTTTCGAATCCCCTCTTGAGCCAAAGGTCGGACTTAAGCTCCCTGACCATGGATCTAGGTCAAGTTAAGTTTTCGTTCTAATCGGATTTCCAGATCGCATGTGGCGTACCAGTTTCAGTTCAACGTTCACCGAAACTCGATCAGGGCCACAAGTACACTGACCTGTGTACGAAATTTCTCCTGATCCAAGGGTGTATTTGGGTTATATTCTAAAGATCCGATTGCTTATATTAGGCCCGCAAGCGACAAGTCTCAGATTACTTAAATTAGATTTAATTTCTAAAGAAAACCACATTTTTTCACACTCTTCGCTTCGGGCTCAAATGAATAGCCCTGGGATACTATCTGGAGTTGATTTCCAAGATGGTTGTCAAGCCCAGCAAGGCAGTCCTAATTATATAACTTCGTATTATTCAGACTTTTGTCGTACGGTCCAGATCTGATACAGAGTTTCAATATACTCCCGAAAGCAACTAGGTAATGAGATTGATCCTAGATTTTAGGGTAACCTAGCGTCGATGATTCTATAAGTTTTGGATCTTGCAGATCATATTTAAAGTGATTCAGGCGGATTTCACAACTACTCTAGTTTAGCGCTTGGTTAGACTTGTCTAATTTCTAAAGGATTTGAGATTTGAGAGGTTCAAAAGGGGTTAGGATCTACCCCTTGCCTAAGGACATTTAACTCCAGGTTAGTACAAATCTGGGGCGTTACAATTATTGAGGCCGATTATCGATGTTGATTATCGGTGCCGGTTATCGATACCGATTATGAGTATGTGACAGCATAGCATCATGATACATGCTCATGAGCATCATCTACATATTTGTTATGAAATGTGGTTGACCATTGCATATGCCATAGGGCAGGTTATTTATGGGACTCCCTGATAGGCAGAGTTGTCCCACATGAGCGCACGGTATGCGCAGGATTGATGCATGATTAGACTGTGTGACTATGCATATTGCATTTTGTGATATGACTACCATACGCCCTAGCTACATCAGGGTCGTGGCCACCACAGGCATATCATGGATGGCCAGATGAGACACTGAAAATCTTTTTCTACATGAGGTGTCATAGATATCTCTAGGTGAAAGTCCCTAAACATCAGTGGCCAGGAGACCCTCCAACATCTAGACCGATTGGATACATGAGCGCCCGAGTGCCGAATACCAGTAAGCAGCATCTCCCACTGTGTCATGGTCTGGTGGAAAGGGGTGTGGCTTTACCCACCCAAGGGTAGGAGGTATAGCTAGGCTGAGTTTGACCAGCTCATAAATAGGTCCGCTATCAACGTGTCAGGTAGATATTGGCTGACTACTGGCCATGCGGATAGTGAGGTCTCTTCCACTTGCATGGTTACACATCCAATGGGCAACGATCACGTGTAAAGTATATTAGACCCCGGTAATGATCCTAGAGATGTACAGTACTGATGTGGACTTATTGAGTAGGAGTTGCATACTAAGCATTTTACTCATTCATTCATTCATTCACTATCCACTCAGGCTGGTGGTGTGCAACTAATTGTTGTGTACCTTCGCAATGGCCAGGATTTCAGTTAGGGCGCACGACCAACCTGAGATCAGGAGTCTACCACATTAAGTCTGGCTATCCAAATTTAGGTATGGGACTGGTTTGGATAGAAGTCCCTTATGATAGACCCCATAGCCAGCGATACTACGTACTATTATACCGACTTCACACTCTATCTTAGTCATTTCATTCGCACCGCATATTGCATTACATCCGCGGCATATGACATTTTGTGTTGCTATGTTTCTGCATTTATATAGCCTAGATACGACTAACGATATTCGTAGACTCATCAGGATTTACATATTATATTACATCCTCAGTATATGATATTTGGTTTACTATGTCTACGCATTACATAGCTAATCTACATTCCTTCCTTAGTATATGTTATTGGCCTATTATGTTTTTGCATCACATATCCTGGATAAGGCTGATGGTATTTATGCACTTACCAACATGTTTCTGCATTGCTCTAATATTGAATACTTGGCACTTACCTTGCGCACACACTTATACCACCCTCTAAGCTTTCTATAAGCTTATGCATGATAGATGCATGCAGGTGGCGTTAGGTCACAGCAGCGTTGAGCTTTGAGCGTGCAACTGTCTTTTGGAGCTTGATTATCGATATATGTATTTTTCCTTTTAGCACTATATTTAAATGTTTATATTAGTGGATATGTGATGATGATGTTGCCTTTGTGATTTGGGTAAACTTGTAGTTATACTTCTTACGAGATAAATGTACGCTGGAAAATCCTCCTTGTAGGATCCCAGGATCGGAATCTGGTGTATGGGCGCTGGAAGCCGAGAATGGGGTACTACGAAGGCTGTCGGTACCGGATTCGACGATCGAGAATTTTGTGCTTCCAGTTTTCGAGTTTGGGGCGTGACAAAGCCTTAGGCCACACTGAAGGGTGACCTGAAAGATGGCAACTACTCCCTTTGAAAGATGAGTAAGGAGCTCGTCGGGTGAAGGAATTCGGAGGATCACTGACTCGGGTATGTGGTACCCCAATCTAATCCGCCCCTTCAATAAGTCGTTCCACTAGGGATGTCTCCAGTACTTGAGATGAGTGTGATGCCTGGAAATCGGCATCATTCATCATTACCAACGGCGAGGATGGGTTCAACATCGGGAAAAAATTACTTGCCCCACTGTCGTCACCGAAGGCCCCCTCTCATGAGCTTAGTGAATATGACATGATAGCTAGCTCAACAAATGTTAGAAGTTGGTAACGAAGAAGAAAAGAAGAAAGGGAGGGGGTGAAGTTGAAGAGCAGGGATCACTAGAAGGAAGATGTCGCCTTGTCGTCGGTAACTTCACAAAACTACGGATTCGAGTGCAAAAGGGGAAGAAGCTGAGAGGAAATGTAAACAGACTCGACTAAGGTTTAGGGTTTTTACTTATATAGGGAAGCCACGTGGAAGCCTTTAAAGGCCCTTTTTACTGCAAATCCTATACGATGTCCCCTCAACTACTCAGACTCGACACGTGGTGCAACCTCGCTCGTCGCTCGACCTTGTTACCAAGAAATGGCCACGTGTCGCTCTCTCATTGGTTAGATATCGAAAAGATGGCCTGATAGGTCACGTGATCTCAAGCCACGATGCGCCACCTCGACTAAGCCGTACATGAATACTGACATGCTTCGACTCCCATGCTGGCCGCCATACTTAGCATTTATGGTGAAATAGTCCGATCTAAGTGCTTTCGACCTACTTTTTAAGTCCATCCAATTGACTCGAAAGTAGGGGGCTTACCATTATGGGGAAAATGGAGTAACCCATGAAAGGAAGTTGAACCAACAGCCAACACGAAACAAATGAGACAAGCTACTCAAAAGATAACTACTGTCAAAGAAGGGCCGATCATATGATAGGTCGGCATGACCGTAGGTCGATATGACCTCTGACGAACTTCCCAGAAGAGTGACCTAATGGGGTTTTCAAGCTCAACAAAGGAAGCTAAAGACTACTGGAGTCAAGGACATCTCAAACTTGCTTGGTCGGTATTATCATCGGAATGATACCGACCTACTGATAGCTCAGTATTGTCTGTCTCCAAGGCGTTGTCTACCTCTACCATCTGACCTTATCTATGGGTCGGACAAATCTATCGGCTTTCGACTGACGTTCGATCCTATCCAAAGCAAATGACCTAAGGATCTCTCCTGGAATCTCGGGGGATAGGGTCAGAATTCCAGAGATCTCGGATGTCAAAGATCTCAGGAAGATCTCCAAGATATGAGGAGTCCTAAACAGAAAGGATCTTTAACGGTGTGATCTTCCCTCTAACAAACAAGATCTCCAATGGTGTGATCTTCCCTCTAATAGAAAAGATCTTTCGACTGTGTGATCCTCTCTCTATTATAAATAGTGAAGCCCCTAAATGGTGAAAGGTACACACTCAAATACAACCCAATAGACTGGTGACTCTTTTCCTTTAAGATCATTTCTACGAAGACCCAGATTCTTGACTTTGGCATTGGAGGGTCTCCTGTAGTAGTTAGGGTCTTCCTTATTTGTTTTATGTGCAGGCACTCAAGGGTCTAAGAAGGGTCTATCGAAAAACTGCATCAACATCTTCCATTATAAAATTTACTCATTATAATATTTATGAGGCCCGTATCCTAGCCCATACTGTTTCGTAGGCTTCCGCGGTCCTCCCGGTCGAATTCTGGCAACTCGCGATCTGTGATTGGCAGTTACGAGCAACCCTCGTCATATCCCGTATTGCAGAGTTAGCTCGACCTGATACTTATACCCTAGTGACTGCGCCGTCGATGTGGTTCCAACAACATGTATTACGCGCCGAGATGATACCCGGGCCAGGAGATGTGGGCCCGCGTTTAGTTTGAAGAAAACGTCATGCGTTGCAAATCCCAAGAGAATGTCCCATCAATCACATCAAATGTTACATCAATCCATCAATCAAAGTCAAGTACAAGCAACCCATACCCTAGCCTTACCTCTCTCTTACACAAGTACCCTAAAGTCAACAAGCACCTTACCTTTCATGTCACTCCACCATCCCTCTCTCCCATCACCTCTCTCTCTCTCTCATTCTCCCAATCAACCATGAGAGGTGGACGTCTAAGCTCTCCATGAGAAAGAGCTTGGTGTAGCTCACCTTTATACCATCCAATCCCACCCTCCATGATCGATCTCAACTGTTAAAGTCCATCCATTGGAGCTCTAGAGGCTATAGGCGGAAGAAGGAAGAGAAGATCCTTAGGTGGGTGATCTACTGTTGATTTCCATTTGAGGGCCCACTTGTATGTGGGACCCACTTTGATATATGTATTGTATCATAGAGGGGCCCATAGTGATGGGGTCCCTCCACTACACCATCCCTCTCTCTCCATTTCTCTATCTCTCTCTCTCTCTTTCATTGTTGATGGCCCACCCGGAGATTTATATATTTTGTCCATGCTATCCATTTAGTGGACCACACCATAGTCCACATGTGAGGCCCACCCTACCGCCTATCCATTTGGACAGGCTTGATGAAGGGAAAACACAAATATGAGCTTTATTCAGGCCATTGGTGGGACACACATGTAGACCCACATATGTGGGCCCGTCCGTTGTAAGCATTTGCATCCAAGCCATCTAGGGCCTAGATGCTGGCTATATAAAGCATTATATATATATAATATAAATATATTAAATATCACCTGATGGGCCCCACGTGGGACCCACTTTATGCATAGATCATGTATCTAATCCATCCACCAAAGAACGTTCAGAGCTTGGATGATTTTTTTAAAAAAATGTATATTATTATATAATATAATATGTATTATATCACATATATAATGTAATATGTATTATATTATATATATAATATAACATGTATATATATATATACATGAATATCATGGGTGGGCCACACCATGTGGACCCACCGTGATCTATGTTTGCATCATCACCCACCATCCGTTTGGGGACATGGATCCCACGGCCATGATGTATGTGTTTTATACACACCTTCCAGGTGTGGGCCCAGCCCACACGTGTGAGCTGGTGGGACCCACTTTGATGTTAATGTTTTATTACCACGCCATCCATCTGGACGGTGGTGTGGCACGCACCATGATATATCTGTTTATCCAGCCGTCCCTCTATTTTAGGACGTGGGCCCACCCCACACGTGTGACATGTGTGGGTAGGTGGGACCCACCTTAATGCATTTATTCTATATCCACTACGTTCATCTGCCCTGCCCTGGACGGTGGAATGGATCCCACTATAATATATGTGCTTATGCACACTGTCCATCCATTTCAGCTTATGTGGGGCCCACCCCACACGTGCTACATGGGTGGGATGGAACCCAACCTAATGATGTGTTGTATATCCGCTCTGTCCATGGCAGGTGGGACCCATCATGATGTATTTATTTCATCCACATCATCCAGATTGTGTTGGGCGGTGCTAGACTATGTTTGGACAGTACTGATTTACATAGACAATGTTTGGATGGTGTTAATTTACATAGACAATGTTTAGATGGTGCTGATTTACCTGGACAATGTTTGGTCAGTGTTGATCATCATTAGTGAGCCATGGGCCCCTTACATTGTGTGGCCCACCGTGAGGTGTGTGTGATGTATATGAGGTCCTTGTATGAGGCCCATTAGTTCGGCCCAATGACACAGCCCACTTGATGTATATTGGCCCATTGGTGCGGCCCGATGATGCAGCCCACTTGATTAGATATGAGACCCATGTGATAGGGCCCACCTGCTTGAATTTGAGGCCTATGGGCAAGGCCCATTGTGATGTATTCATAGCCTATGGGCAAGGCCCATCATGATATGTATTAGGCATATGACGCGTGGCCCATTTGATGTATTCGAGGCTTAGGGGTAAGGCATGATGTGATGATTTATGGCCCAAATGATGAGGCCCATTGAGATGTATTTAGAACCCATGGGTTGAGACCCATTGAGATATATTGGAGGCCTAGGTATGAGGCCCACTTGATTGTATTAGGCCTATGTGTAGGGCCCACCTATTATGTGTTTGAAGCCCATGGGTTGTGGCCCATTGTGATGTATTTGAGGCTCATGGGACGTGGCCCATCCGATGTATATAGGCCCATGTGATGTAGCCCAATGTGATGTATTCGAGGCCCATGAGTGAGGCCCATTGTGATGTATTTGAGGTCCATGTGATGCGGCCCATAGTGATGTGTATGTAGCCCTTGTATGAGGCCCATTGCGATGTGTATTAGGCCTTTGTGTGAGGCTATGGACCCACTATATGTTTAACCCTATGTGGGCCACTCCCTGGGAGTAATGTTGGTTGAATGTCCACATTGATGGGCAATGATGGTTGGATGTCCACATTGTGACTTTCCCTTAGGCCTTACTAGGCTGATTCCGATTGTTGAGGCCGAGTCCGATTGACGAGGCCAATTTCGATTGTCGAAATCGATCACCGATTCCGATTGTCGATTCCGATCGCCGATTCCGATTGTCGATTCCAATCGTCGATTTCGAGTCCGATTGAAGAGGTCGATTCCGTTAGTCAAGGCTAATTGTCGATTCCGATTGTCAAGGCCGAGTCCGATTGACGAGGCTGATTTCATTAGTTAAGGTTGATTGTTGAGGCCGATTCCAATTGCCGATTCCGATTATCGATTCCAATTATCGAGGCCGAGTCCGATTGACAGGGCCGATTCTGTTAGTCGAGGTCGATTCCGATTGTCGATTCTGATTGTCGAGACTGAGTCCAATTAACAAGGCCAATTCCATTAATCGAGGTCAATTTCGTTAGTCGAGGCCGGTTCCGATTGTTGAGGTCAATTTTATTTGTCGAGGGCCAATTCTGATTGACGAGACCGATTCTGATTATCGAGGCCAATTCCATTTGACAAGGCTGATTCCGATTATCGAGGTCGATTCCGTTTGTCGAGGCTGATTTCAATTGTCAAGGCCGATTCCGATTGTCGAGGCTGATTTCGATTGCTGAGGGTGATTGTCGAGACCCATATGATGTATATGCAGCCCGTAGTTGAGACCCATTATGATGTGTATTCATCCTGTGTTTGAGGCCCGATGTTATATATATACGGCCCGTGTTTGAGGCCCAATGTGATGTATATGTGGCCCGTATTTGAGGCCCGTTAGGTTGTATATTCAGCCCATATTTAAGGCCTAATGTGATGAATATGAGGTCTATGTGATGAGGCCCATTATGATGCATTTGAGAGCCAGGCGATGAAGCCCATTGTAATGTATATTAGGCCCATGTGAGAGGCCCATTGTGATGTGTATTAAGCTCTTGAGTAAGGCCCATGGTGTTGTATATTAGGCCCTTGAGCGAGGCCATGGGTCCACTATATGTTAGGCTCTATGTGGGTCATTCCTTGGGGGCAATGTTAGTTAAATGTCCACATTGTCGAGGCTGATTGTTGATGCTGGTTATAAATACTAATTATGAGTATATGACAGCATAGCATTATGATACATGCCCATCGCATCATCTGCATGTTTGTTATGAGATGTGGTTGACCATTGCATATGTCATTGGGTAGGTTGTTATGAGACTCCCTGATAGGTGGAGGTTATCTCACATGAGCGCACGGTATGTGTAGGATTGATGCATGACTGGATGTATGACTCATGCATCTTGCATTGTGTGTTGTGACTATTTTATGGTGGATGGCCAGATGGGACACTAAAAATATTTAGTTCTAGCATACAGGTGTCATAGATGTCCCTGGGTGAAAATCCCTAAACCTCTATGGCCAGGAGACGCCCCAACGTTGAGACCGAGTGGATATATATGAGCGTATGAGGACTGAATACCAAGAGGTTGCGTCTCCCACTGTGTCATGGTCGGTTGGGAGGGGGTGTGGCCTTACCCTCTGATGAGTGTCGAATGTTGCATACCGGACCCCAGTAATTGTCTAATTTTACGTACATGATAAGGTTTATTGGAGTGTTTTAATCGTATTTTTATTACAGGATGAAATTAGGAGCGTGTATAGCGAAATGATGTTAAAAGCATGGATTTGACGCTCCGAAATTACCAGAGCACGGGATGGACTCCAGAAAACCAATAATGAAGATTTTACACGCCTGGGATCTGAGGAAAGCAAGCCAAAGGGGCTCGAAAAGGGTCCAGAATGCAAGATCACATGTTTTCCGCCATCCAATTGACTCGAAACTTCATACATGTGATGGGGGCCGTAAATTAACCATACATATTAAATTTCAGCAATTGATGATCTCAGGAAGTGGTCCAACTGACAGATCAGTCCGTTAATCTCCAATTTGGGGTCCACCTGATATCTGGAATTGCCTAAACTTTAGTATTGATGGCTAAAATTATCTGAGGAAAAGGATGGTCGGAGAGGATGTCTCTCATGCATCACAGTGGACACCACATCTACATGAGGGAGTGCATAGGCGGTGCACTCCCGCACCGCACCGGACTGCCCAAAACGGTCAGCGAACCGCTGACCCGCGGTTTCTGCGTCGAAAACGGCAGAGCCGTCCAGCGTCTCCGCAAGCCGACCGCGGTTGTCGATTATGGGGCCCACCTAGTGTCCAAATGGACAATCCAAACCGTCCATCCTCTTCCTGGGGCGGACATACCCCTCGCCTAGATGACCGTTTGGTCTCATGCAGGTGTACGGACGTTGATTGATGAAAATCGCAGGATGGACGGCGGAACGAAAGATCAAGTGGGCCGCATCTATTTCACTCCAAGATATACACTCCCGGACGGTTTCTCGATGGCTATCTCATGAACGGAGTGGATTTTCCATTCAGTGGAAGGAATGGGACCCACCATTGCCACGGAAGACGGATCCGCATCCGTGTAACCCGGCCACTGGCCGTTTTTGCGGAGAACAGTGGACCCCACCCGTCACTGTACGGTCGATCTGATCCGTCCATCGTGTAGAGGGCCATGAATACTACAAAATCATGCTGATATTCCACTCCCATGCGTACACACGTGTGCTGTACAGAGGCCACAAACGGACTGCTCTGCAATGTTTAAAACTGATCTTTTCGTGATTTCTTCTGTGGGCCGCGTTAATGGATGTTCAAAACCACCCATTCTTAACTGAAATTTCGTCCTGAATCCAATGGACGGGGTGGATTTTCCAGAAAATACCTCTATAGGGCCCACCGATCATGGCTACGAAAATTTGTACTCCGAGTCCTTCTACGACTCTGCCACCGACCCCAGCTCTCCAACAACTATAAAAGAGGGATTATGGACATGGGAAAGGCATTCAGAACTAGGGAATTCGGAATCCAGAGCCAGGGAGAGAAGAAAGAGAAGAAAGAGAAGGAGGAAGAGAGAGATCGATTGGTTTGGTGTTTTATTTTTATAAATTTTATTTAATATTTTTTATGGATTTTATGGGTCACTAATCTCTCAGCTAGGGCTGAGATGAAGCCCCTAATTTGATTAGCTCTTGTATTGGTTGATTTACTTTGAATATTAATTAATTTGTTTCTTTCTCTAAGTGGGCTTTATGGGTTTAAATTTTATACTGCTCCATCTATGAACTTGACCAAAGTATATATATGGATGTTGTTTATATGCTTATTACATGTAACGCCCCGAATTTTCAGGACCCGAGTACACGACCCGTTTCCCAAAAACCCGAGTGTTAACCTTAAAGGATGGTCAAATATATATTTTTCTTTTCTTCTTTTATCAGAGTAAGCAGATGAGCGTAGAATGGACAAGTAAGCATAAAGGAAACTTCCATTATCATTTAGAATATACAAAAGAGTGCCCATAATGACTTATACAAACCAATGTCCTCATTCTTACAATTACAAAATGAAGTAATATTACATGTGAAATAAAGTAAATTACAACAAATTTGAGATATGAAATCCTGTAGCAACCCTTAGCAAATATAATCATGCACCCTTATCAACCATAGCCTGCTCCTCATCAATATGAACATGAATGTCGTTGAAGCCACATGCTTTGCTACATGCGGTTATATATTTGATGGATGAGTGGCCAACTCGATGTGAACTCCCTCAAGATTACACACCGCCGCATTAGGTAAGAATAGTTATAAAATAGAGCATACAAAACAATACATGATGCAAATCTTATTATGTGCATGGATGCGTGAAGTATCAATCATCGCCCGGGGATGCTCATCCGTGCGATCATCGAACTGAGAAACATCATCCGGTCGGGTCCCCATGCAATCGTCGACCGGGTAAAACATCCGGACGGTCGGTGCCGGGTAAAACATCCAGACAGGCGATGTGGTGGTCATCGGTGCAACATTCGGCGTAATGTCGCGGGGCATGAAGATCCAGGTCATCATCATAATCGAATGATGGTCATAAGCGCAACATTCGGCGTAATCGCGCGGCAAAGTGATCCAAGTCATCGAGATATGCCATGTATGCATGATTAGCCAATCCGTTATTAATTCAATTACAACCGGCGGGTTTAATAAGCTCAAAGGTCACTACGGGAGCACAAGGCCCAGCGAGGCCGCCGGCCTCGGCATAGTGTCCCATTCCACCATCCCTGGCTCATGAGGCTCCACCTTGGGGTGTTTAATAGAAACCCATCTACTAGTGGCCAATCATATTACAACACATTGGGCTTACCATCGCATGGTTGCATAGTATAAAACATTGAACCCATGTAGGGAAGATATCAAATAAAACCACGTAAGGCGAATATCAAAATATGCCACATAGGGCGAATATCAAAACCATATGATGAAAACCATCCTTGAAAACCATTGGGCACGACAACTCTGGATGGTAGGCCCACATCAATGATCCATCTAAACCACCACGCAATAACCACCAAGTCGAAGGTCCATTACGATCACAACTAGTCAAGTTACATCCTAAGTATGGGTGTACATTCATATGTGGAATTTTCCACTAATGTACCAGTTTAAGTTCCATAAGCAATCCACAAATAATCCACAAACATGAACAATTATATACGGGATAATCATAAAGCATGTAAGAATGACAATTTAATTTCTACCGGCTAACACATGTGATTATAAGGAGAGATATCAATTATGAATTTAAACAAAAACTATAACTTAAGCTAATGAGAAGATGGAAAGCTCAAGGGGAAGAATCATCACCTCATACGTTGAATCGCCTTCTAATGTCGCTAAGTGCTTGCGCCCTTAGAATCGTATCCTACCACAAATCATGAACTTGTATAATTAGGTCCAAGTTCTAGTCATTACCTAGTGTTTAAGATCATCGCCTAGGGTTATCTTTTAGTGTTTTAGTGTAGAATTAGGGTTTTCATACTAGGGTTTAGTCTTAAACTTAGATTGTGAAATTTGAATCCTACTTATCATTAATATTACTATTATTATTATCATTTATGATATAATTAATATTAGTTTGTCATTGTAATAATAATCATTATGATGGTCGTACACGGCATGTCATGCTGTTAATGGAAATATTTCTGAGTAATGAATGGAATATAAATATCAAATAATTGTAACTTTGTTTATAATAACTAATATTAACATATGTAGTTCATTAATAGCTAATCCTATCTATATTAAGATTTATCATGATAATAATAGTAAGCATGATAACTTGTAAATCGAATTACTTTAGTTTGGGAAAAACGTGTCGACTCACCATAGTCGACTTGCTAGCTCAAGGGTTTACAATTTATTTTTAGCTAGGACCAATGTTGGGATCTTGGTCATATCATCTAGTGGGCTTTGACCCACACTCTAACTAAGGTCAAGGTTTGAGAGATACAGGTTTAATAGCTACAACGTCTAATTAGATTATCAAATATAGTTTATAACATAAGGGGGTGGAGGGATTTATACCTCAACGGAGGTTGGATGTGGCCCCACTTGATGTCCGTGAGTTGACTCGAGAGGTTGAGTTGACACGGCCACCGCTCTTCTTCTCTCCTCCTCTCCTTCTATTCTTCTTGCTTTCATAACACAACAACCCAAACTCTCTATCTCCCTCTCCTTCCTTGCCCGTTGCTGGAACGCCCAGCAGCAACTTGGACCGAGTTAACTCGGTGGCCACAACTCGACAAATGAGTTGACTCGACTCCCCACTCTCTTTCTCCCTTCTCCTATCTTTTCTCTCGGTTTTTCTCCCGGCACCGGGATCCACAGTACATCTTGACTCGGCCCAGAGTCAACAGACGTACTCACTCATTTGCAATAAGGCGGCGAGTGCAAACGCCAACTCTCTCTCTCTCTCTCTCTCTCTCTCTCTCTCTCTATCTTCTCTCCGTTCCTTCCTATTATGCTGGAAACACCCAAGTGGTTGTCAAACCGGCACAGCGGACCTCGGTCAAGGCGAGTCAGTGTGGTGGCTGCGTGAAGAGGCAGCGAGTCAGGCCCCCGAGTCTGCCTCCCTCTCTTTCTCCTTTCTTCCTTCTTCTTTTCTCTCCTTCTTCTTTCTCTCTTTCTTCTATCTGCTACAGGAACAACAGAACAACAGCCGAACGTCCGGAACGATCCGACACGTACAACTCAACTCGGCAGACTCGTCAGAGAAGAAGACGAGCTTCAATGGTGGATTTCGAACGAGGGCTTCTTCCTCCTATCTGCCAGCATGGGATGGTTCGTATGAACCTTAGGGAGCTTATGGATACACTCTTTTGAAGCTTTAGGACGATTTGGGTGGTGGGTTCGCGGATTTGAAGGTGGCGGTCGATTTTGGTTACAGTCACAGGAACGGATGAGAAGTCTCTCTTTCTCAATCCCAACATCCTTAAAACAAACTCCAGCCCTCCCTGGAGCCGTTGGATCATTAATACGCGGTCTGGATTTGATCCAGTTAAAACCGTCTCCCAATCCGGTGGGTAGAAACCAAAACCGGACGTGGTTTTGCTTGGGACGCCCTAAGAAAAATGGATGGCTGTGATAGCACCGGGGTGGACGGCTAGGATTGCGAGAGGAGAGCTCACGCGGATCGCCTTCCTGGCGAGCAGTGGAGACAGTTGCTATTTTTGGAAAAACGGTTTTATAGGGTCTGTTTGCACCAAGGATTGTGCACCTAGACACGTGATTCCATGTGTATAATTTCGTGGGGTTAGGTCAGCAGGATCGTCCACAACAGATGGACGGTTCAGATCATGCATATGGGTCCCACTGGTGGGCCAATGATCAGAGGAACGGACGGGCATCTTCGTCGGCTGCAGAAACGGAGAGAAAGAGAGAGAAATCTCTCTATTTTTAGAAATGGCGGGTCAGCCTGTTGCAGACCGAGCTTGGTGGTCTGGTGCACCTCAAGTGCACCACCTATGGTGTACACGAAATTGTTGTGGGGCCCACCGTGATGTTTACATGAAATCCACTCCGTCCACTCTATTTGCAGGACCAAATCAAAGACCCTGACCAAGGATGGGGCAGATCTAAAGTTTGGGTGGGCCATACTCTTAGCTATAAGCTCTAATTAGGGGTCTCCGTTGAATTGGTGATCAGATCGTCCTAAATTTGGATCTCAACGGTTAAAATGGTCCTATTGGCTGTTTGTAGGTCTTTTGTAATGTTGACTAACTAGAGACTAATATTAATGTAATTTATTATTATTATTATTTGTATACTACTTATAAGTACAATATTTAAAATTTCATACATACACATATATAAATATAATTTTAGTGCTAACATAGCATTAATTGCATGTTGTTGTTCACACATTCATTCATATACATAATTCATCATAATGCAAAATATCATATTTAATTAAAATTATATTTGTATTCGATAATATTGTTAAATATTATGCAATTCCATTAAATTAGCTAATGACTTTTGTATACATACAAATATAAAAATATTCATTGCTACATTATCATTTAAAATTTGATTTCATGTCGTGAAATTATTATTCCTTATGTTTATTTATCATAATATTATTTTTGGTAATATGTATATACATTAAATACGTACATACCATTTTAGCACAAAATTTTAAATCTTTACAAAGTACATACGTTTCATAGTGCATATATTTAGGTTGCATTATTTATATATATATATATATATATATATTCATTAAATTAATTTACATGGTAACACCCGAGTACTGGAAAGTACGGGGTGTTACAATCTACCCCCCTTAAAGAGAATTTCGTCCCCGAAATTCAGTGCTTCTATTATGATTAGTGATGATGAAGATACTCATTATTTTCCTACATGTACAAACGTATGCCACTAGGCGCCCAAAACTGCGGTCGTTACAATCTACCCCCCTTAAAGAAGAATCTCGTCCCCGAGATTAGATAATGCTCTTTCTGATTATTAATGATACCAGTAGCAGGGTTATCCTATCACATGTTGACATTAAAATTTCTTATTGTATCTACAAAGATTACAAATTCTCTCTTTTTCTTTTTTTTGGGGTCACTAATACTATTGTCAACACAAATAGATGGTTCTAGTATGTTTGAGCCCGATACATCAATCATCTGCCTGCAAAACAGAGGATCTATTGGTATCAATTCACAATCCTATTAAATCTCGATCTTCTACCTGATCAGGGCATTGAAATCATTAAGATTTGCTAGGACTTAGAATTTAGGTCAAACCGTGTACCCTACGCATAAACATGATTCCATCAATCCGTGACCCTGATTACTCTAAGCTCATGGGAAATATCATTTGACTATTTATTTCTATAACGAATAAGTCTATGTGGCCCATTACGCTTCCAATGCGCACTCTGATTACCTAAGTACTAATAAGAAATTTCAGGATCAAGATTTCTACATGGAGTCTAAGTTTGAAATTTCTAAATTCGTTTAGGATTTCAAATCTAATTCTAATATGCGCAGCCTAGGTTTGAAAACTTACCAAATTTTATTATTATTATTATTTTTTTTTTTTTTTTTATAGCTTCCTCTTACCAATTCTACATACTGAAACTTGTGAGAATTATCATTCCTAAGTAATGTGTATCTAAGTAACAACTCCTACTATGAATCCGTAGATTTAGGAAGTTCTCATGTTCAATGTGGTGGGTAGGAAACTTCTCATGAATCCTAAGCCCACTTCATATGTTGATTGTTGTGACGACATTATTTCTAACTAAGGAAATTTCTACAAGAGTGCAAAATCTATGTCTCTAAGAATTGTATTTTGGGAGTTAAGTTTAGGGGATGATTCCACTTGGTTTTATGTATATTGCAATGGTGTTTGTCCACCCGTAACTTTTAGGCTTACCTTCCAATTTTAAGCAGCTACCCTAATATCCTACAATGGAGAAACAATTGTCCTGGTAATTTATAAGGAGACCAAAATTGTATTTCTAAGCTTCAAACAACGGTCCTATTGTTTATAGGGGAACTAGAGTTTTTGTTTCTAAGTTTCGAATGACCAACCTAAAATTTGTATTAACTTTACCTCTAGTTAATTCTAAACACTGGAATTTGATGAGAATTATCGTCCCTAATTAATGAAATGTGTTGGGGAATTCAGGTTATACTCCTAATAACTTTTCCTACATCTAAGTGAGTACTTAAGTTTATTCTAATATACAAGATGGGGAGTAAAGAATTCCCCATAATACCTAAGTTCATTTCATTTGTTAGTTATTTCGACAGTGTTACTCCTAACCATGAAATTTTTAGGAAAGTTCATATCTTAGATTATTTTTTTTTGAAAGTTTTCATTTGGAAGTCAAGTATAAGAATGTCCTTACATAGCCTGGTGTACATCATAATGAGTACTTGGGGCACATTTAATTTCCAAGTCCGAGCAACCGTTTTGGCAGGTTACAAGGGAACCAAAGTTTTAAGTTTCTAAGTTCTCAACCTCCCCTAATCTCAAGGGAATCTTACATAAGTTTGAATGGTACTCCATCAATTCAAAAGGGAACTTAAGTCTATTTCTAAGCTCCATGGTTATCCAAACAACTGCCCAGGGGCCTAACATTTCAATTTTCTACATTCTCAATTCCTCCTAGCTACAGATGAAGTTCTCATAAGTTCAAATACCTGTTCTAATAATTCTAAGGGAACCTAAGATTTAGGGTTTTTTACATTTTCATTTCTTCTCAATTTTAATGAGTGAAAGTTCAAAGGTCTAACCTAAAAATTCCAAGGGAGCCTAAAGTTTGAAGTATCTAAGTTCTCCAAATTTCTGAAGGGAACTTTTCATGAGTTCAAATGACTAAATGTTCAAAGGGAACTAATTTCATTTCTAAGTTCTACGATCATCCAAACAATCATTTAGGGGGCCTAAGTTTGAGTTTCAACATTCTCAAATCTCACAAAGCCTAAGGGAGATTTACCTAAGTTCAACATTCTAATTTCAAACATCCTAACTCGAGACATTTAAGGCTTGTATAAGATCATTTCCCAAGGCCAAGTTTGTCTAAACTATGCTCTGATACCAACTGTAACAACCCGGATTTTCAGGACCCGAGTACACGACCCGTTTCCCAAAAACCCGAGTGTTAACCTTAAAGGATGGTCAAATATATATTTTTCTTTTCTTCTTTTATCAGAGTAAGCAGATGAGCGTAGAATGGACAAGTAAGCATAAAGGAAACTTCCATTATCATTTAGAATATACAAAAGAGTGCCCATAATGACTTATACAAACCAATGTCCTCATTCTTACAATTACAAAATGAAGTAATATTACATGTGAAATAAAGTAAATTACAACAAATTTGAGATATGAAATCTGTAGCAACCCTTAGCAAATATAATCATGCACCCTTATCAACCATTTGCTCCTCATCAATATGAACATGAATGTCGTTGAAGCCACTGTGTGCTACGTACGGTTATATATTTGATGGATGAGTGGCCAACTCAGTGTGAACTCCCCTCAAGATTACACACCGCCGCATTAGGTAAGAATAGTTATAAAATAGAGCATACAAAACAATACATGATGCAAATCTTATTATGTGCATGGATGCGTGAAGTATGCAATCATCGCCCGGGATGCTCATCCGTGCGATCATCGAACACAGGAAACATCATCCAGTCGGGTCCCCATGCAATCGTCGACCCGGGTAAAACATCCAAACGGTCTGTGCCCTAGGTAAAACATCAAGACAGGCGATGTGACTGGTCATCAGCGCAACATTCAGTGTAATCGCAGGGCATGAAGATCCAGGTCATCATCATAATCGAATGATGGTCATAAGTGCAACATTCAGCGTAATCGCAGGGCAAAGTGATCCAAGTCATCGAGATATGCCATGTATGCATGATTAGCCAATCCGTTATTAATTCAATTACAACCAAAGCGAGGTTTAATAAGCTCAAAGGTCACTACGGGAGCACAAGGCCCGGCGTAGGCCGACAGCTCAGGCATAGTGTCCCATTCCACCATCCCTGGCTCATGAGGCTACCACCTTAGGATGTTTAATGGAACCCTGTCAACTAGTGGCCAATCATATTACAACATATGGGGCTTACCATCGCATGGTTGCACAGTATAAAACATCGAACCCATGTAGGGAAGATATCAAATAAAACCACGTAAGGCGAATATCAAAATATGCCACATAGGGCGAATATCAAAACCATATGATGAAAACCATCCTTGAAAACCATTAAGCACGACAACTCTGGATGGTAGGCCCACATCAATGATCCATCTAAACCACCACGCAATAACCACCAAGTCGAAGGTCCATTACGATCACAACTAGTCAAGTTACATCCTAAGTATGGGTGTACATTCATATGTGGGAATTTTCCACTAATGTACCAGTTTAAGTTCTATAAGCAATCCACAAATAATCCACAAACATGAACAATTATATACAGGATAATCATAAAGCATGTAAGACAGCAATTTAATTTCTACCAGCTAACACATGTGATTATAAGGAGAGATATCAATTATGAATTTAAACAAAAACTATAACTTAAGCTAATGAGAAGATGGAAAGCTCAAGGGGAAGAATCATCACCTCATACGTTGAATCGCCTTCTAATGTCGCTAAGTACTTGCGTCCTTAGAATCGTATCCTACCACAAATCATGAACTTGTATAATTAGGTCCAAGTTCTAGTCATTACCTAGTGTTTAAGATCATCGCCTAGGGTTATCTTTTAGTGTTTTAGTGTAGAATTAGGGTTTTCATACTAGGGTTTAGTCTTAAACTTAGATTGTGAAATTTGAATCCTACTTATCATTAATATTACTATTATTATTATCATTTATGATATAATTAATATTAGTTTGTCATTGTAATAATAATCATTATGATGGTCGTACACGGCATGTCATGCTGTTAATGGAAATATTTCTGAGTAATGAATGGGATATAAATATCAAATAATTGTAACTTTGTTTATAATAACTAATATTAACATATATAGTTCATTAATAGCTAATCCTATCTATATTAAGATTTATCATGATAATAATAGTAAGCATGATAACTTGTAAATCGAATTACTTTAGTTTGGGAAAAACGTGTCGACTCACCATAGTCGACTTGCTAGCTCAAGGGTTTACAATTTATTTTTAGCTAGGACCAATGTTGGGATCTTGGTCATATCATCTAGTGGGCTTTGACCCACACTCTAACTAAGGTCAAGGTTTGAGAGATACAGGTTTAATAGCTACAACGTCTAATTAGATTATCAAATATAGTTTATAACATAAGAGGGTGGAGGGATTTATACCTCAACGGAGGTTGGATGTGGCCCCACTTGATGTCCGGCGAGTTGACTCGAGAGGTTGAGTTGACACGGCCACCGCTCTTCTTCTCTCCTCCTCTCCTTCTATTCTTCTTGCTTTCATAACACAACAACCCAAACTCTCTATCTCCCTCTCCTTCCTTGCCCGTTGCTGGAACGCCCAGCAGCAACTTGGACCGAGTTAACTCGGTGGCCACAACTCGACAGCGAGTTGACTCGACTCCCCACTCTCTTTCTCCCTTCTCCTATCTTTTCTCTCTGGTTTTCTTCTCCTGGCACCAGGATCCATGGTACATCTTGACTCAGCCCGAGTCAACGGAGACAGAACTTCTTTGCGATAAGGCAGCGAGTGCAAACGCCCAACTCTCTCTCTCTCTCTCTATCTCTCTCTCTCTCTCTCTATCTTCTCCGTTCCTTCCTATTGCTGGAAACACCCAACAGTGGTTGTCAAACCTGGCCTGAAGCAGCCTCAGTCAAGCTGAGTCAGTGTGGTGGCTGCGTGAAGAGGCAGCGAGTCAGGCCCCCGAGTCTGCCTCCCTCTCTTTCTCCTTTCTTCCTTCTTCTTTTCTCTCCTTCTTCTTTCTCTCTTTCTTCTATCTGCTACAGGAACAACAGAACAACAACCGAACGTCCGGAACGATCCGACACGTACAACTCAACTCGGCAGACTCGTCAGAGAAGAAGACGAGCTTCAATGGTGGATTTCGAACGAGGGCTTCTTCCTCCTATCTGCCAGCATGGGATGGTTCGTATGAACCTTAGGGAGCTTATGGATACACTCTTTTGAAGCTTTAGGACGATTTGGGTGGTGGGTTCGCGGATTTGAAGGTGGCGGTCGATTTTGGTTACAGTCACAGGAACGGATGAGAAGTCTCTCTTTCTCAATCCCAACATCCTTAAAACAAACTCCACCCTCCCTGGAGCCGTTGGATCATTAATACGCGGTCTGGATTTGATCCAGTTAAAACCGTCTCCCAATCCGGTGGGTAGAAACCAAAACCGGACGTGGTTTTGCTTGGGACGCCCTAAGAAAAATGGATGGTTGTGATAGCACCGGGGTGAACGGCTAGGATTGCGAGAGGAGAGCTCACGCGGATCGCCTTCCTGGCGAGCAGTGGAGACAGTTGCTATTTTTGGAAAAACGGTTTTATAGGGTCTGTTTGCACCAAGGATTGTGCACCTAGACACGTGATTCCATGTGTATAATTTCGTGGGGTTAGGTCAGCAGGATCGTCCACAACAGATGGACGGTTCAGATCATGCATATGGGTCCCACTGGTGGGCCAATGATCAGAGGAACGGACGGGCATCTGTCGGCTGCAGAAACGGAGAGAAAGAGAGAGAAATCTCTCTATTTTTAGAAATGGCGGGTCAGCCTGCTGCAGACCGAGCTTGGTGGTCTGGTGCACCTCAAGTGCACCACCTATGGTGTACACGAAATTGTTGTGGGGCCCACCGTGATGTTTACATGAAATCCACTCCGTCCACTCTATTTGCAGGACCAAATCAAAGACCCTGACCAAGGATGGGGCAGATCTAAAGTTTGGGTGGGCCATACTCTTAGCTATAAGCTCTAATTGGGGGTCTCCGTTGAATTGGTGATCAGATCGTCCTAAATTTGGATCTCAACGGTTAAAATGGTCCTATTGGCTGTTTGTAGGTCTTTTGTAATGTTGACTAACTAGAGACTAATATTAATGTAATTTATTATTATTATTATTTGTATACTACTTATAAGTACAATATTTAAAATTTCATACATACACATATATAAATATAATTTTAGTGCTAACATAGCATTAATTGCATGCTGTTGTTCACACATTCATTCATATACATAATTCATCATAATGCAAAATATCATATTTAATTAAAATTATATTTGTATTCGATAATATTGTTAAATATTATGCAATTCCATTAAATTAGCTAATGACTTTTGTATACATACAAATATAAAAATATTCATTGCTACATTATCATTTAAAATTTGATTTCATGTCGTGAAATTATTAGTCCTTATGTTTATTTATCATAATATTATTTTTGGTAATATGTATATACATTAAATACGTACATACCATTTTAGCACAAAATTTTAAATCTTTACAAAGTACATACGTTTCATAGTGCATATATTTAGGTTGCATTATATATATATATATATTCATTAAATTAATTTACATGGTAACACCCGAGTACTGGAAAGTACGGGGTGTTACATTACAGATGCTTGTGTCTGATCAAGAACAAGTTTCCCATAGAGGAAGAAACAGGGTGCTTTAATGAATGTACATTCCATATGCTCGACCAAAGATATGGATATGTTGTTCATGGCATTGCTTAAAGGAATTAGACAGTCTGTATGCCCGATTAAGGACACAGATTTTGCTTTCTCTATTTAAGTGGTATCAATCTAGATCAAAGTGAATCAACAGACAAAACAAGGGTTAGGATAGTTAGGGGTGGATTCGAAAGTCCTAGTGCTCTCTCTGATTGAATTTTCTTCCCTGTTCTCAATTGTTTTTTTTTCTAGAATTGTGCCTAGTAGTTCATTCCATTATCTATTGGATTAGTTAAGGAGAGTCATAGATTTGAATTATGACGACTAGTCCTCGTGGGAACGATCTCATAATACGTACCGTATCTGCATCTGATTCGTATACTTGCGAGTTTAAAAATCATTTAAATCGTGTTGGTTTAAATAAAACATCAAGTTTTTGGAGCCGTTGCCGGGGACTGTTTCGTTCCAAATTGAATTTAGGATTCTCTCTTATCATAATTCATAGCTTAGGATTTTACTAACTTTAGTCTTAGATTATTTATTTATTTATTTATTTGATTTTTAGAACCACTTTTCCTGTCTTATAGGGTCATTGATAGATCTTCTAACTTGGTAACTTCGTCCTAATTTCTTTACTTTCTTTATTGTTTTTTAGATTAAGTCTTATCCCCTAGATACTAACTTGTTTTGTTTTGTTTTGCAGGTTTTTAACATAGGAACTTCTACTCTGGTAACATCTTTCTAACTTCTCATTTACTTTCGGTATTGCTGTAGGATTTTGCTTTCTTCTAGGATTAGACTCAGAGTTAAGGTTCTACCATGGAATCGTGGGTACATGCATATGCTGAGTTGGATAGGTTATATTGGGAAATGCCTGAAGGTTGTGGAATTCAACATATACCTCAAGATTTCTCTCCATCGAGAACAGCCATTGAGAACTGACTAGAACGTTATGTTCCATCGGTTAATAGGGCCGTATACGATCATAATTATGGGAATGAGGACTATTATCAACCATCATATTCTCCCATGTATGATCAGTATGACTATAACCAGTGGAACCATCGGAACTGGGAAGTTGAACCAACAACATATTGTAATAATTATTCTCTTGAATCCCATACCTTTGAGATCCAACCAGAAACGATCCAAGAGGATTCATGTTTTGATCCAGAAAAATTCAACCAGCATGTTGCGAAATTGATGAAATCATTAGAAGCACTCAATTCGCGCATTAAAAGGATAGAGGAAGCTCGCTCATCCCAACTACAATCCAATCCAGAAATACAATGCGAGGAAGGTGATCCTTACTCGCTTTTGACGAAATCTGGAATTTGGAATGAGGAGTTGGATTCCATTAATGAGCACACGGTTCAATTCCCTGATGAGTCGATCTCAATGACTGTTCAAAAGGATGGGGAAGAAACATGGTTGTCTTTCAAATATAATGATGATGACACACCCCACTCACATGACACATTTGAGTTCAATAAAGAGGAAGAGGTTAGTTTATACGAACCTCAACCCAATCTGGAAATAGAATGTGAGGAAAGCGATCCCATCCCAAATGTGCACTGCATGGAAGTGGACGATGATGCATATTGGGAAGATGATTATGAATGTGCAACCCAAATTCCCTTCGCATCAATCTCAAATTTGGTCCAAGTCAATGATCAAGACGTACACGAAGTGGTCGGTCACAATGAGCCACTCCCCTCCCCTAACATGTCTGATTTAAAGGTAGAGGACGGGCCCCTTACAACTGACCCTTCTAACTCTTGTGAAACGTATTTGGACCACTCCTCGAAATTACATGATGATATGATTCGGGAGATGGACGAGCTACTCGATATGACTCTTGAATTCGAAACCACCCAGTTGAGGCCACCATCTGAACTGTTAAATAATGACAATTCATCGCCTCTTCTGAGTAGTATCGATGAACAGAGTCCATACATCAATGCTTCGTATACTGATCTTCAATCTGTCTGTGCAGGGCTGGAGCAAGAGAGCACACCTCCATTTACTTTCAAAAACGATGGATTCCTTGGGCAGTTCATCATAAGCTCTAATGTGGAAAACGAGTCACTCTCAGCTGAATGTCCCAACTCTTTGGATGATTGCTTGGCACACTTTGCAGATTCAAACGATCTCATGATAAGAAACATAGTGAATGCCTTGCAAAACAATATCTCGGTAGTCATCACTGACCGAGAGGACCCTTACTCTGAAGCCCCTCCTTCCATAAATCCTGAATATTTACCATTAAGGGAGGAGGAGCTAACAATTGAACCGAGTCCTGCTACTTGAATGTGTTGAGACTACGTCACTTGCCTACGAGAATTTTTCGACTTTCATCAATGTGTAGTCTACGATTCACCATGGGATACTAACTTGAAACTTCTTACATCACAGGTGAATCGTATATACTCTGGATACCTCAAGCGAATCAACGAAAAATTTCTTATGAGGTACATAAATTTCTTTGGAAAGTCAAGCTCCAGGGCGTCCAAGCCTATTGCAAAAATGGCTTTTGGATGATCCTGTTGAGAAATCTACTGAGAAACTTATCAAGATACCGTGCCGGAAGAGGAACCAGGCAAAGATGGCATGGTGAGTAGTTTTTCCCTACTTTCTTAGGACTAGAGTAGTTTCCTTTATGTTGTTTTAGGATAGACAGTAAACTTAGCGCTCCTGGGAGGCAGCCCAGTCTTTTGTTTTCTGCTTTTTCTTAAGTTAGTTCAATGTTTGTGGGTAACATTACTGCAAACCCTCACAAGACTACAACTCGTCCACTAGGGGTAACCTAGGGGTTTAAAGGCTTGTTGCATTCGCTAAATGCAATCGAGAGCACCTGCGAAAGTGGTATAGGTAGGATCTTCTTTTATTTTTCTTTTTGTTATTTTTGCTTCTGTTGATTTCTCTCTTGTGCTAACTCGCTTTTACGTTGAAATTTTTTTTGAGAAAGCTTCTTGATTCTCCATCCAGGTACTATCTTTCCCTCATTCCTCTTTTATTCTCATTGTCCCATGTGCATTGCTTGCTTATTTCTTTTACATTGAGGACAATGTAGATTTTAGGTTGGGGGTGGGAGATTAGGTGACCTAATCAGTATTTTCTTGGTCTTGAGCAAAATTTGTAAAAATTTTAAAATTTTTGCTGGAATTTCTATTGAATTCAAAGTGATTTTGAAGGATAGTTGTGATTTTAACATTATAAGATACGTGATGGGCCATCTGCTTGATTTCACAGTCAATGTCAATTTTGAATTGTTAATCCATGATTAGAAGTTGTAAACATTGATTGAGCCATGATTTCACATATCACATCTCGCTTACACATTAAGTTTTCGGTTTGATAACTGAATGATTAACTTGGTAAAAAGAAGAATTAAAAGGCTAAGTCACATAATCTTCACCATAGGTTTGCTCCCTATAAGTGCGGATTTGATTCTCCATAGTTGACATATATATATATATATATATATATATATATATATATATATATATATATATATATATATATATAAATGAAAGTTAGGCGACAAGTTTTCGCCATAGGTTTGCTCCCTATAGGTGAGAATTTGATTCCCCTCATTTTGCGTTATTGCTCATAAAGAAAATCAATTTGGTAAAATGAAAAGTTAATCTGTGAGATAAGTGTTGGTTTCAAGCTTGGTTGTCACGAATTACTAATGATATCATGAAATTGACAATTGGATCCTTTACTGATTGTAAGCTGAGATGATACTTTACACTCGTGAAACTCAATGTTTAGGAATGTTCTAATTGATGAATTAATATTTTGAACTTGATTATGAAGTTTACTGTAAGCTTGATTCCAAGAGAAAAACTCCATACACCAATCATGAATTATAGAATTTTCACATCTCAGCTATCTGTTCACAAGTCACTTGAGTTTACAGGAATTGTCTTTCATTTTTGAAATTATTTTTCGCATGTTTTGCTCGGGACTAGCAAAATGCTGGTTAGGGGTTGTGATGAGTGTCGAATGTTGCATACCGGACCCCAGTAATTGTCTAATTTTACGTACATGATAAGGTTTAATGGAGTGTTTTAATCGTGTTTTTATTACAGGATGAAATTAGGAGCGTGTATAGCAAAATGATGTTAAAAGTATGGATTTGACGCTCCAAAATTACCAGAGCACGGGATGGACTCCAGAAAACCAATAATGAAGATTTTAAACGCCTGGGATCTGAGGAAAGCAAGCCAAAGGGGCTCGAAAAGGGTCCAGAATGCAAGATCACATGTTTTTCGCCATCCAATTGACTCGAAACTTCATACATGTGATGGGGGCCGTAAATTAACCATACATATTAAATTTCAGCCATTGATGATCTCAGGAAGTGGTCCAACTGACAGATCAGTCCGTTAATCTCCAATTTGGGGTCCACCTGATATCTGGAATTGCCTAAACTTTGGTATTGATGGCTAAAATTATCTGAGGAAAAGGATGGACGGAGAGGATGTCTCTCATGAATCACAGTGGACACCACATCTACATGAGGGAGTGCACAGGCGGTGCACTCCCGCACCGCACCGGACTGCCCAAAACGGTCAGCGAACCGCTGACCCGTGGTTTCTGCGTTGAAAATGGCAGAGCCGTCCAGCGTCTCCGCAAGCCGACCGCGGTCGTCGGTTGTGGGGCCCACCTAGTGTCCAAATGGACAATCCAAACCGTCCATCCGCTTCCTGGGGCGAACATACCCCTCGCCTAGATGACCGTTTGGTCTCATGCAGGTGTACGGACGTTGATTGATGAAAATCGCAGGATGGACGGCGGAACGAAAGATCAAGTGGGCCGTATCTATTTCACTCCAAGATATACACTCCCGGACGGTTTCCCGATGGCTATCTCATGAACGAAGTGGATTTTCCATTTAGTGGAAGGAATGGGACCCACCATTGCCACGGAAGACGGATCCGCGTCCGCGTAACTCGGCCACTGGCCATTCTTGCGGAGAACAGTGGGCCCCACCCGTCACCTGTACGGTCGATCTGATCCATCCATCATGTAGAGGGCCATGAATACTACAAAACCATGCTGATATTCCACTCCCATGCGTACACACGTGTGCGGTACAGAAGCCACAAATGGACTGCTCTGCAATGTTCAAAACTAATCTTTTCATGATTTCTTCTGTGGGCTGCGTTAATGGATGTTCAAAACCACCCATTCTTGACTAAAATTTCGTCTTGAATCCAATGGACGGGGTGGATTTTCCAGAAAATACCTCTGTGGGGCCCACCGATCACGGCTGTGAAAATTTGTACTCCGAGTCCTTCTACGACTCTGCCACCGACCCCAGCTCTCCAACAACTATAAAAGAGGGATTATGGACATGGGAAAGGCATTCAGAACTAAGGAATTCGAGATCCAGAGCCAGGGAGAGAAGAAAGAGAAGAAAGAGAAGGAGGAAGAGAGAGAGATCGATTGGTTTGGTGTTTTATTTTTATAAATTTTATTTAATATTTTTTATGGATTTTATGGGTCACTAATCTCTCAACTAGGGCTGAGATGAAGCCCCTAATTTGATTAGCTCTTGTATTAGTTGATTTACTTTGAATATTAATTAATTTGTTTCTTTCTCTAAGTGGGCTTTATAGGTTTAAATTCTATACTTCTCCATCTATGAACTTGACCAAAGTATATATATGGATGTTGTTTAGATGCTTATTACAGGTGCTTGTGTCTGATCAAGAACAAGTTTCCTATAGAGGAAGAAACAGGGTACTTTAATGAATGTACATTCCATATGCTCGACCAAGGATATGGGATATGTTGTTCATGGCATTGCTTAAAGGAATTAGACAGTCTGTATGCCCGATTAAGGACACAGATTGTGCTTTCTCTATTTAAGTGGTATCAATCTAGATCAAGGTGAATCAACAGACAAAACAAGGGTTAGGATAGTTAGGGGTGGATTCGAAAGTCCAAGTGCTCTCTCTCTGATTGAATTTTCTTCCCTGTTCTCAATTGTTTTTTTTTCTAGAATTGTGCCTAGTAGTTCATTCCATTATCTGTTGGATTAGTTAAGGAGAGTCATAGATTTGAATTGTGACGACCAGTCCTCGTGGGAACGATCTCGTAATACGTACTGTATCTGCATCTGATTCGTATACTTGCGAGTTTAAAAATCATTTAAATCGTGTTGGTTTAAATAAAACATCACCCTCCCGAGAGTAGGGGGCATTGCTAGGCTGAGTTTGACCAGCTCGTGAATGAGTCCGCTATCGACGTGTCGAGTAGATATTGGTTGACTACTGGCCATGCGGATAGTGAGGTCTCTTCCACTTGCATGGTCGCACGTCAGTGGGTAGCAATTTGCATGTAGAGTGTAATAGACCCCGGTGATGATCCCAGAGAGGAACCTTACTGATATGTGGACTTATTGAGTAGGAGTTGCATACTCATTCATTTATTCATTCACTATCCACTCGGGCTAGTGGTGCGTAACTATTTGCTACGTGTACCTTCGCAATGGCCAGGATTTCGGTTAGAGCGCACGACTAACCTGAGATCAGGAGTCTACCACATTGACTCTGACTATCCAAATTTAGGTATGGGACTGGTTTGGATAGAATTTCCTTGTGATGGACCCCTTACCTTGCGATACTACGTACTATCATCCCAACTTCACTCCATCTTGGTCATTTCATTCGCACTGCATATTGCATTGCATCCGCTGCATTTAGCATTTTGGGTTGTCATGTTTCTATATTTATATGGCCTCAATATGGCTGACGGTATTCGTGGACTTATCAGAATTTGCGTATTGCTTTGCATCTTTAGTATATGATATTGGTTGCTTATGTTTTTGCATTGCATAGCCTTGATATGGCCGTAGCATTCATGCCCTGTAAGTGTTATGGTTTCTTGCTCTAAATTTTGTGGTGTCAAAACCTCAATCTGTGTCTTGTGTAGCACGTTGATATACATATGTTCAAGGCACTGCATCACAATGCTTCAAGTCAAGAATAATAATCTACGTCAAGAAATGCAAGATCAATTACATTGTTCTCTTCTCTAAAGCATTAGAGTTTTAAAGGTACATCGAAGATGAAATTTTGTTCAAGACTCTAGGTGAAGTACAATTCATGGACTATGAATTCAAGCTTCTGAAGATTTCAAGCTTCATCAAGTGTCGAGGTCTCAAGCTTCTTGAATTTCAAAATCATCTGAAGAAAAGAAGGTTCAATGTTCATACTTCACGGTAAAGGTATGATTGACCTTAGGGTATGTCATTTTGTATACATAATTCAAATTGAATCACTTTACATGTATTTGGACTGTTCTAAGACTAGTCTTGAACCCTGTTCGACTAGTCCTAGCACTGGCTCGACTAGTCCAAGAAATTCTAGGACCAGTCCTATGTTGGTTGTAATTTTTTCAGAATTTTTTGTTCGTCTATGACCAGTCCTGGAGACTGCTCGACCGGTCATATGAACAGTGCTCGACTCGTTCACGACTAGTCAAGCAGCCACGACTCAAACTACAACAACGAATTCTGGTTCCTCACGACAAGTCGTGGGAAGGTCACAATCGTGGAGGGCTCAAGATCGATCGTGAAGAGCCTTCGACCAGTCGTGGAACGGTTTTATCTGATCGCGCTCAAAATTCGAAAATTTATTCGACTTTCGACCAGTTGTAGTATCCACAGGACCAGTCAAAGATGTCATTACTTCAACTATAAATAGAGCACGAATTTCAGAGTTTGATATACAATTCAAGTAAAATCAAGGCATCACTCTGAGAGATAAGTTTGTGTTATTATTAAGCTACATTGTACTTATTTAATATTCTCTTTTGTTAGCTTTTCATATTTGATTTTATTTCTGCATTCCAATCTAACTTGAAAGAGGAATTGTGATATTCCACTTTTTGGAATCAAAATCAAAAAGAGATAGCCCAACTAGTTTAATTTAAAATCAATTAGAACCTATAACCATTTCAAAGTGAGTGTGGACATTGAATTTCTATATTCGAACTTCTACTCCGATTTGGTTCTTGCGGGCTGCTACAAAAGGAGAAATCCAGGTATTTTACATTTGTGTAAATCTTTTATTGTATTGGTTTCTTTTGAGATTAAACCAGAAAAATTTTATTGTTTTAGTTATCTGAGGTGAGACAGAAAACTCAGAGTGGGGTTTTTAGATTGTGTAAGCCCGTTTAAAAGACACAACTGTGAAGGTTTTAGGTGAACCTGGAAAAACCTATTTTAATAGTGAATGCTAATATCCCCTATGTGAGGATATTAGGAGTGGAGTAGCAGGCGGTGTGGCTATTGTTTAACAGTTGGTGGACACACAGGTGAACCACTATAATTCTTTATGTCTTGTGATTTGAATGCTTGTTTATTTTTCTATATCTTTTATCATTCAAAGTTGTAGGATATATGTGTGGATGTGAATGTTGTCATATTTACATTTCAAGTATTGTGGGGAATGTTGTAATAGTTTAGATTTTCATTCTTGCTATTTAGTTTTTATTCCTCTTCAGTTTGAGATATTAATACTTAAACCATTCTAGTAAGGTTGTCCTACCATAAACCCTTAGTTTTTATGGTGCAAGGTTGTCCTTAGAACAACATTTGTATCAACCTCTCAAGACTAGAATTTTGACATTTCTATACTGTGATTTGTTTAAAGTTCTATCTTTCCTTTATTCATTTAAATTCTCCTTTATTCATTTAAATTCTCCACCCCCCCCCCCCCAAGGACATATAGCTTGGCCTTTTTAAGTGGTATCAAAGCCTAATAGCTTGTTATTCTTTTTATATTTAGATTTATTTCTTGAGCTAATCGATCTAAGCTATATATAAGATCTTAAATTTTGATAGCCTTTCAGTCACTAGGCCTCCACCCTTTGATGGCACCAATTATGCCTATTGGAAAGCCAGAATGAGGATTTTCCTAAAATCCATGGATGAGAGTGTGTGGCTAGACACAGTGACTGAATGGACCCCTCCTACCACTGAAGTAACTGGTATCGATGGATCAAAATCAATGAGAGTAACACCTTATTTTTCTTAAACCACACTTCAAAAAAGTGAGAGTAGTGCAAATGCAAAAGCACTAAATGCAATCACTTGAGCACTATCACTAGATGAATTCAAAAGAATTATATCCTGTAATTCTGTAAAGTAAGCTTGGGATATTTTAGAAATGACACACGAGAGAACATCAATTGTTAAGAAATCTAAAAACCAAATTTGAGGAATTACATATGGAAGAAAATGAAATGTTTATGGACTTCTACACTAGATTAAATGACATTATGAACTCTATATGGGGTCTTGGTGATAAAATCCCATAAAGTAATGTGTCTGAAAAAATACTACGCTCACTTCCTGAACGGTTCAATTCGAAGGTAGCTGCGATCCAGGAACTTTGTGATACGGATAATATGAGGGTAGAAGAATTAGTTGGCTCTTTACAGACTTATGAGTTAACTTTTAAAGCTCCAAAAGGTAAATCTATTGCCCTTAAATCTTCTAAAAATAGTTTTTAAGAAAATAATAACAATTTTGATTTAGAGAACTCTGAAGATGATATGGCCCTTTTAGCGAAAAAGTTTTATAAAATTTTCAAAAGTAAAAAGAGGGTTGATTTTCAAAAATCAAATGATAAGAAGACATCTAAACCTAAAACTCGAAGATCATTGAAACTCAGTCAGTGTTAAAACTGCCATGAATATGGGTATTTAGCAAACAAATGTCCTAAAAAGTATAAACCCAAAAAAAAGGGTATGTTGGCTACTTTGGATGAATCCTCTGATTATGAAGCCTCTTCTGAATCAGAAGATTCTGAAACCGAGTCGGGCAGTGAAGTTAAAGCCCTTATGACTCTAGCCAAGTTCACTTTTTTAGATAATGATGATTCAACTAATGAAGAAAATCTGAATAGTGATTGTGAAAATGAAGATGATCTTCAAGATGCTTACAATGCCCTATACAAGGAAAGTTGTAAATTTGTTGTCAAACTTAAACTTCAAAAAGAAAAATTTTCAAAGCTTAAAGAAAACTTTGAGTCTCTTATTTTAGAAAAATTCAATATTTCAGATTGTTTTGAAAAGACTAAATGAGATTTAGAATTCAAAGCCTCCCTTATTGAAAATCTTAAATCTGAAAATGAAAAACCTAAACTTGAAGTCTCTTCACTTTTGAGTTTAAAGGATACATGGAGGTATGCCCAAGGAGATCCAAATTTAGAAAAACTTTTATCTAGATCAAGAAAATGTGGCGACCGATCTAGTTTGGGCTACGATAGAAATATTCCTCCTATACAGAAGAATACTCCTCTCAAGTTTGTGAAAGGAGAAACCTCAAACTCAAAAGGGAAAAGTACAAATCAAAATTTTTCTAAAAATACTAAAACTTTTCAAAAACCTAAAAGCAACTATATCAACTATAAAAATCAGAACCAAAACCCTTTAGCTGAAAAAATAGTTGATTTACTCAAGGAGCTTTTAAAATCTAACTCAGTAGGTCACTCTTACAACAACTACAAACAAAAGAAGACCAACTATACTCCTAAACCTAAAATAGTTATGAAATGGGTTCCTAAGGTTACCTACTTGGTTGCCCACACGGCTTTTAAAGCTACAAGCCATTCAAAGTGGTACCTAGACAGTGGATGCTCAAGGCATATGACTGGTGATAAAGGTCTATTCACCGATCCCAAAGACATGGCTGATGGTTAAGTCACATTCAGTGATGGCAGTAACTGCAAAATTATTGGCCAAGGTACGGTTCAACTCTATAACCTCCCTTTGTTTAAAAATGTTTTATACATTGAAGGGTTAAAACATAATCTGTTAAACATATCTCAAATATGCGATAACAATCATAGTGTAAATTTTTTAACGAACGTTGTGAAATTCTAAATAATAAGGGTTCAGTAATATTAACTAGTCGTAGAACTTCTAAAAACTGCTATATTGTTAGTGAATCTAGCTCATCTGGTCAATCATGTTACATGGTCTATACAGATGAGACTGATTGATGGCATAAACGTCTTGGACATGTACACTACCAAAATCTGTACAAATTGAGCAAAAGAGAACTGATAAGAGGTCTACCTAAATTACAAAAAGTAGACAAAATATGTGGCGAATGCCAGATTGGCAAACAAACCAGGAGTGCTCATAAAAAGGTGGACTCCACTGCCACATCCAAACCTCTCGAACTTCTCCATATAGATCTTATAGGTCCAACCAGGATGAAGAGTCGAGGTGGCAAAAAATATATACAGGTAATCGTGGATGATTATACCAGATTCACCTGGGTAGCCTTTTTAAGGGATAAATCAAAAACCTTTGATGAAGTAAAAAAGAGTTCTCAAACGAATCCAAACTGAAAAATGTTCTCAAGTCTGTAAGATCCGTAGTGATCATGGATTGGAATTTAAGAATAGCAGTTTTGAGAAATTTTGTAGTGATCAGGGAATATCACATGAATTCTCTGCGCCCAAAACACCACAACAAAATGGAATTGTTTAAAGAAAAAATAGAGTGCTTAAGATATGGTAAACGTAATGTTGCATAGTATGAAGCTCTCTAAAAATCTTTAGGCTGAAGCAGAAAATGTTGCCTGCTATATAATAAACCGTGTTTACACTACTAAATCAAATAATAAAATGTCTTATGAAATGTGGTTTGATAAGAAGCCTACTGTCAAATACTTTTGAGTTTTTAGTAACAAGTGCTATATTTTACATGACTGTGAAAATCTGGGGAAGTTTAACACTAAAAGTGATGAAGGGATCTTTTTAGGGTATTCTTTAAACAGTTGAGCATATCGAGTACTGAATAAGAGGACTGGTGTTATTCAAGAATCCATCAATGTGGTCATTGATGATCACTTGTATACACCTGACTCAAGTTCAAATAATGATGAAGTTCTTTTAATTGACAAGCCAGATACTTCATCAAATCAAAATAACTCTGAACTGAGGACTATTAAAGATCATCCAGCCACTCAAATTCTTGGAAACCGTCTCACTGGTGTGCGCACTCATAGACAACTAGAAGATATATGTAATTACGTGTGCTTTACATCCCAGATAGAACCGACAAATATAAAAGAAGCTCTTACTGATAAAAACTGGATTGTTGCGATGCAAGAAGAGCTTAACCAATTTATGAGAAATGATGTTTGGTATCTTGTTCCTATACCTAAAGATAAACATATTATCAGAACTAAGTGAATTTTCAAAAATAAGTATGATGAACTTGGTAATATAATTCGAAACAAGGCTAGACTGGTTGTACAAGGGTACACTCAAATTAAAGGAATCGATTATGATGAAACCTTTGCCCCAATAGCTTATCTTGAATCAATCAAACTATTTATATCAATTGCTTATTTTAGAAAGATCAAAATATATCAAATGGATGTAAAGAATGCCTTCTTAAATGGTGATCTACATGAAGAAGTGTATGTTAAACAACCAATGGGTTTTGAAGACCCTAAGAACTCTGATCATGTCTATCATTTTAAAAAGGCTCTCTATGGTATGAAACAAGCTCCCAGGGCATGGTACAAAAAATTGGCTAAATTTCTTTTATGTCATAATTTTTAAATGGGAAGTGTTGATAAGATTCTTTTTGTTAAGAAACATAACGATCATATCTTAATGATACAGATCTATGTTGATGATATTATTTATGGATCTACCTATACTAACATGACCGTTGAGTTTGCAGATTTAATGAAATCTAAGTTCGAAATGAGCATGGTTGGGGAATTAAATTATTTCCTAGGATTGCAAGTAAAACAACAACCTGATGGCATTTTTATTTCTCAAACCAAATATGCTTTGAACTTGATTAAAAAGTTCAGATTTAAGAATGGTAAAAATTTTGATACTCCTATGAGTACAACTTTAAAACTCTCAAAGGACTAACTTTAAAACTCTCAAAGGACTCTACAGGCAAAAGTATAAATCCTAAATTATATCATAGTATGATTGGCAGTTTACTTTATTTAACTGCAAGTAGACCTGATATTGCTTTTAATGTTAGTATTTGCGCTAGATATCAATCTGATCCTAAAAAGTCTCATCTAATTGTTGTTAAGCAGATTATGCAATATGTCGCAAGTTCAGCTAATTTGGGTCTCTGGTATCACCATGATACTAGTGTTCAGTTGGCTGGGTACACAGATGCTGATTGGGCTAGTAATATCGATGATAGGAAATCAACCAGTGGTGGTTGTTTCTATATTAGAAATTGTTGAGTTTATTGGTTTAGCAAGAAGCGAAGTTCTATATCGTTCTCTACTGCTGAGGCTGAATACATCGCAACTGGAAATGCATTTACTCAGCTTGTTTGGATGAAACATATGTTATGTGATTATGGAATTGCACAGGATTCAATGGTTTTATATTGTGATAATTCTAGTGCAATAAATATTTCAAAAAATCCAATCCAGCATTCACGTACCAAGCACATTGACATTAGGTTTCATTACATTCGTGAATTAGTGGAAGAAAAGCTGATATCTTTGGAATACATTCCGATCGAAACTCAACTTGCTGACATTTTCACTAAATCGCTCGACAAAAGTAGGTTTAATAAATTAAAATTTGATCTTGGTATGAACATTCTAAATTGATTATTCATACATGTTTATATCATAGTGTACATATATTTGATAATTTATTGGTTTAAATTTCAAGTTTTTATGAAAAACGCATGTTTTTGTTGATACACAGCCAGTCGAGGACGTACTCGACCAGTCATGGTACGACCGGTTGAGGATGGCCCACGACCAGTCATGTAGCGCACTGGACCTTTTTAATTTGGAAAAACTTACTTTCTTCCTCATTTCCTATTTCTTCTCCAACGGGCCGAAGCACGACTAGTCCTACCCAACTGTTTAATTCATCAAGGTTAGTGTATTATTTCCATTATTCTTGTAGATTCAAGCTTTATTCACTTCATTTTCTTCTTTGGAATGCTTGATTTCAAGTTTCCTTGAAATTTTTGGGGTTTTCTTCTCCAAAATTTGATTTTGAAGAAACCCACTTTACATCTTTTTACACCCACTTGATTCCTTCACTTCTTAGTTGTAAATGGATGCTAGAGGTAAAAAGAAAACTTCCCGTGATGCTTCCTCATCTCGATCAACTGTAACAAGGTGCTACCTTCGGTCATCCGAAGATGATCCCTCCCATGTGCGGGATTTACGATTGCGCAATGTTATCGTTGAACGACCTGTCGATCTTGAGCACATTGCTCCTTTTGACCTCCTTCCACTTCTCCAAATTGTAAGATGGGCTAATGTCACGCCTCAAACTCGGAAACCGGGCTTACAAAATTTTCGATCACCAAATCCGGCGCAGACAGCTTCCGTAGAACCCCATTCTCGGCTCCCAGCGCCCATACACCAGGTTCCGATCCTAGGATGCTATAAGGAGGATTTTCAACATCAGTTTAATTCGTAATAAGCATAACCAAAGTCATAACCCACAAATAACAACCAAAAACTCTATCACATTTCCAATATGATAAAAAACTTTACAAGTACAATGAGCATAAAGGGAAATATAATGATGATAGACAAAAAGCTCCAAAATGATCTACTCTGTGCTCCTGCCTTAGCGCTGTTGTGTCCCAACGTCACCTGCACGCAACAATCGTGCATAAGCTTATAAAAAGCTTAGAGGGTGGTGAAAGTGTGTGCGCAAGATAGTAATGCAATCATGTAATATCAGAGTAACATGGAACATGCTGATGAATCCATGAATACCTTAGCTGTACCGAGGCTATGCAATGCAAGGCATGAATGATGTTAGTCATACCAAGGCCATGCAATGCGAGATACAACTTAAGCATACAAATCCTCATCTATATCCACATATCCATATTGCTCAAATCTGAAATATCACCAGGGTCTAGTGCACTCTAAACCAGATTGTCGCCCCATCGCGCATAATAAGGTAACTGGAAGAGACCTCACTACCCACCTGCCAATATCGGGCTCGACTCGTCGGTAGCGGACCCATTCCTCGAGCTGGTCAAACTCAGCCTAACATTGCCCCCTCCTCTCAGGCGGGTAAGGCCACACCCCCTTCCAACCGACCACGACAAAGTGGAAAGCGCAGCCTCTGGTAATCAGCAATCGGTGCTCCTGCACCCACTCGGTTTAGACGTTGGAGCAAACTCTTGGTACCATAAAGGTTTAGAGACTTTCACCCAGGGATATCTATAGCACCCCATGTAGAACAAGATTTTCGGTATCCAATCCTGCCAACTATGATACGCCTGTGGAGGCTACGGCCCTGATGTCGCTAGGGCGTATAGTACCATATCACACAATACGAATGCATGAATCACACTATCCAGTCATGCAGCAATCCTGCCCATACCGTGCGCTCATATGGGGCAACACCGCCTATCCGGGAGCCCCTAAACAATCTGCCCGAAGGCATATGCTATAATCAGTCATTTCTCATATCAAGCATACATACGATGCGTATGATTATGAATCATGGAACTATACTAAACATGTTATATGGAATAAATGCTGATCATAACGAAGATGGGCCTAGACGGCCTACAAGTACGAGCCTAACGATGGGCCCTAGGGAGAATCATAATACGGACATTTAACCAACATTATTCTACAATGTGGACGTCAAACCAACATTGCTCCCAAGGCACGGCTGTCATAACATCATTACACAAACCATGGTAGGGTCATACATCTTAATGGACTTGTGTACATCTAATTGGGCCTCGACCCATGGGCCTTAGGTACAACAAATGGGCCGTATAACATGGGCCTTAAGTATATCAGGTGGGCCTCAATGGTTAGGCCCTAACTACATCAAGATGGGCCTAATCATATGGGCCTCATGCATATCCAGGTGGGCCTCAACGGATGGGCCATAAATAAACCAAGATGCGCCTCATACATATATCAAAGTGGGCCTCATACATATATTAAAGTGGGGTCCACTTGAACTATTAGATCTGATTCATTCTTTAGTTCATACCCAAAAAATGAGATTTCCAATGGTTGGACAGATTGGATGCAACCCATGCATCATGGTAGGGCCCATGAAAGCCCACCATCAGGTATGTTACATAATATAATATAATATATATATATATAATGCATACAATAATATATATATACCATAATATATATAATATATGTATGTACACTAATATATATATATATATATATATATATATATATATATATACACACACACACACACACGCACACACACACGCATGCACCCACGCATACACCTACACGCACACACACACATACATCCACGCACACACCCACACCGTCCCCTGGACGGTGGGGATAGAACACATGCATCACAGTGGGCTCCACCGTCTAGGCGGACGGTGGAATAAAATACATAAATCATTGTGGGTCCCACCTTAATGTTTATAAGCCATCCAGGCCGTCCATAAGGTCACGCAGGCCTAGATAGAGGGGAAAAACAAATTTTATCTTGATCCAAAACTTCTGTGGGCCCAAAAAAGTTCCAATGGTAGACAGTTCAATTCACATTGTTTCCTTTGATGTGGGCCAACAGAGCACTAGATGGGCCTGATTTTTGGAGGGGGCCCACTCCAAGGAGGGGCCCACCTAGTTAACGGGTTAGATGACAGATATACATCATGGTGGGGCCCACGGCTGGAGCCGTGGGTGGGCTACCTTCTGCCCGCCCGTCGCACACATTATATAAGCAAAGGCCTGCTTGCACAAGAAGCGGCGTC
The DNA here is from genome assembly GCA_030180095.1 of Magnolia changhungtana. Lineage (NCBI taxonomy): Eukaryota > Viridiplantae > Streptophyta > Magnoliopsida > Magnoliales > Magnoliaceae > Magnolia > Magnolia changhungtana. Next base: position 874,091 of record JASAUF010000649.1, read on the forward strand.
ACGTACTGGCTGTCGCGTTATTTTTTTTATTATAATCCGGTAGTTTTTCACAGGTGGGGCCCATTCCAACAAAATCCAACCCACCCATTGGTTTTCACTATTCAACACAGACCAAACGAGCCCAATATTGGGCGTGTTTCGGGGTACAGAAACGGCAGGGTGGTTTTCGACGGTCAGTCCTTCCTAAAACCATTTTTTTCCTGCTGATGTCGTTAGTACACCCACTGTTGGTTCACACTTCAGTGTTCGGTAACGTCCAGCGTCCCTGGACGTTGGATGGTTGGTCACACATGTATTTAAGGTGGGCCCCACCCACAGACATGCAATCAGGGTGGGCCACCAAATGGTTGGATGGCGTGGGTAATCCATATATCAAGATGGGGTTCATCCGGGTGGGCCACACGGTCACTTCATCACACCACAAAATATGAAAGAGAGGGAGGGAGAAAGAGAGAGGCACGGGCAATATCGGAGAGGCCCCGCCACTATGGGCCCCTCTTGATCATAAGCATACATCAAGGTGGGTCCCACTACAAGTGGGCCCTTAAATCAACAAATAATAAAATAAGTGGAGATCCGAGATCACCCACCGCTTTCTTGTTGCTCCCTTAGCTTCCTTTGCTCCTTAGCTTTGATTCCAACGGAGGAGATGAGATTTGGATGGTGAAGATAGGAGATGAGAGGGTGGGCCACACTTGTGGTTTTTGGGAGAGATGGGAGAGGCTTTGGACGTAGGATGCTTCTCTTGCTTGGGAGTGTGTTTGAAACTAAGAGAGAGAGAGAGAGAGAGTTGTAAAGAGGGATGGGTGATGGATGTGTTGATGTGGTGAATGATGGGTGTAAGAGTATCTTTTTGACTTTTGGGGTAAAAAGTGTAAGAAAAGTATGGCTTGTGTAAGAGCTTTTTGACTTTATGAGTTGCTTGGGGAAAGGTGTGAGGTGATGTGTACTTGACATGATGGGATTGATTGATTGATAGATTGATGTGACATCTCGTAGAGATTCTCTCAGAATTCATACGCGGGGTGTTTTCCTTGCACCGAACGCTAGCCCACATCTCCTGGTCAGAGTATCACCTCGGCGCGCGAGTCGCGGCATCGGAACCGCGGTAACGGCGCGGTCGCTAAGGTACCAATCTCGGGTTGAGTCGACTTGGGTTGACAGCATGTGAATCAGGGTCGTGCGCAACTACCGGATAAGGGTCGAAGGTTACCGAAATTTGACCGGGAAGACCATGGAAGTCTACGGAACGGTACGGTCTAGGGTATGGGGCTTACAGCTAACATTCTACATTAGGGTGGGTCAGCATACCAGTCTATTGTGCATGATATGTTTGCCTGCATTTCTAAATTTTTGACTGAGAATTTAAAATTTTCAATAGCTACTGGAGAAGGTCCATTTGACATAGACCGTCACTTAATTTCTGCTTTGATGGATATACCTGTTAATGACAATGGTATTTATATTCTCACTCTAGCTGAAAAACCATTAGAATTAGAAAAACGAGTGCTCACTAGAGCATTATGCAACATAGATGCCCAATGGACTCATAAAGGAAATGCGCTTGCTTCCAGGTACTTGTTACCCAGATACAGGGTTCTTCATTAAATCTTTATTTCAAATCTGTATCCTCGTTCTGGTAATAAAATAGAACTGACTTCCTTTATGGTTCGGGTTTTGCATTCCATCATCTCTGGTACTCAAGTTTATCTTTCATCTTTGATTTATCATTCTATCATTCAATTTCGTCTCCATCCTGGACATAGTGATATTCCATTTGCATATTTTATGACTGTATTAGCTATTCATATGCTAGTCGCTATGCCTGTTGGAGAGGTTCCTATTCATCACCTTATTTTCAACAATTCAAATATAAACAAGATGAAATTGGGATTGGCTCTTGGCCAAGTGAATGTGGGTGGTGATGGTGTTGAAGAAGTGAATGAAGAGGAAGGTGGTGATCTTCCTCCTGATGATGTAAATATGGATGACATTTTTTACGAAATTAAATCAGACTCTGGAAATGATCCTGACTATGAGCCATCTGATTTTGATGCATGTCTACGTGCGCTTGAGGAGAAGGTAGAGAACATGAATGTTGCCCATGATTTGTAATTTAAACACATGCGTAAGTATTTTAGGCACTTAAATAAGGGCCTTCATTAAATGAATCCTACCATACCTGCTCCTTCTTCAGGATCTGATTAAGTGTGTTATCTTTTGGTCTGTAATACCTTTTATACTACTTTGTTTTTGTTAGTATGTGAACTTTGATTTTACTTCAAGTTGCTGGTTAATGATATGTGAACTTTAAATTTGCTTATACTTATTTCATATCTTGACTACTTCTCTCCTTTATTACTCCCTTGTTCATTTTCCTCTTCCATATCTTAATTGCTTCCCTTGTCATATTGTGACAAAAAGGGGGAGAATATTTATGTTTGTTTGCTTATGGATATGGATGTAGCAAGTGGCATTGTTTTATATATATATGTGTGTGTGTGCGTGTGCGTGCGCTACTTAAGAGGAGTAAGTAAGAAGGTGTTTTGCCTACTTCATGATGAAGTGTGCTTGTGTAGCACGTGGATATACATATGTTCAAGGCACTGCATCACAATGCTTCAAGTCAAGAATAATGATCTACTTCAAGAAATGCAAGATCAATTACATTGTTCTCTTCTCTAAAGCTTCAGAGTTTTAAAGCTACATTGAAGACGTAATCTTGTTTAAGACTCTAGGTGAAGTACAATTCAAGGACTATGAATTCAAGCTTCTAAAGATTTCAAGCTTCATCAAGTGTCGAGGTCTCAAGCTTCTTGAATTTCAAAATCATCTGAAGAAGAGAAGGTTCAATGTTCATATTTCATGGTGAAGTTATGATTGACCTTAGATTGACCTTAGGGTAGGTCATTTTGTATACATAATTCAAATTGAATCACTTTACATGTATTTGGACTGTTCTAAGACTAGTCCTAAACCGTGTTCAACTAGTCCTAGCACTGGCTCGACTAGTCCAAGAAATTTCAGGACCAGTCCTATGTTGGTTGCAATTTTTCAAAATTTTTTGTTCGTCCACGACCAATCCTAGAGATTGCTTGACCGGTCGTATGAACAGTGCTTGACTCGTTCACGACCAGTCCAGCAGCCACAACTCAAACTACAGTAACGAATTCTGGTTCCTCACGACCAGTCGTGAAGAGCCTTCAACTAGTCGTGGAACGGTTTTATTCAATCGTGCTCAAAATTCAAAAATTTGTTTGACCTTCGACCAGTCATAGTGTCGACAGGACCAGTCGAAGATGCGATTTCTTCAACTATAAATAAAGCACGAATTTCAGAGTTTAATATCCAGTTCAAGTAAAATCAAGGCATCACTCTGAGAGATAAGTTTTTGTTATTGTTAAGCTACATTGTGCTTATTTAATATTCTCTTTTGTTAGCTTTTCATATTTGATTTTGTTTCTGCATTCTAATCTAAATTGAAACAAGAATTGTGATATTCCACTTTTTGGAATTAAAATCAAATAGAGCTAGCCCAACTGGTTTAATTTAAAATCAATTAGAACCTAGAACCATACATTGAACTTCTATATTCGAACTTCTACTCCGATTTGGTTCTTCTGGGTTGCTACAAAAGGAGAAATCTAGGTATTTTACATTTGTGTAAATCTTTTATTGTATTGGTTTCTTTTGAGATTAAGCTAGAAAAATCTCATTGTTTTGATTATCTGAGGTGAGCCAGAAAACTCAGAGTGGGGTTTTTGGATTGTATAAGCCCATTGAAAAGACACAATTGTGAGGGTTTTAGGTGAACCTGGAAAAACCTATTTTAATAGTGAACGCTAATATCCCCTGTGTGAGGATATTAGGAGTGGAGTAGCAAGTTGTGTGGCTATTTTTTAACAGTTGGTGGACACACAGGCGAATCACTATAATTCTTTGTGTCTTGTGATTTGAATGCTTGTTTATTTTTCTATATCTTTTATCATTCAAAGTTGTAAGATGTATGTATAGATGTGAATGTTGTCATATTTACATTTCAAGCATTGTGGGGAATGTTATAATAGTTTAGACATTCTTGCTATTTACTTGTTATTCCTCTTCAGTTTGAGATATTGATACTTAAACTGTTCTAATAAGGTTGTCCTGCCATAAACCCTTGGTTTTTATGGTGCAAGGTTGTCCGTAGAACAACATTTGTATCAACCTCTCAAGACTAAAATTTTAAGGTTGCTTTACATTTTCGTACTGTGATTTGTTTAAAGTGTTATCTTTCCTTTACTCATTAAAATTCCGCTGTTAAAGTTTTAATTTGTCATAGTCCTATTCACCCCCCCCCCCCCCCCCCCAACCCCCGCTAGGACATATAGCTTGGCTTTTCATGCCTTACATCGCATAACCTTAGTACGGCTGATAGCATTCATAGATTTACCAGTATGTTTCTGCTTACTCTGATATTGTATGACTTATGGGATTATCAGTATTTTTACTTACTCTGATATCTATGTGCTTGGCACTTACCTTGAGTACACACTTTCATCACCCTCTAAGCTTTTTATAAGCTTATGCACGATAGATGCGTGTAGGTGACGCCTAGATGTAGTCGTAGCTGAGCAGGAGCAGGAGCATGCGACTGAGCTTTTGTAGAGTTTTTATTATATGCATGTATTTTCCCTTTCAGCATTGTACTCGAATGTTTATATTAGTGGATATGTGATGATGATATTGTTCTTATGATTTGGGTATACTTGTGGTTATGCTTCTTACGAGATAAATGTACGTTGAAAAATCCTCCTTGTAGGATCCCAGGATCGAAATCCAGCGTATGGGCGCTGAGAGCCGAGAATGGGATACTACGGAGGCTGTTTGCATCGGATTCAACAGTCGGGAATTTTGTGACCCCAGTTTCCGAGTTTAGGGCATGACAATATTCTTCCATACTTTCTTTCCTTTCACAAAATCTCACTATTCATACTTAATTTTTTTTAAAAAAAACTTATAAAAGAACTATAAATAAAAACCAAAGAAGGAAGAAGGAAGAAGGGAACAAAAAAATACCATCTTACTCTCTCATGAAAAAAAAAAAAACCAAGGAGAATGAAATAGCCAAATGGTCCTCCTGCAGAAGGGCTCTATATTTTAAAACCATCCACATCTTATGTGGGGCCCACTAGGTTGTCGTGAAGAAAATTCAACCCATTTACATGTAATGGACTTTAATTTCATGTCATTGGTTCATGCTTGAGGGAAAAACTTATCAAACAGAAAACTGGAAAACTCATTCTATAGGTTTACGACTATCCGATTAAAATGAATGAATCAGATCAACCAAGGATTGAGATGAATCCATATTTTTGGTGGAGCCCACATCCTGTTTTCAAACAAATCTCTCTTGCCGAGATGAGAGCCCCCATTTGAGGAGCAAATGTGGCATATGGCATTTTTGTCCTTAAAAAAAATAAAAATGACTTCAAGCTAAAAACATTAGGCTCCTACCACAACCCCGGCATGTACGTCCTCCATTTGGACTTTGGACCAATAATTCAAAAAGTCAATGAAAAATAGTTTTGATATGGAAGAGTGTGGTAAATGATATGCAAGCAGCCATGAGTTGTTTCAAAATTGCTTACTTGAAATATACAAAATTCAAAATAAACTGTCGAACTTACGAAAACTATTATAGATCTATCATAAACTAAAAATTAATCTTAGTCGTTCAACGAAATATTAGATTGCTGGACATTTATTGAACGGTTAAAAATGAAAAAAATAAATAAAAATCTAAGTCTTGTTTGAAAAAAAAAAAAGAAAAAAGAAAAAACAAGCCACAGATGAGAGGTTAGAATTATTCTACTAATCTGATTTTAATATAATCAATTTAATTTGGTTAAATATATGTCGCATGTATCATTTCTAAGTGCCTGTGTAACAAGAGTCATATGCAATCAGAGTATCAAATAAACTCTCCATTTTTAATGCAAAAGTCTTGGGTAGTTCGCACTAGATACCTACTACTGAGGTTACTTAACGTGGATCCATAACTCAAGTGGTAGACCGAGTGAAAGATACCTCATTTAAACACTGGGTCTTGACTCCCTAGTGAGGGTTGTTATAGGATGATCCGAGCCCCTTATAGTTCTGAGGATCAATATCTTCTTAGTCCGATCAGACGTAAGAACACCCGAAATAATGAACACTACCAAAGAGAGCGACCTCTGAGCCGAACCCTAGTTCGGGTATGATAAGCTTTAACCAATGAGTGACGACCTACACCAAGGCCCCATCCTCATCCTCATCTTCCTCTGAAGAAGGATGTCCGAGCCAAGGGCTCATCCTCATCCTCATCCTCATCTTCCTCTGAAGAAGGATGTCCGAGCTGAGGGCTCATCCTCATCCTCATCTTCCTCTGAAGAAGGATGTTTGAACCGAGGGCTCGTCCTCATCCTCATCTTCCTCTGAAGAAGGATGTCTGAGCCAAGGGCTCGTCTTCATCCTCATCTTTCCCTAAATGTTCCGAACGGAGGTCAGGGCGAAACGTGAGTGCATTATGCGCTGAACTTAGAAACTACCACAAGCGGACGTGACCGGTTACTTCGCCCGCAGATGTGCATGACACAGTACACGATCCTTGGATTACGTACAATATCTCCACGATCCGAAAATCCTCCTGATTGAATGAATCATGCCGAGATTAACGAACCCAAACCATCCAACAGTCAAGTATAAATATGATAAGACCTCACTGCTACAAGCACGCAACATCTTGCATTCTCCCTCTGCCTTTCAACTTAGATCTAGATTCCTTTGACCTGACTTAGGCATCGAAGGGTCCCCCAGCTTAGCCAGGGTCTCCTTTGCTTGTTCCAAGTGTGCAGGTTCAAGACGTTGAAGTGGCTCGAAGTTCTGGAGACAGGGTGGGGAGTCGCCTAGATTTTGACCTCAACATTTTTGGCGCCGTCTATAGGAATCTGATACAAAAAGTCAGGTTCCTATTCTCGAGCATAATGGCTAGAGGAAAGAAGAAAGTGATAGTTGTGGAACCAGAGCCAAATGAGCAGACCCGCTCCTCCTCACTACTTCATGCTGAATTAGCCCCAGAGCCTTCACAGCGTTCTAGCAACCGGGCAAGTAAGTATCGAGCCATGTAGAACGAGATACATGCCCTGTACGACGAAGTAAACCGGATGAAGTAGCAACAGGAGCCACAACCATGCCCGACTCAGGAAAATCCTGTTCCCGAGCCAATCGGTCTTGTTGTGGAAGCTCACTCCGTGCCGAGGAGTATGAGGCCCGAGGCGCCTCAACACCCCCAAATGCCAGTTTTGGGTCAGAATCCTCATCCGACCTAAATCCGAGTCTCGGTTCGGAACACAGCCACTCGAGCTTTAACCAATGCTTCGGTCACTTCAACCCTGACACCAACGAATCTCCGTCATCGACTAGAACGGAGAAGGGGAAGGAGGACTCTAGAAATAGAAAACACCCAAGAAATCGTAGTAGAGAACAAGGACCCTTGGGAGAAACGGTTCGCGGAGCTCAACGACAAATACCTAGTCCTGGAAAAGAAACAACAGCCGACGTCAGTTCCCACCGCTGTTCAAGTAATGATGGAAAAACCGAGCCTCCATTCACCTCAAAAATCATGAACGAGGTGATGCCTCAGAGGTTCCAGATACCTCCTACCATCCAATACTCTGGGTCTGGAGACCCATTCGAGCACGTGGAAGCCTATCGTTCATAGATGCAAATTCAGACGGTGACGGATGTCATGATGTGCCGAGGGTTCTCGATCACGTTCACAAGCTCCACTCGGAGTTGGTACTGACAGCTCAAACCAAATTCCATCAGTTCCTTCACAAAGTTGAGTCGACTATTCCTTACCTAATTTATAAGTGGTAAGAGAAGTCGAAAGCCCAATACTTACCTGTTCGCTATCAAGCAAGAGCCGAAAGAGTCGTTAAAAGATTACATCGCTCGCTTCAATGAGGAAGCATTATCGATAGAATATTACGACAACAAGATGGCACTCATGACCATGTTCAGCAGCCTAAAAGAAGGAAAATCACCTTCTCCATTGGAAAGAACCCACTAAAGACGTTAGCAAAACTCGTTGCCAGAGCTCAGAAATACACTAACGTCGAAAAATTCTCCAATGCCCGCAAAAATGTCCAAATGGTAGAACCAAATGGTAAAAGGAAGAGGCATAGGAACGAGGAATCTCAGCCGTCCAAGAAAGGGCCCGACGACCGCGCCCCTCGGGATCGTCGCCCGAGCAGAAGGTCGGAGGGAAAGTTTCGCTCCTACACCCCCCTTAACACATCCACCGAGCAGATTCTGTTAGACATCTGAGGAAAAAAGCTGTTGAATTAGCCCGTCTGTATGAGGGCCGACCCAGATCATCGAGACAAGTGTAAGTACTACCGCTTTCACCAAGATCACGGCCATAACACGGCTAACTGTGTAGATCTCAGAGTTGAGATCGAAACCCTTATTCAGAAAGGACACCTACTCCAATACACCAAAGAAGGAAAAACTGCTCGGAAAGAAGAGTGAGAGCGAGACAGCCAAATAATACCACGGAAGAACCTGCCAAAATCTGTACCATCTTCGGGAGCTCATCCTGTTGAGGAGATTCGAATAGGGCACGGAAAGCTCACTCTCAAAAGTCTGATCCTGAACATTACGTCCACTTGACCGAGCGGCCCTGTAAGGAACTCCGTGTAGCCCATGCACTCTAACCTTCACGGAAGAAGATGCGCACGGAATCCAGCACCCGCATAACGATGTCCTGGTAGTTATCATGACCATAGCGAACCACAAATTATACCGTATCTTGGTTGATACTAGGAGCTCGGCTGATATAATATATTCCGAAGCCTTTGAAAGAATGGGGATTTCGAGGTCTCACCTCAGACTTGTGAAGACCCCCCTGCACGGCTTTGTCGGAGAAAGAGTAATTTCTGAAGGAGTCATTTCCCTCCCGGTGACCGCGGGAGAAGGGCAACACCAAGTCACCCTTATGGTAGACTTCTTAGTTGTTAATGTGTCATCTATGCACAACGTCATTCTAGGCAGACCTTCCCTCAATGCAATGAGAGCAATTGTCTCCACCTATCACCTGATGATGAAATTCTCTACCAAGGGCGGGATAGGATACCTCCAGGGCGATCAACACAAGGCTCAGAGATGTTATGCTATAGCAGTCAAGAAGGGGTCGGTTAAGCAAACACTTGTCATCAACATGCTGGACCCTAGAGGACCAGTGGAAGAATCTGTCGTAGAAGATCTGGAGCAAGTACCACTCGACGAGGCAAACCCAAGTAGAACTGTTCAGCTCGGAACTTCATTGGACCTCGAGTAGCAGTCTAAAATGCTGACCTTTCTAAGGCAGCACAAGGACGTTTTTGCGTAGTCGCATGTAGATATGTCCGAGATCTCTCCAGACGTCATGATCCACAGGCTAAACGTGGACCCGGATTACAAACCCGTGAAACAAAAGAGGAGACCATTCAACGCCGAGTGATATGAGGCCATAGAGGACAAAGTCTCCACACTACTCAATGCCGGCTTCATAGAGGAGGTACATTATCCTGAGTGGATCACAAACGTGGTCCTCGTCAAGAAGGCTAACGGAAAATGGCGGGTCTGTATAGACTACTTAGACCTAAACAAGGCGTGCCAAAAAGATAGCTTCCCGTTACCTCAGATTGATCAGCTGGTGGATAGCACGGCGGGATACGAATTACTTTTTTTCCTGGACGCTTACTCCGGGTACAATCAGATCGCGATGCATCCCCCAGACAGGCAGAAGACTACCTTTGTCACGAATAAGGAGCTCTACTGTTACCGGGTCATGCCGTTTGACCTAAAAAATGCTGGGGCCACGTACCAAAGACTAGTGAATCAGATGTTCGCCAAGCAAATCGGACATACTATGGAAGTATATGTCAACGACATATTAGTAAAGACTGTCAAGGCGTCCGACCACCTGACGGATTTTGGAGAAACCTTCACCATCCTCCGATAATACCAAATGAAGCTGAACCTCGCGAAGTGCACCTTTAGAGTCGGCTCAGGGAAATTCCTCGGGTTTCAGGTCAATCAGAGAGGCATTGAGGTAAACCCCGATAAAATCAGAGCACTCCTCGACATGAGTTCGCCTCGGACTGTCAAGGAAATACAATGTCTCACTGGACGAGTAGCCACACTCGGACGTTTCATATCCAGAGTCATGGATAAATGCCTCCCCTTCTTTTAACAGTTGAAGGGTCATAAGAAGGCAGAATGGACGACGAAATGCGAACAAGCCTTCTAGCAACTGAAACAGTACTTGGGCTCACCACCTGTTCACTCCCCAAGTATAGGGTTGTGATGTAGTAATAACTCGGTAAGACCGAGGTCGAATCCCAAGGGACTAGAACTTGTACGTTATCTGAAACTAAGTAGAAATAGAACTAGAATGAGATGAAATCTAAATCGATTGTAAATTGAAGAATAATGATGAAATATTAATCTAAAACTTAGAAAAAATCAGAGAAAGGAAACTAGGGATTCAGAGGATCCACTTGTAGAGATCAGGGAGATTTTATGCCTGTATTATAAATCAGGAAAATTAATTGAACTGCCATTGATATAGATTTCAAAAGATGAAAGGTGTATGAATTAGAATGGATTCCATCACCAAACTATGCCCAGGAGACAAAGCAAACAACAGAATTAAACTAATTACCAACCAATCAACATGTCATGAAGGTTAGGAAGGGTACCGACATCCAACCATGCCCAGGAGACGATGGTGAACAGCAGGGCTTCCTGACGTCATAAACATCAAAAGGAAAAGAACATGCTCAAAGCCATCGCAGACCCATTGTAATTTCAGTCACAACAGACCATTAAAGACTGAAAACATTCCCTTAATTAAAAACCCCAAAATCAACATCAATTCAGTTTAAACAAAGGCACAAGCAAAGAGGCCTCCCATCACGCTACAAGCTTCACCTCTTAGCCCTAGCTAAGAGGTTTAGCCACACATGAGTGGACTAGATCTCTAGAAAATCCTGATAAAAAAAATCAAATACATAAACTACTCCCTGTCTCTCTCTCTGATATTCCCAGCCAACCTCCAAGCGCTCCTGCTGCTACCTCCAAACTCAGATGATGCCTCCCAGCCGTGTATCCTCCCCTCCTCTCTCTCTCTCTCCCTTTATAGGCAAGAGTAGTGTTATGGAAAGCTTGAAAACGTGCGGAAGAGGTCGGCAATCCAATTCTGACAGCAGGAAACCGCGGATTTGTTCGCGGAAACATCATGTACACGGCCCAGCCAATTCGGTCTGAGAATCGGCCGCAGCATCCTTCACTCAGGATCCAAGCCATTCAACCACTATGGCGTTGGTCGGTCATCCCATGGTGTGTTCGGACGGTCGGGATCAATGGAACGATCCCTGTTCTTGCCGCAAAAAGAGCAATGCGGCGTCAGGGAGTTCCGGACGCTGTTTAAACAGAGCCAGCTCCCCAGTCACGCTGCGCTAACGGTGGGGCTCACTTCCATTTTCTTTTGAATAATCCAAACCGTCCATTCATTTTCCCACAAAAATTCATTCAGTCTTGCGTGATTTTGAATTTCAACTTAGAGTGTCATCGAAGTTTGCTTGGTGCCATCCAACCTGCGTTGATCCTTCGTATTCAGTCCATCATCCAAGAAAGTCAGGGAACAGGTCAGCGTGTGGTCGGTTTTACCCTCTGCTTGCAATGGATGGCTTGGATCATCACGATGTGTGATGATGGTGGCCCACCAGGAGTCGACCGCAGCTCTGTTACGAAACAGAGCTCGCACGTCCTTCGGCTGTTGAGGTCGATGGGCCATAATCAATGTAGAAATGACAATCTAATCCGTCCAATAAATTCATAACGAAAAACCACTTGGGAATGATGTATTTTGGGTTAGATTCTGGGTGGCCCATGAGATTATCTACTCCACCGTCTATCCTTTGTTGTTCAACAGATCTCATGGGTAAACGTGCATGAGGCCGAACGGACACCTAGGCGCAGTTTTTTTTCTCTCTCAGGGCTCAATAGACGGTTCAGATCAGTCGGAAGGGTTGTAGTTGGGGCCCACTAACAACGCCCGGTCGGACGCGTAAAAGACGCTGTTTGTTTTTTTAAAAAAAATCTGAATTTTTATCGGTCGGCGTTGCATTGACACCGACCGATTCAGTGGTGCGGCACGTCGAGTGCACTTGTGCACTGTGCACTGGCACTGCTAGTGGGGCCCACTCATGATGTGTGTACAAGATCTGCACCGTCCATCTGTTTTAGAACCTCATTTAAGGGGTTGGGACTAAAAATGAAGTATATCCAGATTTCAGGTGGGCCTAAAATCGACCATTTATGGGCTGATTTGCTCGTTGAGACACTTCCACATGGATCCACCAGCTCAACTTTGAAATGTACGGTTAATTTATAGTCTTCAGGCCCTGAATGAAGTTTCGACCCGATCAGATGGTGATAACCCTGTGATCTTGCATTCTGGCTGACTTTCAGGCCACTTAGCTTCAGTTTCTCGATTTTTTTCCGGATCTCATCTATGTAAAATCGTCGATCCTAATCCCCAGGAGTCCGTTCCCTGCTTTTGTGATTTCAGAGCATCAAATACACACTTTTAGCACCTTTTTGTAGTCCATTCTTGCAGATGTACCTTGCATCACAAACATGATTAAATTAGGATTTTAAACGGTGGCATGTTCATAAATCCGGTAATAACTGAGGTCTAATATACAATATTTGACCTTCAACACAACCCCCAACCAGCATTTTGCTAGTCCCGAGCAAAATATGCGAAAATTAATGTTGAGAATTACGAGACAGTTCTTATGAAGCCGAGGGATATTTTGAAAAACAATCCAGATATGAGAAATCTTAAGATTCATGAATGTTGATAATCAATTTCTCCTGGCCTCTCGTGCACGGTGAATTCCATAATCAAGTTCAAATATTAATCCATAAACTAGAATAATTTTAAACATTGAGTTTCATGGGTGTATAGTGAAATCTCAGTCTATCATCATTAAGAGATCAAATTGTCGGTTTCATGATTTCATTAGTAATCAATCAGAAAATTCCTAACAACCATCACCTAAACCAGTACTTTGCCTCACAGATCATTCTTTCATTTTCTAGTTTTTTTTTTTTTTTTTTTTAAAAAAAAATTATTTATTTATTTATTTTTTTTTTTCATAACAAGATGGGAATCAAATTTTCACTTATAGGGAGCAGACCTATGGTGAAACTAGTCGCCCAACTCTTTCTAACTGTTAATCATAGAGAATCAAATCCTCACCTATAGGGAGCAAACCCATGGTGTAATTCTCTTTTATACCCTGATGGCCAAATCTTTTAGGCTGGTTTCTTTCATGCTCAGTGATTACTAGGTTAATCATTCAATTTCAAACTGAAATCTCAATGTGTAAGCGAGATGTGACATGTGAAATCATGACTCAATCGATGTTTATAACTTCTAATTATGGATTAATAATTCAAACTTAACTGTGAAATCTACCGAGCAACTGAATCCAAGAGTAGTAAATCACCAACATAACGGATCTTGAAATTCTAAATCCAGGATAGTCGTCAAAATCACTTCAAATGCACAAGAATTTCCAGAAAAAATTTAAAAATTTTCACAATTTTTGCTCAAGACCAGGAAAACACTGATTAGGTTACCTAATCTCCCACCCCCAACCTAAAATCTACATTGTCCTCAATGTAAAAGATATGAGCATGGAATGCAGATGGGACAACGAAAGTAAAAGAGAAGTGATGGGAAGATAGTACCTGAATGATGAATCGTGAGAGGCTTTCCAAGAGATCTCAACATGAGAGCGGTTGAGCGCGAGAGAAAAAGCCACACAAAAAAAAATAACAAGAAATAAAATCCTACCTATACCACTTTCGCAGGTGCTCTCGATTGCATTTAGCACATGCAACAAGCCTTTAAACCCCTAGGTTGCCCCTAGTGGACGAGTTGTAGTCTCGTGAGGGTTTGCAGTAATGTTACCCACAAACATTGAACTAACTAGGAAAATGAAATAAATGGAAAAGAAAAGCTGGGTTGCCTCCCAGGAGCGCTAAGTTTAACGTCTTCAGCCAGACAACTACAGCAACTACCCTAGTCCTAAGAAAGCGATAAACCTACCTATACCTCCATCAGACTAGGAGATCGCTCCTGGTAGACAGGATCGGATCGAGAGGCATGGACATGTCCTCTGAATCAAATTTCTCGACAAATGGCTTTAAGCGATGCCATTTACTTTAAATTCCTTGCCATTGTCGGGATCTCTTATCTCGACGGCCCCATGAGGATATGCAGTAACAACAATGTAAGGGCCGGTCCAACGAGATCGAAGCTTACCTGAGGAAAGAGATGTAATCGAGAATTATACAAAAGGACTTTCTCGGCCTGGCGTGAATGATTTTCATAGAATATGTTGGTCATGAAACGCCTTCATCCTGTCCTTGTAAATTCTCGAATTCTCGTATGCGTCGTTCGGATTTCTTCAAGTTCATTTAATTGAAGTTTGCGTAGCGAGCTAATGAGCCGGCGTTGTTCGATTGAAATTTAAATTTTTGATTGCCCGATGAGGCTCTATGTTCCAACTCCACAGGTAAGTGGCAAGCCTTCCCATAGACGAGTCTAAAGGGAGACATTCCAATAGGAGTTTTAAAAGCAGTACGGTACGCCCATAAGGCATCGGTCAATCGAATTGACCAATCCTTACGGTCAGGGTTAACCGTTTTCTCCAAGATGTGTTTGATCTCCTTATTAGAAATCTCAGCTTGCCCACTTGTCTGTGGGTGGTATGGGGTGCTCACCTTATGAGAGATACCATATTTCTTCATTAAACTCTCGAATGGCCTATTACAAAAGTGTGAGCCCCCATCACTAATAATAGCTCGAGGCGTTCCAAATCGGGAAAAGATGTTCTCTTTTAGGAATTTAATGACCGTGCGATGGTCATTATTCCGACACGGAATCGCTTCGACCCATTTAGTGACATAGTCTACGGCAAGCAAAATATATAAATTCCCAAAAGATTGGGGGAATGGTCCCATGAAATCGATGCCCCAGCAATCAAATGCCTCTATGATAAGAATGGGATTCAAGGGCATCATATTTCGACGAGACAATGCTCCCAATTTCTGACAACGCTCACAAGCTTTACAAAACTCATGAGTGTCCCTGAACATAGTGGGCCAATAGAAGCCACACTGCAGAATCTTGGCCGTGGTCTTTTTTGCAGAAAAGTGACCACCACAGGCCTGTGAGTGACAAAAGGAGATGACACTCTGATGCTCATCATCTGGCACACATCTCCTCAAAATTTGGTTTGGGCAATATTTAAACAAGTATGGATCATCCCAGAAGAATTTGCGCACCTCGGTGAAAAATTTCTTCTTATCTTGCGCAGTCCAATGTGTCGGTATGGAACCTGTAGCAAGATAATTAGCAATATCAGCGAACCAAGGTGAATGGGAGACTCTGAACAGTTGTTCATCAGGGAACATGTCATTGATATGGGTCGCTTCAAGGGAATCAGAGGTATTAAGGCGAGAAAGGTGATCGGCCACTACGTTCTCTACTCCTTTTTATCTTTAATTTCCAAATCAAATTCTTGGAGTAGAAGGATCCATCGTATCAAGCGGGGCTTAGAATCATTCTTAGAAAGAAGATACTTCAGTGCCGCATGATCTGTATAGATAATGATCTTGGATCCGATCAGGTAAGACCTAAATTTGTCCAAGGCGAACACTACGGCTAAGAGTTCTTTTTCCGTAGTCGAGTAGTTCACTTGGGCAAGTAATTTAAAGTCCTACTCGCATAATGGATGACGTAGGGCCTCTTATCTTTTCTCTGGCCTAGAACCACTCCAAGAGCATAATCAGAGGCGTCGCACATAAGCTCAAAAGGAAGGCTCCAGTCGGGTGGCTGCATGATGGGTGCAGTGGTTAACATGCCTTTAAGCTTGGTGAAAGCTTCCTGGCATTCCTCAGTCCACTCGTATGGAACATCCTTTTGAAGAAGATTACATAAAGGACGAGAGAGGAGACTAAAGTCCTTTATGAATCGCCTGTAAAATCTTGCGTGTCCTAAGAAGGATCGCACGTCCCTGATATTCTTAGGTGTAGGTAGATTAGAGATAAGATCGATTTTTGCCTTATCTACCTCAATTCCCTTGGACGAGATGATATGTCCAAGGACAATCCCCTTATGAACCATGAAATGGCACTTCTCCCAATTAAGTACCAAGTTCTTTTCTTCACATCTTCTCAGCACACATTTAAGACTTTCCAAGCACTTGCTGAAAGATGAGCCATAGACAGAGAAATCGTCCATGAAGACCTCTAGATATTGCCCCACCATATCAGAAAAGATACTCAACATACATCGTTGAAAGGTGGCAGGGGCATTACATAGTCCAAATGGCATCCTTCGGTAAGCAAAGGTGCCGTAGGGACATGTAAATGTGGTCTTTTCCTGGTCCTCAGGGGCGATTTCAATCTGATTGTAGCCCGAATACCCGTCAAGGAAACAGTAATAGGAATGACCAGCTAGCCTTTCTAAGATTTGATCAATGAAGGGCAAAGGAAAGTGATCCTTCCTTGTGACGGTATTCAATTTTCTGTAGTCAATGCACATTCTCCAACCAGTAGTTACTCTGGTTGGCACGAGTTCATTATTAGCATTGGCTACGATGGTGATTAGGACTTCTTAGGAACCACCCGAGTTGGACTCACCCATTGACTATCAGATATAGGGTATATGATACCTACATCCAATAGTTTAAGAACCTCGGCCTTAACCACTTCCTTCATGTTTGGATTTAGTCTACGTTGTGGTTGCCGAGCAGTCTTTGCATTTTCCTCAAGATATATGTGGTGAGTACAAATCGAGGGATCGATTCCTTTGAGGTCCGCTATCGTCCATCCAAGGGCTCTTTTATGTTCAATGAGAGTAGATATGAGCATACTCTCCTGTTCTTTCTCCAGGGGGCGAGAGATCACCAGGGTATGTCTCATCTTGACCTAAATAGGCATATTTCAAATCAGAGGGCAAAGGTTTTAGGTCAAGCTTCGGTGCCTTGAGGTTAGACGGTAGAGGCACTACATCAGTTTGTGGCAATTCTTCAAATTGTGGCCTCCACCGGTTAACTTCCAGTACCGGTGCAGTATCAAGCAAGGCACACATCTCCCTAATCATATCATCATCAAACTCATGGGAGTGGGCCAAGCACGTCTCTAGAGGATCAGAGGATAAGGTAAGGGGTGTCCTATCTTCCACGAAAGTATCGATCATATTAATGTCGTGGACATCGTCATCATCCCTCTGCGTTCTTTGCCGTTATTGAAAAAGATGTTCGACTCCAATGTCAAATTTCCAAAAGACATAGTCATGACACCATTCCCGCAATTGATGATTGCATTTGATGTGGCAAGGAATGGGCGACCAAGAATGACGGGAATCGAGTGCTCATGTTGTTGATGGGTTCGGTGTCCAAGATGATAAAATCTACGGGGTAGTAAAATCTATCGACTTGGACTAACACATCCTCAATAATCCCTCTTGGTACACGACAACGGTTCGATCGGCAAGTTGTAGTGTGGTTAGGGTAGGTTTTAACTCACCCAATCCCTAGCTGTTTGTATACCGAGTAGGGGATTAGATTGACGCTCGCTCCCAAGTCAAGAAGTGCGTGATCAATTCGATGGTTCCCGATTACACATGATATGGTTGGGCTAGGGATCCTTGAATTTCGTGGCACATCTTGCTTGAGGATGGCACTCACTTTCTCGGTCAAGAAGATCTTCTTTTGAATGCTTTGCAGTCTTTTGGTCGTACATAGGTCTTTCGAAATTTTGCATATGAAGGAATCTGTTTTACGACATCAAGTAGAGTAATGTTGACTTTCACTTGTTTTAACACCTCGAGAATATCACGAGAGTTAGAAAGACGTTTTGGTGCAACCAACCGTTGGGGAATGGAGCAGCGGCTTCTCTAGAAGTTCCGGTTCTAAATTTTGTGGGACATCACAAGATCCATCATTATTGTCCTCTTCGGTTCTTGAGGCTTTTCGGGCCTAACTTAGGAAGGGTTTTATCAATGATCTTCCCACTCCTAAGAGTGGTGATGGATTTAGCGTGTCCCATTTGATTTGAATTTGGGATCATTTATCTCGTATTGCGGTTTAGGATTGGGGAGCGGTTGTGCGGGAAGCATCCCCTTTTCTATAACCGTCATACGTGAATATATTTTACGCATAAAGTCGTAAGTCCACGCCTTTGCTGAGTCGAGCTCTTGTATGGGATTTTGAACCAGGT
This sequence comes from Magnolia changhungtana, assembly GCA_030180095.1. Lineage (NCBI taxonomy): Eukaryota > Viridiplantae > Streptophyta > Magnoliopsida > Magnoliales > Magnoliaceae > Magnolia > Magnolia changhungtana. Next base: position 892,463 of record JASAUF010000649.1, read on the forward strand.
TCTTCTTGAGGTTTCCGATTTTGATTTTGATTAAAGAAATTTTGAGGGGTAGCAGGTTTGTCCATTCCTCCAACTAAGATTTGGATGATTTCTCCAACCGAGGATTATATGTATTGGAGGTAGATCCATTGAAAGGTCTTTGATAGTTATTTACGGCATTGGCTTGTTCATTCAACACTCCTCGAAAGGCAGATATGGTAGGACAATTTTCAGTTGTGTGAATGTTGCAATCACAGATGCCGCAAACAATTTCATTAACCTTCTCCTTCTTTCCTTCCATGGCCTCGACTCTTCGAGTGAGATTAGTCACTTTAAAATTTACATCGTCCTCTTCTTTCAGGAGATACACTCCACCTTTCTCCTTAGATTGAGTTGGCTAGGCGTGGTGTTTGATTTTGGGTAATGGTCCCATGATTGTGCATTCTCGGCAAGTCTATCGAGGTAATCCCATACCTCGTCGACCTCTTTATTCATGAATTCACCATTACACATTGTCTCGACCAGTTGGCGCATGGAAGATGTCAGTCCATCATAGAAAAAATTTGTAATGCGCCACATTTCAAAACCGTGTTGTGGGCATGAACTGACGAGATCCTTGAACCTTTCCCAACATTGGTAGAATGTTTCATCTTCCTTTTGGGCGAAGTTCATGATTGCCTTTCTGAGGGTAATTGTTTTATGGTGTGAGAAAAATTTCTTTATGAATTCCCTCTGCAAATCATTCCATGTGCCAATGGATCTGAGGACGCAATGAATGTAACCACGTCTTAGCCTTCTCTTTCAAGGAAAAAGGAAAGAGTTTCAGACTGATTGTATCCTCGGATACATTGGGAAAGTATAAGGTGGCTATAATCTCATCGAACTCTTTCAAATGTAAGTATGGACTTTCTGATTCAAGCCCATGGAATTTAGGAAGGAGTTGGATAACTCCTGGCTTGATGTCCATATGTCCTGTGTTTTCAGGAAAAATCATGCATGAGGGCGCGCTCACCCCCGCCGGTTGTAAATAATCTCGTAAGGTACGAGGCGGGGGTGCTTGAAGCACCTCATTCTCATCATGTACTTCCTCATCTATCTGTTGAGGTAGTGCTTGAGGTTGATTTTCAGCCATAACCTCAATTAACTCAGGGGAATTCGAACGGTGTCTAATCCTGCGATGGACAGTCAACCCCTCAACTAACCCTCCTTCAGTCAAGAGACGTCGAGTGTCGTCACGGGCCCACTTGGGCATGAAACACTCGCAGCCCTTAGTCAAATTCTAAATCTAATCCTAAGAAAGAAAATGTGAATCTAGAAAGAAAAGAGGGTTGGAAGGAGATTACCAAATTGAAGTCCCTAAGCTAAAGACCTGCAAAATAAAACAAAATAAGTTAGTTTCTAAATAGAAGAAATTTCTAAAGTAAATCAAATCTTAAAGAGTTAGAGAATCTAGAAAATCAGAAAGAGTTTACCAAATTAGAAGTTCTATCTTAACAACCTACAGAATAAGAAATATGTTAGTTCTATGAAAAATAGAAAACAAAATCTAAATTAAAATTAGTAAAGTCCTAATCTTAAACTAACTCTAAATCCAATTAATTTCAGAAAATCGTAGCTGTCAGTCCCCGGCAACGGCGCCAAAAACTTGTTCACTCCCCAAGTATAGGGTTGTGATGTAGTAATAACTCGGTAAGACCAGAGGTCGAATCCCAAGGGACTGAACTTGTACGTTATCCGAAACTAAGTAGAAATAGAACTAGAATGAGATGAAATCTAAATCGATTGTAAATTGAAGAATAATGATGAAATATTAATCTAAAACTTAGAAAAAATCGAGAGAAAGGAAACTAGGGATTCGGAGGATCCACTTGTAGAGATCGGGAGATTTTATGCCACGTATTATAAATCGGGAAAATTAATTGAGCGCCATTGATATAGATTTCAAAAGATGAAAGGTGTATGAATTAGAATGGATTCCATCACCAAACTATGCCCGGAGACAAAGCAAACAAAGAGAATTAAACTAATTACCAACCAATCAACATGTCATGAAGGTTAGGAAGGGTACCGACATCCAACCATGCCCGGAGACGATGGTGAACAAGGGGCTTCGACGTCATAAACATCGAAAAAAGGAAAAGAACATGCTCAAAGCCATCGCAGACCCATTGTAATTTCACCACAATGGACCATTAAAGACCGAAAACATTCCCTTAATTAAAAACCCCAAAATCAACATCAATTCGGTTTAAACAAAGGCACAAGCAAAGAGGCCTCCCATCACGCTACAAGCTTCACCTCTTAGCCCTAGCTAAGAGGTTTAGCACACATGAGTGGACTAGATCTCTAGAAAATCCCGAAAAAAAAAATCAAATACATAAACCTACTCCCCTGTCTCTCTCTCTCGATATTCCCGTCTCCAACCTCCAAGCGCTCCCCTGCTGCTACCTCCAAACTCGAGATGATGCCTCCCCGTGTATCCTCCTCCTCTCTCTCTCTCTCCTTTTATAGGCAAGAGTAGTGTTGTGGAAGGCTTGAAAACGTGCGGAAGAGGTCGGCAATCCAATTCACAGCAGGAAACCGTGGATTTGTTCGCGAGAAACATCATGTACACATGCCAACGAATGCAGCAGTCGGTCCGAGAATCGGCCCATGGGCATCCTTCACTCAGATCCAAGCCATTCAACCACTATGGCGTTGGTCGGTCATCCCATGGGGCGTGTTCGGATGGTCGGGATCAATGGAGCGATCCTGTTCTTGCTCGCAAAGAGCCAAGAAGCAATCGTCCAGGGAGTTCGGACGATGTTTAAACAGAGCGACTCCCGGTCACGCTGCGCTAACGATGGGGCTCACTTCCATTTCCTTTTGAATAATCCAAACCGTCCATTCATTTTCCCACCAAAAATCATTCAGTCTTGCTTGATTTTGGATTCCAACTTAGAGTGTCATCGAAGTTTGCTTGGTGCCATCCAACCTGCGTCGATCCTTCGTATTCATTCCATCATCCAAGAAAGTCAGGGAATAGGTCAGCGTGTGGTCGGTTTTACCCTCTGCTTGCAATGGATGGCTTGGATCATCACGATGTGTGATGATGGTGGCCCACCAGGAGTCGACCGCAGCTCTGTTGCGAAACAGAGCTCGCGCGTCCTTCGGCTGTTGAGGTCGGTGGGCCATAATCACTGTAGAAATGAAAATCCAATCCGTCCAATAAATTCATAACGAAAAACCACTTGGGAATGATGTATTTTGGGTTAGATTCTGGGTGGCCCATGAGATTATCTACTCCACCGTCTATCCTTTGTTGTTCAACAGATCTCATGGGTAAACGTGCATGAGGCCGAACGGACACCTAGGCGCAGTTTTTTTCTCTCTCAGGGCTCAATAGACGGTTCAGATCAGTCGGAAGGGTTGTAGTTGGGGCCCACTAACAACGCCCGGTCGGACGCGTAAAAGACGCTGTTCGTTTTTTAAAAAAATTCGAAATTTTTATCGGTCAGCGTTGCGCTGACCGATTCAGGTGGTGCAGTGCACTGTGCACTGGCACTGCTAGTGGGGCCCACTCATGATGTGTGTACAAGATCTGCACCGTCCATCTGTTTTAGAACCTCATTTAAGGGGTTGGGACTAAAAATGAAGTATATTCAGATTTCAGGTGGGCCTAAAATCGACCATTTATGGGCTGATTTGCTCGTTGAGACACTTCCACATGGATCCACCGGCTCAACTTTGAAATGTACGGTTAATTTATAGTCTTCAGGCCCTGAATGAAGTTTCGACCCGATCAGATGGTGATAACCCTGTGATCTTGCATTCTGGCTGACTTTCAGGCTACTTAGCTTCAGTTTCTCGATCTTTTTCCGGATCTCGGCTATGTAAAATCGTCAATCCTAATCCCCATGAGTCCGTTCCCTGCTTTTGTGATTTCAGAGCATCAAATACACACTTTTAACACCTTTTTGTAGTCCATTCTTGCAAATGTACCTTGCATCACAAACATGATTAAATTAGGATTTTAAACGGTGGCATGTTCATAAATCCGGTAATAACTGAGGTCTAATATACAATATTTGACCTTCAACACCACCCCTACTGTCCAAACCTGAAGAAGGTGAGCCCTTGTTCCTATATCTTACAGTATCGACCTCGGCCGTCAGCTCAGCCCTAATTAAAGAGGCGGGAGGTAAACAGCACCCCGTTTATTATGTGAGCAAAGCCATGACGCCCGCCGAGATGAGATATTCACCTCTGGAGAAGCTAGCGCTTAGCCTCATCGTCTCAGCTCGGAGGTTACGCCCTTACTTTCAAACTCATTCCGTCATGGTGTTGACCGATTCTCCTCTCAAACAAGTTCTTCAAAGGCCCAAAGTTTCAGGTCGGCTAACCAAGTGGGCCATCGAACTTGGGGAGTTCAACATCCAGTTTCGTTTGAAAACAGCAATTAAAGGTCAAGCCGTGGCTAACTTCATTATAGAATTCACAATTCCGAGCGAAGAAGAGATCAGTACCGAAGTCGAGACGACTCCTTCACCTATTCCCTCGAACGATCAAAAGGTGGCATCAGAACTGGGGTGGGTTCTTTATGTGGATGAGTCGTTTAACGCCAATCATGCTGGAGCAAGGATTGTCCTAATTGTGCCCGATTCTACGTCCATCCAGTATGCGATCAGGCTTGGCTTCAAGGCCTCTAACAACGATGTGAAATATGAAGCCCTGCTCACTGGACTCAGACTGGTAGCAAGTCTAGGGGTTCAGTCGATTCAGGTCCGATCTGATTCTCAGTTAGTAGTGAACCACATCTCCACCGAATATGAAGCCAAGGAAACAAGAATGACTGCTTACCTAGACAAGGTAAGAAAATTGATTGAAAGATTTTGAAATTGCACCATCCATCAAATCCCCATAGCAGAAAATTCATGGGTCGATGCCCTAGCAAAGCTAGCCTTAGCCACGGAAGGTAAGATCCCGTGAGTCATTCATAGAACATCCGAGCATCAATCGGTTGGAGGAAAAAGTAGTCAATCCAGTAGATGTTATGCCAAGCTGGATGGATCCAATTTATGATTACCTCGCGACCGGCGAGGTCCCCCCGGATAGGCTAGAAGCCAGGCGCCTAAGAGTCCGAGCAGCACAGTATGTCATCCTAGACAGTATTCTGTACAAAAAAGGGCACTTTTAGCCCTACCTTAGGTTCCTCCGATCCGATGAGGTGGACTATGTTATTCAGGAGATTAACGAAGGAATCTGCGGAAACCATTTCGGCAGCCGAGCCCTGGCCCTAAAGATACTTCGGCAAGGATATTTTTGGCCGACCATCAAAGAGGACTCTAAAGACTACGTTTAGAAATGCGGCAAATGCCAATGCTTCGTAGCTGTGCTGAGGCAACCAACAGAGGAAATGACTCCTATGAGCGGTCCGTGGCCATTCTCTCAGTGGGGGATTGACATCGTTTGTCCCTTGACTACAGGAAAGGGACAAGTCAAGTTCGTCATCGTTACAGTCAACTATTTCACCAAGTGGGCCGAGGCCGAGGCCGAGCCCGTAACAAAGATCACAGAACAGAAGGTGATTGACTTTATCTAGAAAAATATCATCTGCCGGTTCGGTATTCCACGCACCATCGTGTCAGACAATGGCCGGCAGTTCGACATTGACAAGTTCCGAAGCATGTGTAAAGGACTCGGCATCATAAATGCGTATTCTCCTCATCGGCACCCCCAGTCTAATGGACAGGTGGAAGCGGTTAATATAGTTATCAAGCACCATCTTAAAATGAAGTTGGAGAAAGTGAAAGGCAGTTCGCCGAGGAGCTACCATTCATTCTCTTGGCCTACAGGACCACAGCTCAATCCTTAACTGGGGAAACTCCGTTCTCGCTCTCTTATGGCTCGGAGGCAGTGGTGCCAGTTAAAATTCGCCTCCCTTCTGCTCGGGTTAGGAATTATCAAGAAAACTAGAACTCTGAGCAGGTTGCTGCTAACCTAGATTTGTTTGAAGAAATCAGAGATATCTCAAGCCTCCGAGTCGCAACTCGGCATCAACAAGTTGCGTGATTTTACAATTCGAAAGTCAAGACCAGGCGGTTCCACCCAGGGGACTTAGTCCTTCGTCGGGTATTCCAGAACACCACTGAGCCAGGAGTGGGGACACTCTATCCTAATTGGGAAGGGCCTTACCGTGTTATCCAATCGACCAAATCGGGCTCCTACCACTTAGAAGACCTCGAGGGCCGTCAGCTCTCCCACCTTTGGAATGCCGAGCACCTAAAAGTTTACTACTCGTGACGAAATAACCTTTAAAGCTCTCAATAAATGTACGCTTCCGAGCGACAAGCCTTTAGGGCTCCCAACAAATGTACGCCTCTGAGCGACAAGCCTTTAAGGCTCTCAATAAAATTCACCTCTTCTTATCTACATGAACGAGTTGCCTACTAAGGAAAAGTTGCCTCTCATATGCAGAGGCGGACTAAACGAACTAATTCCTTGAAGAAGGGGTTAGAGCGTTATCCCATGAAAACTCGACAGGGCTTCCCCTCTCAGTCAGGGAAAAAGCCAAAAGATGACCCGACTCCCCAACATAGGAGTCGGTTCATTGCCCGACTAACAGATGAAACGGAGGTTTCTCGCCAATCGTGGGACGAGTCGACCCCCAATGGGTTCAGACTTAACAATGATCAAGCCATAAAGGTTTCAAAATCCTACAAGACAACATTGGAAGGGGCTAACCCATCAAAGGATCGGCTCGGCCATGCCCGAAAGTAAACCGACCTATCAATGAATTAGTTTGACAATCAACAATCAACAGTTAACATCCAAGAATTAAATATAGATTAACATGTATAAAATCATCATCATCCAGAGAGTCAAAAAATAAAATTCATCACGTCATTCACAAAAAAAATATTAAAAACTACGCAATCGGAGGAGCCTGGGAGTCGGGGGCTTGGTCCGAGCAGACGTCTTCAGTGGGCTTCTCTCCAATGTTATCGGACAACAAAGGTTCAAGGTTGAGGTCAGGATACAAATCCTGAACCGCCTCAATACAAACATCAGAGCCACAGTTATAAAACTTGGTAGCTTCGGTGTCCCTCTCCTTTGAAGCTTTGAAGGCGGCCACTGCAGCGGCCACCGCCACAGCCATGGAGGCCTCATCTTCAGTCCAGAGCTTCCACAGCTTGAGAGACGGCTCGGTTCCATTCTTCTACCGCCTCGGCCCTAGTCCGCTCTAGGACTTCACCCAATCGGGTGATCTCCTTGTCCACATGGGCCCTGGCTCGTGTTAGCTCAGCCGTTGCCGCTCCGCTTCGGGCCTCGAGATCGCTCACAACCCCCCGCAACTGAACCTCTCTGGCCTGAAGATCTTTCATGACCCCTTGCAACCGAAGCTCTCTAGCCTTCCCATCCTTAAGCTGCCGGCGCAATTAGCCCGACTCAAGTCGGAGAAAGGTAGTTTCATCCCGTAAGATCTCTGCTTCGGTTTTGAGGACCTCCACCTCGGCCTCTCTCTTTTCTAACTCCCACGCCCTCTCCCTAGCCGAAAGGAGCTTCGGGACAGACTAAATGAAAACAGAGAGATAAACATATGAATGTGAAGGAAATAGAAATTAAGAAGTAGAAAGGCAATAAAAAATACTGTGTAAAAAATGGAAGCCAAGTCATTCTAGAAGGAACTGTCCGATTTGGTGAGAAGGCTGGCTATCTCCTCCTCCGGGGCATGTTTGGCGGCCCAAGGCACCAAGTAAGACAGGTGGTAGCCCGGCTCGAACCTCCCGCCGCTCGTCCCCACCTGGGCCGAGCCCTTCTTCCTCAGCACTAGTCTTGTTGCCTGCCGAGACTTGAACCTCAGCCTTGAGATCATTCCCGACGTCAGGAGGAGATAACATGTCATTAGCCATCCGGATGGCCTCCTCCTGTTCGGAGGAAGAGGGCACGATAATACAAGGCTCGGGGGCTGTAGGAGGAACCTCCACGGTAGGGGGCGACGGTAGGCGGGAGGGAAGGAGTCGGAGCAATGATTGCCAGAGTCGGAATAATGATTGCTGGGACTCGGGCCTCGGCGGACGCCACAACTGGAGCTGCGACGATGAAAATCGGAGTCGCAGCCGGAGCTGCAAAAACAGAAATTGGACTAGAGGGGCCCTCCCCGCGAGGAGCGGTCTGCCTCCTCCGAACGATGGTTTTTATCCGGGGCTCAGTCTTCAACATCTCCTCTACCGTTGGGGCAGCTTTCCTCTTCCGAGAACCAGATGCCTCGGCCATGCCTGCGCAGAAAATAACATATCAACAACTAAGTGAATAAGTTTGACCTTTCCAAAGGAAACGGAAGAGAAACTTACTGAAAGATGTCGGGAGAGGTTGGGACTTGCAAAGCCTGGACCAGTGAAGGTTGACTGAGGTGATCAGGTCTGACCAGAAGCGAAGCTCTCCCGATCGTGCCCTAGCCTTGGCAATGCGGTTCTTCTGGTCTGAGTCAAGTAGAGGCATGCCCCTTGGAAAATCTACAAGGATAAGGAAAGCTTCAGTCCGATTGGGGTAACAGAGAAGGGTACCAAAAAAGAGGGAATGACTAGTCCGACCTGGTTTTGAAAATTGGGTGGGAACCCGAGTCGTCAGAGTCCTGAGCTCAGTCGCCGACATCTCCCATTCGCCCGTAGACCAGAACTACTTATTCTTCCAGTCCTTGTTGGAGGACAATGGATTCGTTACCAGCCCCAACCCCTTTTTACCTCGGGTTGCGAAGTAGTACCATAGTTCTTGGCTGTCGTGCTTAATCAGGTACAGGCTTATTAACTCCTATGGGGTCAACTCCAAATTCCCGACTTGACCCCAGATGATGAAGGAAGAAATCAACACCCTCCAAGCATTGGGGGTGAATTGCCCGGGAGCTAATTCGAGGTAGGTTGTTAGAGCTCGGACGAAAGGATGCAAAGGGAATCGGAGCCCACATTGCAGCGTACAGAGAAAAATGGTGACCTCCCCTTCATTAGGCGCGCCAGCAGTGTCTAAGGCCTCGGGTGCCTTATCCGTACAGTGTACGGGATATCGAACTATAAGCGGATCCATTTCATCTGAGACTTCGTCGGCACGGATCCTCCCGGGATAGTTTCTGAGGTCCGCTCACTCGCGGCCATCTCGGTGGCCTTCGAGACTAGGGCTCGCAGGGCTTTGACTACTTTCTTCTTGCCAGCTCGGTGAGTCCGAGCCCCCGCCTCTCTCTGCCTCTGGGGTGGAGGGAAGAGAGGCACGACTTCAAAGGGGCCTTCAGATGCCCCTCTTTCATCATCAGAGCTCCCCGGATAGGAGTCATCATTCAAATCCCGGACCGTCTCCAGATCTGACAACATCTTAGAAGGAGTACAGAGAAACATAAGGAGAAAAGACTCACCGGACGATCACCGGGAATCGCTTCTGCCGGAAATACTTGATTGACCGGAATTGCTTGGTCGGAAACTTGAAATCGGTCAAAATCGCCTTCACCGGAAATTGCCTCCTCTAGCACGTACCCACAATTTAGAATACAAGTAGGGAGAACGATCCCGAAGGGAGTTTATATAGGCAATACAAAATCTTTACGTTAATGGTAAGGAATGATGGCCACATCCGAATCGTCGCGAGTCGACTCCAAAACACACGTGGTCGTCAGCTACTGGATCGGTCCCTACCAGATGGTACGTTTCTGACATCGAACAACGTGCTCCGATATGCGAAACGGCACCCGAGAACACGTGGCAACCTATCATAGGCTCGACAATTATTTGGAATCATAACCATCGCCACGCGTTCCCTGAAGGATGGTCTGTAGGCGGGAAACCCTGAAGATGCGACACTTCAAATATTCCAAAATCATGATAATATCGATATGCGCGGAAGGTTCAGCAGATAAGGCGGTTGATCTTTCATGTGGTTACTGTCCGAGTCCGTAGCCGACCTCGAAGAGTAGGGGGCTTTTGTTATAGGAAGATTCGAGCCCCTTATCGTTCCGAGGATCAGCATCTTCTTAGTCCGATCAGACGTAAGAACACCCGGAATAATGAACACTACCAAAGAGAGCTACGTCCGAGTCGAACCCTGGTTTGGGTATGGTAAGCTTTAACCAATGAGCGACGACCTAAACTAAGGCCCCGTCCCCATCCTCATCTTCCTCTGAAGAAGGATGTCCGAGCTGAGGGCTCGTCCTCATCCTCATCTTCCTCTGAAGAAGGATGTTCGAGCCGAGGGCTCGTCCTCATCCTCATCTTTCCCGAAGAAGGAAGCCGAGGGTTCTTCATCCTCATCTTTCCCTAAATGTTCTGAACAGAGGTCAGGGCGAAACGTGAGTGCATTATGCGCTAAACTTGGAAACTACTACAAGCAGACGTGACCGGTTACTTCGCCCGCAGATGCACATGACACAGTACACGATCTTTGGATTACGTACAATATCTCCACAATTCGAAAATCCTCCTGATCAAGTGAATCATGCCGAGATTAATGGACTCGGACCATCTGACAGTCAGGTATAAATACGGTGAGACCTCACTGCTACAGGCACGCAACATCTTGCACTCTCCATATACCTTTAAACTTAGACCTATATTCCCTTGACCTGACTTAGGCATCGGAGGGTCTCCCAGTTTAGCTAAGGTCTCCTTTACTTGTTCCAAGCGTGCAGGTTCAAGATGTTGAAGTGATTCGAAGTTCAAGAGACAGGGTGGGGAGTCGCCCAGATTTTGACCTCAACAAAGGTGGCTAGCAGTGAAGTGTGAACTGACAGGAGGTACTAACAAGCTAACAGTAAAAAAGGAAAAAAGAAAAAAGAAAAAAAAAGAAGAGAGGAGCTTACTTAACGTGGATGAAATCCACTGTGTCCATTACATACCTCCGGCCACCCAAAAAATAAAACTAAAAGCTTTAAATTTAAATGATATGGCCTCCTTTAGTTTTATAATACCTTTATTTTTAGTTAGTTTGGGTAGTTCTTCCATCCTGAAGAGGCACATCAGATGAATGGATTGGATGGGTATAAATACCAATTTGGGTCCTACACAAAGCTAATGGCAGACATTCCATACCCACTGCTTCCTCTTCTGTGCCCTACCTTAATTTCAGATGAACATTAGTTTTGAATTCAACGGTTAAAATCAAGAACCATACCTGATGGACAGAGTGGATCTTACATAAATTTCTCTCTGTTAACGAAATTAACTCCGAAATATACCTAGCCACGGCTCATTTGCGATTATTCGGAAAGGACGCCGAAGCAAAATCCATCTACAAGAATACTTATCTAGAATCGTCGCTGTTTCCGGGTAACAGCTTAGTCGGTGTTACCTTAACTGTGGGGCTACCTTGGTGATACGTTGATTATCCATTCCGTCCATCCGTTTTTCCAGCCAATTTTATGACTCTACACAAAAAATTAAGCATATGCAAGTTTCATGTGGATCACACAACGAGAAACATTGATGATTGTTTGCTCACCATTAAAAACTTCGCAAGGCCCATCGTAAACAGATCCTTAATGTTTATTTTCCATCTAACCTGTTGGTAAGGACAATAAGAACTGGATGAAGGGAAAATAAAAGGATTAGATTGATTTAAAACTTTTGTAGCCTACAAAAAGGTTTTAATGGTTATTCAATACCTTTTCCAGTGGTGTGGTTCACCAGAAATTTGGATCTACTCAATTTTTTGGATAACTCCCTTAAATGAGTAGAAAAAAACGGATGGTATGAGTGGATATGAAACAAATTAACGAAGGTGGGCCCCACACGGTAAGGATAACACCATACTGGATTTAGATACTCGGGTACCAGCTAATTCGCTCCCAATCGTCCAACCAGCCAAATTCAGTGGATTTAGATAGTCGGGCGGCTCCACCTTTTAATACACGGATGGTCTTCCTATGCTATCCCTCGACGCCAAAGAAGCTGGCCGCGACCGTCGCCACCTTCTTAACCGGCGCCACACTCTTCGCTATCGGTGCGCACCTGTCGTACGTTAACGTCGCCCCTCAGCAAGCTCGCACCAAAGCCCGCAACGATTTCGTCAAGGAGCATTTCCGGAAGAAGTACGGCAAGTGAATCCGCCGTTCATCTCTCTCACTTCAAGAAAATCAATGGCCCTGGTTGCTTCTTCTGCTCCTGTTCCTTCTTCGGCTCCGATCGACAGCCCGGTTTTCGCCGAGGTGGATATGGGCTCGGATTCATCCGCTCTAACGGTTCGAGCCACTGTCGTACAGGCGTCGACCGTTTTCTACGATACCCCGGCCACTCTAGGTATTCATTCCTTCATCATCTGCTTCTTGAGGAGTTGTTCGATTCTTGCATCTGGACCGTTAAGATAGTGGGGTGTGATGTGGATGGGGCATAGTTATGAAATTTGATTGAATGGATGGTTCTGATGTCTGATTAATGGGCATTTGCTTGTTGATTTGGATGGGGCCTAGTACAAGCATTGGATTCTTGGATGAATTGGGCCTCTGATTTTTCTTTAAAAGATTGGGGCTTTTGGCTAATATATACTATATGTTCAGCGATTGGACGGTTAGGATCATCCTTTCTGGGTTGTGTTCTGATGTTGGCCTATCTGAAGTGGTGCTGTTGACTTCGACCGTTTAGTTTGAGAGATCAGAGATCTTGATGGTATGTGTATGGATCATCGTAGTCTGCTGGCACATTGTGTCTGACGGACACGGAGTTCCTACTAAAGCATTTAACAGGAAGTTCCTGTGCTGGGATGCCAGGTGGGGCCCACCATGATGTTTGTGAGAAATCACCCTGTCCATCCGCTTTGCGAGATCATTTTAGGACATGCCACCAAAAATGAGATGGATTCAAAACCCAAGTGGGCCATACGATAGGGGAAATTGGGGAAAGAGTTTCCAACTGTTGAAACCTTTTTGGGCTGCACCTTGATGTGTATTTGCCATCCAAACCGTTTGTAAGGTCATTCCCACTGGGATGAAGTGAAAACACGTAAAAATTAGTCTCATACAAAACTTTTGTGGCGATAAAAATGTTTCAATGATGATCACTCAATCCCCACTGTTTTATCTGGTGTGGCCCACTTGATTTTTGGATCCACCTCATTTTCGGTCACATGTTCCTAATATGAGCTCGCAAAAACGGATGGACAGGGTGGATTTCTCACAAACATCACGGTGGGCCCCACCCTTTCGTAGGAAATCCTTGTCTGTGTTAGACCATGGTGATGGTCCATTGCACCTTTTAAAGTGTGATCTAGACCATCGAAATTGCCATCAAATTGTGTATGGGAATAGTTCGGATTTGCACTAACTTATTGGATTATCTTAATCCTCTGATTTTAGTAATTGAATTTGGACTAGTGACCACTTTACTTTCAGTGATCCATTTAATAGAATTTAATTGGATGGTTAGGATGGTTAGGATCGTTTGATCATTGTTGTTATTGTATTGTGATCCACTGGTCCTTGCAATTTGGATGGCATGGTCGTGGATCGATGTGCATGTATACCACATGCACCGTGGATGAGATGCCAAACTTAGTTGAATGTTGCGTTTGGATGCATGCTAAATAACAACAATTAATTCAATAGTGTGGAAGACCAAATTGCATTTACTTTTCTATTCTCACCATTCATTCTATACAAACCCAAATTGTTTGGACAAGGCTACGATGTTGCTGATGTGATCTGACCATTCATTTTGAGGGATTTGGCTCCTTATTTTGATGACATTTTTTTTTTTTTTTAAATGAATAACATATATTTTATTCTATTATCAGATGTCTGAAATTTGTCTATAACAGGGTCTATTGATGGCATTGATGGACCACTTGATCCCATCGAGCAGCTGTCGATCCTATCGAGAAAATCCCCTTTTTTGGCCTTTGCTCACTGGATAGTGTTTGTGTCCAAATCGATCTGATTGAAGGTGGATGGGAGGTCGATGGCTCTCGATATGATCGAAGCTCCCATTGACCGACTTGTGCAATTTTGTGGAATTGCGGGTTTTGTTTCCTATTTCGGTTTTAATCATTTTTTAAGGGCTTTTAATCCGTGATTAGTGCATAGAAACGTGCTTAGGGCTTTTAGTGAGCAAAGGGGAGTACAAAGTTAGGGTTTTTTTTTTTTATGGTGTTCAAGGTGTATTCTCGGATCGGTAAGTTCTTCTATTTATTATAAACATTGATTATCATAGTGGATTCGGTGTCACTTTGTGTTATGATTTTTTCCACGTAAAACCTTATATTCTCTATGCGCTTGGTTGTTTGATCTCTTATTGTTTGATTCTAACTCAGGGTTGCTTTCGTACGTCCCCATAACAAGTGATATCAGAGCCAACGTTAGGGTTTTGAATTTTTTAAATCCGAAAACATGTCTTCTAAGGGATTTAATGTTAAGTATGAAGCAGAGAAGTTCATTGGGAGAAATAACTTTGAACCATGGAAGGTTAAGATGAGAGGTCTCTTAGTTCAACAAGGATTGCAACACGTTCTCCTTGGCTAGGCGAAGTGTCCTGCATCTATGACTGATGAAGAGTGGGATGAACAATGTGAGAGGGCTACAACCTCGATACAATTGTGTCTAGCGGACAATGTCCTCTATGATGTTTTGGATCAAAAGACCGCCGCAGGAGTATGAACTAAACTGGATGGTTTGTACATGAAGAAATCCTTAGGTAGTTGTCTGTATCTAAAGAAGCAATTCTATAATCTTAAGATGCCAGAGGGGTCTGACAGTAATGAACACATGCGCACTTTTAACGAGTTTCTATATAAACTGACGAATGCAGAGGTTAAGATCGAAGAGGAAGATCAAGTCTTAATTCTCTTGAATTCGCTTCCACCATCTTTTGAGAATCTGGTAGACACGCTGATACATGATAGAGATACCATCGATGTGAAGATTGTCATCTCAACCATTCATGAGAAGTAGTTGAGAAAGAAAGAAACAGAGGTACCTCTATGGATGCGTTGCTTGCCAATGGAAAGAATACTGAAAGGGAAAAGGGCAATTCTCAATCGCGATCCAAATCGAAAAGAAACTGCAAGATGATGTGCTGGAATTGTGGGATGACATGGCATATGAAGAAGGATTGCAGGAACCTTAAGGTTCAAAATGGAGAAAAAATAGAGAATGCGCCAAAAGAGGGCAACACAATGCAATCATGCGAGGAGGTGGATGATGGTGAAGGTGGATGATGGTGATGTCTTGACTGCATCCAAATCTGATTATCTTAGTAATGACTGGATTTTGGATTCGGGGTCCTCATGCCACATGACTTCTCACAGGGATTGGTTCACCACATACAGCGAGTACAATGGTGGACAGGTTTTTATGGGCAATGGCATTGCTTGTAAAGTTGTTGGAATCGGTTCAGTGTGTATCAAAATGTTCGATGGGGTGGAGTGTATTATTACAGATGTTCGACACATTCCGGACCTCAAGAAGAATTTGATATCTTTAGGGGCTCTTGAGACATTTGGTTATAAGTTCACTGGTTATGACAGGGTCTTTAAAGTTTCAAAAGGGACACTTATTGTGATGAAGGCACAACGGAGCAGTAATCTATATAAGTTGATTGGAACATTGAAATGGGTGGAGGTACAACGTCTGTAGAAAAATCCACATCGGCACGATTGTGGCATGCACGCTTAGGACACATGAACGACCGCGATATGAAGGTACTTTTTGATTGTTGCTTGATTCCTGTTTTTAAAAGTATTGAACTTGGTATATGCAAGCATTGTATATGTGGTAAGGCTAACTTTTAAAACTGGAACGCATATTTGTAAATGTGTGCTCGAGTATGTGCATTCAGATGTATGTGGCCCTTCGCTTGTTGTTTTTGCTAGGGGTCATCGTATTTTGTCTCATTCATCGATGACTACAAGAAAGTATGGGTCTATTTTCTTAAAAATAAATATGATGTTTTCGCCATGTTTAAAGTGTGGAAGGTGATGATTGAAAGGTAGACAGGTAAGAAACCGAAGGTATTAATGATTAATAATGGAGGTGAACTCACTTCAAAGGAATTCAACTAGTTTTGCAAGGATGAGGGGATTGTGAGGCACACTCCTGAGCAAAATGGAGTGGCAGAACAGAATCAGACTCTCTTCTAGAGAGCCCGAAGCATGTTGAGTAATTCTAGATTGGACAAGGAGTTATGGACAGAGGCCGTTAACATGGCTTGTTACCTGGTAAATCGGTCCCCGTCTACGCCGATAGACTGTAGGATTCCTAAAGAAGTGTGGGGTGGTCATGAGGTAGACTACTCTTAGTTCTGGGTATTTGATTGTGATGCTTACTCTTATGTATTGTTAGTTGAGAGAGATAAGCTAGACCAAAGGGCCAATAAGTGTATTTTTGTGGGCTATGGTGATGGTGTGAAGGGGTACAAATTATATGACCGAGTCACACAGAAGATTATAATTATGCGAGATGTTAGGTTTGATGAAGATTCCTTGCTTCGCAAGGATGAATGCAAGGAACTGGAGAAATCAACGGTTATTGATGTCGAGATTGAAAAAGAAGATAACATGTAGAGTCTGAGCCATAGGCAGAGGTACAAGAGCGGGTGGAGCAACCACCTCTTAGAAGAAATCCACCAAGAGATTGTTTATTGTTAATTAGATACAGGGATGACTCAAATGTTGCATTCACCCTTATTACGTATAAGGGTGATCCGTCTACTTTCTAGGAAGCATTAGATGGTTCTGATGCTGAGAAGTGGATAACGGCCATACATGACGTGATGGATTTCCTGCATAAGAATGATACATGGGAGTTGGTGAAGCTACCAATGGGGTGTAAAACGATCAGTTGTAAATGGATTTATAAGAAGAAACATGTATATAATATATATATATATATATATATATATATATTATATATATATATATATAAGGTAAGATTGGTCATAAAAGGGTACGCGCAAAAGGAGGGTGTTAACTTCAACGAGATTTTTACGCCTGTAGTTAAGCAAGTGTCTATTAGATTTGTATTGGTATTGGTTGCCCGATACAACTTGGAATTGAAACAACTAAATGTGAAGATTGCTTTTCTTCATGGGGAGTTCGAGGAGCAGATTTACATGAAACAACCAGAATGGTTTGAAGCGGAATGTGCATAGAATAAAGTTTGCAAGTTAAGGAGGCTGTTATACGACCTAAAATAATCGCATAGGCAGTTGTAGAAAAGGTTTGATACTTTCACGATGGGTCAGTGATTTATCAGAAGTGAATGCGATCATTATGTCTATTACAAGATACTGAATGATGGACAATTCATCGTATTGGTTTTGTATGTAGATGACATGCTTATTACCAGCCATAACATGTCTAAGATTGTTATCAAATGCGATCGCATATGCACATACTTTTGATCGCATCGCATATGCCATGATGGCATATGCGATCCTGGCAAGTATGCCATGGCATACTTTTTGTATGCGATAAATATGCGATCGCATATGCGAGTATGCGATCGCATTGCATATGCGATGGCATATTTCCCAATAGCCAAGAGTGAAAGATTTTTATTTTATTTTTATTTTTTATTTTTTCAAATTGGATAACTTTTGCCTATAATTAGGCACTCATATCCCCTCCATTTTCACTATTCTTTACTCCAAAGCTCTAAATCTCTTACTCTTTCTCTCTTACACCTCTTTCTTTCTTACTCTAATCTCTACAATTATTTCAATTATGTTTATTTTTTGTATTTTATAAGTTGTGTTATTGTAAGTTATAACTTGTATGTTGTTTCAAGTTATCCATTTATCATTAAAATTTCTTTCTTCGAAGTTTATAATAATTAGTTATCTTTTAATGTAGCTTGTTAATTGTTTTGTTAAAATTTATATAATATAAGTAATTAAATATATTACTTAATGAAACACACAAACTATAATGAAATAAGTAAAATAACCCAATCCAATCATGTGTACTAATTAGATGAGTTTTCCCCTCTTTTTTTTATAGAAAGAAAAAAAATATGCCATGGCATATGCGATTGTGCGATCGCATATGCGAACAGCATATGCGGATCGCATGCGATGGCATATGCGATTTGACAACATTGGTTGTCAGGGACATTCGAAATGAAAGATCTGGGGGCTGCAAAGAAGATTCTCGGCATAGATATCCACAGAGACATACAGAGGAGCAGGTTACGGTTATCATAGGCAGAATACATTGCGAAGGTATTAATAAAGTTCGGTAAGGACAAGTCGAAACTGGTCAGCACACCCCATGCTACTCACTTTAGGCTTTCTTTTTAACAATGTTCTACTACAGATGAAGAAAAGCAAGTGATGTCTCGTGTACCCTATTCGAGCATTGTTAGCAGTTTGATGTATGTCATGGTCTCTACGAGACTTGATATTTCACATGCAGTGGGTGTTGTGAGCAGATACATGACTAACCCATTAAACAACACTGAGAGGCAGTGAAATGTTTATTTCGGTATATTCGAGGTACATTAGACTGCATATTGACATTTGAAAAGTCAGAGGACAAGTTGGTAGGCTATGTGGATGTCGATTACGTAGGTAATGTGGATAGCAGGAGATCGACTTTCGTCTACTCATTTGTGCTAGTGGGTGGAGCGATCAGTTGGATGTCAAAGATTCAGTCTGTGGTTCTTTCCACAACCGAAGCAGAGTATATGGCGGTGATAGAAGCATTTAAAAAAGGTGTTTGGTTGAGAGGGATAATAAATCAGCTTGGGCTTCACTAGGAAGCTGTACCAGTAAATTGTGAATAATGAAAGTGCGATCAATTTAGCGAATAACTCGATTTACTATTCTCGTACTAAACATATTGATGTTCGTCATTATTTTATCCGATAGGTGCTTGAGGAAGGCGAAGTGACTCTTGAGAATATCCACACAAGCATGAATTCAGCAGACATGCTTATAAAGGGGTTCCTATAGAGAAGTTCAAGTTATGTGTGACTTCTTTGGCCTTGGCAAAGGCTTGACGAAGGCGGAGTGTGCAAGAGAAGTGACGACGATGGTGGAGCTATGATGAAGGTAATTAGAGATGGAGCTTGGAGCTATAGATCGTGATGAATTGAAGACATGGTGGAGATTGTTATCAGATGTCTTAAATTTTTCTGTAACCGTGTCTGTTAATGGCATTGATAGACCACTCGATCCCATTGACAACCCACTCAATCGCATCGAGAAAATCCCCTTTTTTGGCCTTTGCTCGCTAGACAGTTTTTTTGGTCTAAATCGATCTGATCGAAGGTGGCTTCGATTCCATCGATGGGAGGTCGATGGCACTCGATATGATCGAAACTCCCAAAAACCAATTTGCGCAGTTTTGCGGAATTGCGGGTTTTGTTTCCTATTTCGGTTTTAATCATTTTTTTTAGGGTTTGTAATCCGTGATTAGGGCATAGGAATGTGCTTAGGGCTTTTGGTGAGCAAAGGGGAGTACAAAGCTAGGGGTTTTTTTGGTGTTCAGGGTGTATTCTCAGATCGGTAAGCTCTTCCATCTCTTGTATACATTGATTATCATAGTAGATTCGTTGTCGTTTTGTGCCGCGGTTTTTACCCGTGAGGATTTTTTCACGTAAAACCTTGTATTCTCTATGTGTGATGCGGTCATTAGTAGTGCACCCATTAGAGTATACCAGATGAGGAGGCGTCGCCGATAGAGTACCGAAGCAGAGGAGTTGATGTGGATGGACGCTGGGTCCATCGAACTCACTTTCTGACTCGCTACGAGTGCAGGAGCGGCATGACCGCACCTCGATTAGACCCATGGGTCGGATTTTACACCCTACCACATGAGTGTTTTAGTTTTAAACATTTTTTGTTCTTTTTTTTTTTTTTTTTTTTTTGTGTATTTGTTTAAATTTCTTTCTTTATTTTTTTCGTTTTTTTTTAAACTTGCACTTTTTTTTTTTTTTTTTTTTTTTTTTTTGTTTGTTTCAAGGGCTTTGTTGCACTTTCTTTATTTTTTTTTTTCATTTTTTTGTTATTTTTCTTGTTTTCAGGGGCTTTAGTGCACTTTTACTTTTTGTATGGCTTATATATACGTTATGAGAAACTCTATTTTAATTATTATTGAGTGAATAGAAATTCGTATCTTTTCTTCCTCTTTTATCAAAATATTAGGGTTTTATGATTGGCCCTTGAGTTTTGAGGATTCCACCCCAATTACAGGTTTCGTCCTTTGTAGATCTTTGAGGTGCAAGAAAAGGTAAGAATCATCCTCCTTTTCTTTTGACGACAAATGACTTGTACTTTCTTCATCTCGAACCCTTCATTCTTCACCCCTTTCGTTCCTCTCTGGAGATCCTCCTTCTAGATTGAACGGATAAGAGGGATGGTTAGTTAGTAGAATCAGATCCAAACTTGACCATGGATTCACTTATGCTAGATCTAGGATATCCTCATATCCCTAGGTTCTCCCTTTTTACTGTTTACATGATTTTATACTAAGGGGCATGATCCTGACGGAATGACCTCATCTTTGTGTTGAGATTTACCTAATCTCTTTTATTGGAAATGGTTGGTTGATTTGTGTATTTATTTGAACATTCTTTAACCTGATTATAGATGCATCTAGGATTAGGTCATCACATGTCCTTGCATCAGTGTGCTTGGTTGTTTGATTCTAAATTAGGGTTGCTTCCACGCATCCCCCCGACATATTCAAAATAAAGAACCACGGAGTAGTCAAAAAAGAAGGCATGGAGATGTTGAGCCAATACAAGGATTTCTGAGTTTCAAATTATTTTGCTTTCAAGTTGGATTTGAAAGGAATGCAACTGTAATTTAGGAATGCAGAATGTAATTGCTTGTCTCCCATGGAAGCTTGCTTTTATTCTCAATGATTTACGATTGCTTTATCGCTTTAGGGAGATTTGCTTAACCATAGTAATCGGAAATCTAGTGATGTTGCCGATTCCTTGGCCAAGGGGTATATAAGCTTTCTGAATGTTTTCAATATCATCATTGCACTTGATATCACACGTAGAGAATGGAAATATTGCAGATAGTGTAAAAATTTTGCAGTCTTAGGGAAATGTTTGGGAAACTTTAGGATAATTGTGGAACTTTTCGGTAAAACTTCAGGAGATGTTAAGGGGCTGTTAGGGGATTAAGTCTAATCCTGATTTTGTCTGGTCCCATGCCTCCACTTAGGATTTTCCACAATAAAGCAGTGATTTTCTTCACAAAAATGCAATTAATGAAGTTTTAGGAAAAACTAAAAACACCACTAATTGTGTTTATGTGAATGAACGTACTGGTTTAGTGCTCTGAATCACGTGTGGAGCGCATGGAGCCCAACAAAAAAAGAATTAGAGTTGATCCTGATTATGCAGGATCCCCTTCCCAAAAAGACCACAAAAGACACATGAAGGTTAAGATTTTTCTATTGTATAACACCTGTAATTTATGTGTGGTTGTTAATCTTGTGAACAGATAAGGCAGAGAGACTGATTGCCGATGCTGCTGCATGTGGCTCACAGTTGGTTGTGTTTCCAGAAGCATTTATTGGTGGTTATCCCCGTGGTTCAACCTTCGGTTTCGGTATTTCAATTGCTAGCCAATCGGCCAAGGCAAAAGAGGATTTCCGGAAGTATCATGCTTCAGCTATTGATGTGCCTGGTAAAATTCTCTTTCCGTTTGGAGGAATTATGAGGTTCCTGCTCATCCATTAACTTACAGTTTGCTAGTGTACAGGATTTCGTCTATTTGGTTCAATGGTTTAACAATGGTTTAACAATCCAAACCCTTTACTTGATGTGCACCAATATGGATGATGGATGGCCTGAGAATTTCCCATGTTGGGGATTCTAACCTTTGGTTGTTGGACTTTTTTTTGTCGAATGTGGCCACTGCTGTGTTGAGCAGTGGGCTTCGATCCTTCAGCCCACAGTTTATTTATGGGCCATTGATCAATGGGCTTAGATTTTTCAGCCCAGAAGATTTTCAGTCATCCCCCATCCTCAGCCGGTCGTGTCAGAGCAACAGTTTAGATCACTAAACTGTGCTTCCACATGTACACATTACTACACATAACGAGCTGTACTTTTCCTGTTTAACATGATCCTATGTAATTCCTCTTCCATTTTGTTGATGGTCGGTTTTGGTTTTCGAAGACAAATAGACCTGTTGGCTGATAAATGACTGGTTTTCAAGCATTTCATTCCGCTACTCTCTGAAACCACGCTAAGATAAGTTGCAACACAAATAGAAGGTAGATATTCGTGGAAATTAAAACCAGCTAGTTACATACTGACCTGCATTCCTGCTGCTCCTCTTAGTGAATATGTAAGTAACATTATTCATACCTGAAAACCACATATGCCTGTATGTATTTTCAATGATTGCTGTATTCCACCATGACTCGTGGGATAGATGGCAAGTGTTATCAACAGCCTATGCCGGAGCTGTTCAAAGCCTGAATTTTGAAATATCTGTGCCTCATCAAAATTTTGGTTTTGCTCAGGCTGTGCGGTGAGTGGCTTCACGGTGTTTGACATGATGGCGTACAAGATCAGACAGTGGGCCACGTCCTTCCAAAAGATTTTCAATTAAAATTAAAACTGTGGATAAAGTCCAGATGAATCAAGTGGAAATCGGGAAAGGGAAAATTTTGGATCTCCACGAGGTCTAGAGATTAGATTATTGCCGTTTCTTTGAAATATTACTTCCATGAGGTTGTGCCCTTTTCATGGTTTTAAAACTTGGACGAGTCAGCTTGGACTTGGTGGGACCTAATCCAGTTTGACACTCCAAGTCACCCCTGATTGAGCGAGTTGGGCTGATTTAGACCTGATTTGGGTGACCAAGTAGGCCCAATTGAACACAAATCAACCATAATTTGATAGATTATGGTCAGTTACATAAATGCAACAAAGAAAGATGTAAACAAAAGAAGGAAGGAAAAAAAAAAGGTGATGGTTTTCCCCTTCTTTGGATGCTTTCCAAAATGGTCCACTCCGCTTTGGTTTGTCAAATCTCACTCAATTCTTGTGCTTTGATCCATAAAATAGGCCTAGATGTAGTTTAAAATTATTTTCTTAGCTTCCTTCATGGTAGCTATGAATAAATAAGAGGAAAAGCAAAGAAAAATTGAATATAAGAACTTTCATAATGGGCTTTTTATGGCCGAATTGGCCTGTAATAAAGCTGTATTAGGGCTGAAAGTTGGGCGGGTTCAACCCGACCGACCCGTGACCAACCCGACAATGGGTTGGGCTGGAGCAGGATGTATAGGGTTTGGTCTCGGGCTTGGGCCATGCAAACGCCAACCCGATAAAACTTGGGTTGGGCTCGGGTTGCCCGAACCCGATCAATTTATAAGTTCCTTATAAATTAATTATAATTGACTGCGGATGGATCGTCTATGTTGAAGGCACAGGAAATTCCAATGTCGTCAGGTTTCATTGGTCCACGTCATTTCTGATGACCCAAGCTAACAAGATACACTGGATTTCTCTCTCCCAAATAGATTGCTTGATACACAATACGACTTTTAAAGGAGTAGTTGTCCTATATTTTAGCATGTTTGTTTAGCAAAAATGTTCTTTATGATAAATAACTACATATATAATTAATACAATTATAGGTATTAAAAATAAAACTTGTATTGAAAATATGATAGACTAATGCAATAATGAAAATATTATATGATATCTACCCGACCAAAACCGGCCAACCCGACCGAACCCGCTTGGGTTGGGCTTGAGTTGAGAATTCCCAACCCAAGCTTGGGTTGGGTTGGGTTAGGGTTGAGGTATAGGAACCTTGGGTTGGGCTAGGGTTGAGCACCAACCCGACCCAACCCGCCCGACTTTCAGCTCGAAGCTGTATCGACCCTGTTACAATGCCAATACAAACAGATGTCCCCTTTTTGTATTTTTTATTTTATAACAGACCAATTCACCTCCGTATCGAGTAATGAGGGTGATCGTTTCCTTCATGCTACGGCCAATATGGCTGTAGCCTTATTGTTTTTTAATACCATATTGGTACTGGGTGGGACTGTGTTGGCATGCTAGTGTTGTCAGTTTGAGCCACTGCTATGGTCAGTTCTATTGCCCGAGTAAAACAGGAAGGTTGATATCCGATTGCCAGCCAATCATAGGATAACAAAATTTCAATGGGAAAGAAGTATCTATATGTTTTTTTGAAGGATCTACCATTTAAAGGCTGATTCCAAATTGTTGGGAGAAAGGTTAAGATAATGGTAATGATGACCAAGATTCCCTTAAACCCTTGTTTGAGGTTCCACTTGCGGATGAAGTGGCAAATTTTTGGGCTTGATTAAATGCTTTTAAGAGTGCCGAGTGTCATGAAACTGCCGAGTGTCATGAAACTTTAGTCTCTGAAGCGCATTGTTGTATTCTCTCGGAAAAGTTGGGAGCCTATTGGCATTCATTCGGGTCATCCCCTTCATTTTATGTTGCCATCTTCCATAAACGGGTTACTGATGTAGTGGTAATCTTTGGGGATGTTTGGATTTGGGCAAAGGTGTGTCCCAACTAGTAGTCATGGCCAACCGTGTATGACTATGGTTTGCCAACCCCCTTGTGTATGGAAACTAATGAACTTTTGGACAGGTAGTCATGGATGTGTGACCATTAGACCATTGATTGGGGTGTCTCTAGTAGACAGGTGGAACTACATGTCACTAACCCCCTTGTGTATGGGAACCAATGAACTTTTGGACAGGTCTTTATGGATATGTGACCATTAGACCATTGATTGGGTGTCTCCAGTGGACAGGTGGAACTACATGTCAATGACACTTTGTAGTTTCAGTGCACATGAGAATCATATTTATCCATGCACGTGTGTGACCTATCTCAATGTGCCACATGTGCTACCGTCCAAGTTTAAGCATCCCACATGTGCTTATGTGTCACCATCAATCTTCAATCGCTAAAAAATGTGGCACATGTGTCAAATGTACACACGCACTTGTGTAAGTGTACCTCCAACCAATCTTTAATTTCCCTACGTGTGCCACAATCTATCTTGTCCATGATACAGGGTGTTTGAAACAAGGGAGGGAACTAGCCAGCAACAGCATATCCATGACCAGCTAACTTTGACAGCATGCCATAGATTGCTACTCATGACACTACTTTGCCCAAATCCAAACAGGCCCTATGCTTGCTCAATCATAACTTTCAATCCAGCAATTCTGATCATGTTTCCCAAAAATCACCAGATGTTCTACTTTTTCTTTCCTTTCTCAAAAAAAGCAGCGCCTTGAACAGGTTTTCATTTTCTTTTGTGTTTATTGAATGGGTTTACTGTTTTGAGCTTCTGGTTTAGTTGGGCAAAGTCCTCATTTAAAAAAAAAAAAAAAAAAAAAAAAAAAAAAAAAAAGAGCTTCTGGTTTAATTAATAGGAAGGCAAATGTTGTCCTTTGCATTCTAACCCTTTAATCGATGTTATCACAATGTATGCATTCAGGTCCTGAAGTTGATCGCTTGGCAGCCCTTGCTGGAAAATATAAGGTTTATTTAGTAATGGGCGTGATAGAGAGGGCAGGATATACACTCTACTGTACAGTTCTCTTCTTTGATTCTCAAGGCCAGTACATGGGGAAGCATCGCAAACTCATGCCGACAGCATTGGAACGTATAATATGGGGTTTTGGAGATGGATCGACTATTCCCGTCTTTGAGACTCCAATTGGAAAGATGGGTGCTCTCATTTGCTGGGAGAATAAGATGCCCCTTTTAAGAACTGCGTTATATGGGAAAGGTAAACCTTTTGACACTAGGCTTTTGCTGTAGTTTTATTTTTAATTATTATTTGAAAGTGGATCTTGGCGTTTTTGTTTATATCTTAGTTGCACAATCCTTCTACACACGTGTCACTCCTGCCTCAAATTGTTCTTTGGGTTCACAAGCCAACCCCACTTCCTACTTGAAAACATTTTGAAACAGATGCTTCCCCACTCTTGCACCCAAATCTGTTGCTGCTTTGCTTCATGCTTCGTGCAGCTATAGTTCATATCTAAGTTAGTTATCAAGCCCTCAATATCATCTAGTTCCGTACATGTGGAGGTGCATGAGATCTGGATAATTCATCTGTTGCAACCTGCCACTATTGAGCTGTACCCACTAATCACACCGTTTGGATGCTCCTAGCCACTGATTGGAGTACTTGCTACAAGTTTACTAGTGTTAAGAAAAGAACAAGAAGAAGAAAGAATTCTAGAGGGCCATTGACATTCAATAGGCATGACCCTTCAATTGGCTCTAGAGGGCCGCTGACATTCAATAGGCAAAACTCTTCAACTGGCAGCTAGGATCATCTGCCCTTTTTGTGATTTCTGGGGCATGGCCCATCCATGACGGGGCTCCTAAACGAATGTATAGAAGGATGCATATATGGACAACAACTATGGCATGTTTATAAATGTCTATCCAACAACAATGCCATTCCTTTTCTTTTAGAAAGAGATTTCTGTCCAAATGAACAACAACGGCATGTTTATAGATGTCTATCCAGCACATATATGCTTCAGGGGACATGATACATAGACAAGTAAATCCCTTATGAGTTCTGTAGCATTCCTTTAAGGGGGATTCATCATTCGAAGGGAAGTAGGCTACTCAATAATTTTACATTTCATTTATGTTGTAATCAAATAAGTAATTTAGAAAGTAGAAGTTGGAAGGAAGAATGAATCAATGAAATATTCGTTGGTCCTTAATGGGAGTTCAAGTAAGGAGTAGATTTCTGTGGTGTTTTATTTTTTATTTCTTTAACAGCTATGGGGTTGGGTTTTCTAGAACAAAATTTGAAAGCGAGAGCCCCTTTCTTTCTTTAGTGTAACTACTAGTGCCAGATGAGAGGAAACTTTCATGTCCAATCTTTAAGAGGGGGGGAGGGGGGATCCCATTGGAACCTATCTCAGTTTTAGCTATGGCCACACATGTAACAAAACAGATCTTATGGATGCCATATGAATCCTTGAGCCAATGGCCTTACAGTTCATCCTACTTCAAATGTGGCATGTCTCCTTCCAGGAATTATTGCCATTTTACTTTCGGTGCACTTGCATGTGTGTAGACACACACGCACAACTATACGAATCCAATGGCCTTACAGTTCATCCTATTTCAAATGTTAATGTGATTTTGGCATGGGCGGGAGGAAGGAAGCCCCTTAAGCTTTTTAGATGAAACAAGCTGAGTCCTTATTTCTGACTGCAGTGACAGAAAGTGGAGGCTGTCCAACAGAGAATATGTTTTCAGTCTAGGACTGCCAATTGACTGGGCTCGGACCCCACTTAATGGAAAAACAGGCCTGGCCCAATCAGTTCTAAATCACGGCCAGGCTCCAGGCCTTGCCCATTCTCTCCTTCAACTGCTGGTGGATTGAAAATGCTTCCACTGAAATGTTTGTGTACATCCAAGCACACCCTTAACTATTGGCCCCTGCATCTCTCATGAAACTGCTGTGTTTTCGTAGGCATTGAGATCTATTGCGCTCCAACGGCTGATTCCCGGGACGTATGGCAAGCGTCAATGACCCACATTGCCCTCGAGGGTGGATGCTTTGTTCTGTCAGCAAACCAGTTCTGCCAAAGGAAAGACTATCCACCTCCACCAGAATACATATTTGGTGGTACAGATGATGAACTCTCACCGGACTCAGTTGTATGCTCGGGAGGCAGTGTGATTATTTCGCCGTCAGGAGCTGTTTTGGCAGGACCCAATTATGAAGGAGAAGCCCTCATCTCTGCTGATCTCGGTATGACTGCCTCCTTCACAATCAATTCTGCTCAAATTATTCGTATTTGGTAAATACCAAAAACTAGTGTGCATGAGTGGGTATGACCATGTTTCATTCAGAAACGAGGGAACTAGATCCATGGTTGCAAAGGCTTGGACAAGTACTGTGTGATTCGTCCAAGTCGACTCAGACTCGATTGGACCCAATAAGGTTCAACATGACGAGTCACTCTCAACTCGGCCGAGTCAGACCAATTCACCTAGACCCAGGCAAGTCCCAGCTTGATTCAGGACTGGATGAATCAATCCGAGCCCCTCCGAGTCTTTTAACTATTGAGTACATCCATGAGATTTTCTGATCTGACGGGCGTGTGACCCAGCTGTTCTACATAAGTAACCACCCATGTACCAATGTGGCATGCACCTGAGGGTTCCAAGCTGTCCATCATGTGAGCCCCATTTCGTACTTTGGCCCAAGAAAGATGCTGGTCAGCTTATCGGACAGGCCAGTGTAAGAAAAAGAAGAAAAAGAAATGGATGGCTAAGAAGAATTGAGCTGTGATTCACATTCAGTGTACAAGTGTGGCCCACCTGATTCTTTTTGGTGCCTGCCTGATGGATAGCTTGATCTGGCATGGGTTTTCCGAGAATGAGCAAACCTTATAGACACTTTGCAGAGAGATACCCATGCATGCACCTGAGCACATGCTGCGGCATGCGGATGTGGGGTTGTATGGATTTCCATGAAACATGGTTGTATGGATGCCTATCATCCATGGGGTGTACCCATATATATTCCATACTGGAAGATCTGGAACATATAATCTCCCCTTTCGGACCATCTCTGTAATTTTTTTCTCTACTGTTGATTTCTTGGACACTGGTTGAAGGTTATACAATTTTGGGCAACCCCATAAATGGGTGGGCCCCCATCATATCAACTTTTGGATCACCAAATCATGGGCCCCACCACTACAGGATTGAGCGTAGAAATACACTATTGACAGCTCAATGCTTAGGAGCCAATGATTCAAATTAGGGCTGCAACTTTTGCCTGATTGACCCAACCTGAGTTTGGCTCAGGTTGTCGAGATCCTCGGGTCAGGTTCAGGTTGGAAAATGCCACCCGATTTGCAATCAGGTTGGGTTCAGGTTGAGTAAATTCAGGCCGGGTTAGGTCGGGTTGGGAACAATCACATGTATCTGGGTTGGGTTGGGTTGAGTATAGAGGAATTTTGGTTGGAGCCGGGTTGGACACCTCAGGTTGGGTTGGCTTGTGGGTCAGGTCACCTTTAGGTTGGGTCGGTCTCAAGTTGACCCTAAACCCCACCCAACCTGCCCAAGTTGCACCCCTACTCAAAATACAAGCCTGACCCCTTTTCTTGTTCTGATCCCAAACATTGCATTGATATTCCAAATAATGTGCAGATCTTTGTGAGATTGCATGGGCGAAGTTTGGTTTTGATGTGGTTGGACACTACGCAAGGCCTGACATTCTGAGCCTGACAGTTAAGGACCATCCCTTGAATACAGTCACGTTCACATCTGGAGATAAAGTCGAAGGCTCTCGAAAACTGTAACAGCCTCGTTCAACAGGTTTGCAGTTTGGATCTTCCTTTCCATTACTTTGTATGTATGACTGCCTAACTATGCTTATGTGTGTTTGGATGGATTGAAAATCAGTTCCTGTGTACTATATCAGTCACCACCGAAATGGGTCATATTGCCCTGCATTGGGCCATTTTGGGCTGATGCGGGGGCTGGTACGGCTGTATCTTTTATGGACTGAACCGGTTCAGATTAGGTGATACCTACCAGATTCAGACAATACTTGGGTGATTTGATGAAAGCTATACATTGTCTCTCATATTGGAAATTTACATACAGGAGTGGACTCCAGTTTGGGGACCATGTGGTGCATGTATGACATCCAAACCGTTGATCAGATGAGTTTGTCCATGTTACTCTCAGAGCCCATGAATCAGGCTGATCCATGAATCATATGGGCTAGAGCATGGGGGACAAATTGCGAAGAATGCTCCCACTCAATTTACATGGAGGGCCCATCATGTTGTTGGTATGGAATCCAGGCCGTTCCGACCCTTCATGTCTTCCACACACAGGTGGGCTGCTATTCTAATCAAGTGTGGGCGTCCTCTCTCACATTGTCCCCTGCGTTTTTTTCCCACCGGAGTGTCGGATTGTAGGGGTGCACACGGTTTGGTTCAGTCCGGTTCTGAGGTGAAACTGGAACCAAACCATTCCTAACGGTTCCAGGAAAATCAGAACCAGAACCGGACTGTTTGCACCCTATAACCGAATCGGAACCAGACCGTAAAAATCGGTTCATTCCAGTTCAGTTCTACAGTTTTGGGCTTTTTATAATCCAGCCCAATTGCATGTTTTTTTTTAAAAATATATATATAATCTAGCCCATGTCCATTCATGTTGTGATCCATTGGATGAATGATATAGATATTGTGTAAGGTTGCAAAAAGACATTTATGGAAACAATTAAAGGGCACATTGTAAACCATAAATCATGAATCAAATAGACAACTAAAATACATTGTAAACTCATAAAATAGCTTTAAGACAAGTCCAATTAAGCATGATAATCACTGTCCGGTTCTAATTCCGGTTCACGGTCTGGTTCCAGGTTCCGTTCTACAATCCGGTTCAGTTCTACATAATCCCAAACCGAGAAATGAACCAAACTAACCGGTTCTTTGATTTTTGGAACTGGAACCTGAAGTGGTGCACTTCAGAACTGGACCAAACCATGTGGTTTGGTCGGTTCCGGTCCAATTTACCGGTTCCATGTGCACCACTATTGGATCGAGCTGATTTGTGGCAGCTGGGGGTAATATGAAGCAACATATCTGATGGATGGATTAGATGACCTGTATACATTACGTGGGCCCCACATTTTTTCTGGATCGACACATCACGATGGGCCCACACAGCTCGACCTCATGGGAAGTTCCCATGAGGTTGATCTTTTAGTATCAATTCACACAACAACCTTCCCATGAGGTTGATCTTTTAGTACCAATTCACACACACCCCCCCCCCCCCCCAGCCTAATTTAATTTGTACTATGATCCAAAACTTTGGTGGGCCATGAATAATGAAAACAATTTTCTCCCTTGATTTGCATCTCTTTACTATGGCCCACCAGAATTTTAGAATTTTAGATCAGGGTGAAAATGTCCCTTGGTGTTTCATGGGATTCCACATCACATGGACCATTTGGATTAGATGCAAATGATATGTGCGCATATATATATATATATATATATATATATATATATATATATATATATATATATATGTGTGTGTGTGTGTGTGTGGGGGGGTCCTGACAATAATCTCCTGTGAGGTTGAGCTGTGTGGGCCCCACCGTGATGTGTTTTGACCATCAACACCGTGCATTTGATGGGTACCCTTTAAATTATGGGATATGCCAAAAATCAGCCATATATCGAACTCAGGTGGGCCATACAATCTAAAATTATGTGAAGACATTGTTAAAGCACATAGTTTTATGCGCCTTAAAAGAACCCTCACTTCAAGTGGGACACACATAATTTGGGATGATTTGAAAACCACAAATTGGTCTGAACCTTCATTAAAGTGGACCCCTCTTAACACACATGTGGTGTGGCCCACACAAGTGGATTGACTTGATTTTTGAGACCTAGGCCCACGATGGAAACCACATCTGATGGGGGTGGCCCCACACTCAACCTCATGGGAAGGACTCGTGAGGTCGAGAGCGCATGGTACCTTTTCCATATATATATATATATATATATATATATATATATATATATATATAGGGAAAAGGTACTATGCGCTTGAGCTATGGCAACGTCCCATGAGGTCGAGCTGTGTGGGCCCCACCGTGATGCATTTTGAACATCTACCTCATCAATCAGATGCACCATTCCATCGTGGGCCTAGGTCTCAAAAATCAAGTCAATTCGTGACTTGTGTGGGCTACACCACATACAGAAGTTGAGAGGGGCCGTGCACCATTAAAACATTCATAATCATTTTTTGGGCCCATTGAGATGTAGTTTGCAAATTCAGCCCATCCATTATGTGTGTCCCACTTGGATGAGGGTTTAGACCAAGTTTCAAACGCATACAAATTTTAGGTGGGCCCCACCAAGTGCTTTTATATGTTTTTGGCATATCTTCACATGATTTTAGATGGTATGAGTTCTTACTACTGTTTTTGGGATATCCTATATCAATGCACGGGGTGTTGATAATAAGGGGGACCCATCAATGCACGGTGTTGATGGTGGACACGCATCAACTGATGGGGCCCACACACTCAACCCTCATGGGAGCTTCATGGTGAGGTCAAGCGCATAGTACCTTTTCCCATCTCCTCTCTCTCTCTCTCTCTCTCTCTCTCTCTCTCTCTCTCTATATATATATATATATATATATATATATATATATATGGAAAAGGTACTATGCGCCCGAGCGGATGGGAACATCCATGAGGTCGAGTCCATCATCGGATGCACCATTCCATCGTGGTCCTAGGTCGCAAAAATCAAGTCAATCCGTGACTTGAGTGGGCCACACCACATACAGAAGTTGAGAGGGGCCATGCACCATTAAAACATTCATAATCATTTTTTGGGCCCACCGAGATGTGGTTTGCAAATCCAACCCATCCATTATGTGTCCCACTTGGATGAGGGTTCAGACCAAGTTTCAGCAGCATTCAAAACTTAGGTGGGCCCCACCAAGTGCTTTTATATGTTTTTGGCATGTCTTCACATGATTTTAGATGGTATGGCCCACCTGAGTTCCGTATATGACTGATTTTTGGGATATCCTATAATTTAAAAGGGACCCATCAAATGTACGATGTTGATGGTCGACACATCACGGTGGGGCCCACATTACTCGACCTCATGGGAGCTTATAGTGAGGTCGAGCGCATAGTACCTTGTACCTTTTTCCACACACACACACACACACACATATATATATATATATATATATATATATATATATGAAAAAGGTACTATGCGCTCGAGCGTAAAGCGGTCGTCCGTGAGGCTGAGCTGTGTGGGCCCCTCCGTGATGTCTTTCGAACATCAACACCATCCACCAGATGCACCATTCCATGGTGGGCCTGGACGGCCCAAAATCAGGTCAATCCGTGACTCAGGTGGGCCACACCATCTAAAACCTCAAGTATATATGTCAAAAACATATAAAAGCATTGGTGGGATCCACCTGAGTTTTCTATGCACCTGAAACTTGGTCTGAACCCTCATTCAAGTGGGACACACATAATGGATGGGCTGGATTTGCAAACTACATCTCGGTGGGCTCTCAAAAATGATTATGAATGTTTTAATGGTGCATGGCCCCTCTGCACTTCTGTATGTGGTGTGGCCCACTAGAGTCACGGATTGACTTGATTTTGGGCCGTCCAGGCCCACCATGGAATGGTGCATTGGTGGACGGTGTTGATGTTTGAAAGGCATCATGGTGGGGCCCACATAGCTTGACCTCACAGACGACCGCTTTACGCTCGAGCGCATAGTGTGTATATATATATATATATATATATATATATATATATATATATATATATATATATATATATATATATATATATATGGAAAAGGTACAATGCGCTCGAGCTGATTTTAACGCCCCATGAGGTCAAGCTGTGTGGGCCCCACTGTGATGCGTTTCGAACATCTACCCCATCAGTCAGATGCACCATTCCATCGTGAGCCTAGGTCTCAAAAATCAAGTCAATCCGTAACTTGTGTGGGCCACACCACATACAAAAGTGGGGAGGGGCTGTGCACCATTAAAACATTCATAATCATTTTTGAGGGACCACCGTGATGTAGTTTGCAAATCCAGCCCATCCATTATGTGTGTCCCACTTGAATGAGGGTTTAGACCAAGTTTCAGATGCATGCAAAACTCAGGTGGGCCCCACCAAGTGCTTTTATATGTTTTAACGGTGTCTTCATATAATTTTAGATGTTATGGCCCACCTGAGTTCATATACGGCTGATTTTTGGGATATCTCATAATTTAAAGGGTACTCAACAAATGAACGGTGTTGATGGTTGAAACACATCATGGAGGGGCCCACACAATTCGACCTCACGGGAGCTTATAGTCAGAGCACAAAATATATATATATATATATGAAAAGGTACCATGCGCTTGAGCGTAAAGCGGTCGTCCATGAGGTCGAGCTAGGGTGGGCCCCACCGTGATGCCGTTCAAACATCTACACCGTCCACTAGATGCACCGCTCCAAGTGGGACCCACACGGCTGGAAATCGACCGTCCACGGAACTCGGGTGGGCCATACCTTCTGAAAACATAAGTATACACGTGAAAACATGTAAAATCACTTGGTGGGGTCCACCTAAGATGTGGATACCACCTGAAAAGTGGTTTAAAATTACATTTAAGTGGGACACACATGATGGACGGTTTTGATCATGAAGAAACCTCTCGAAAGGCCCCCACAACTGGTTTTGAATGTTTCAATGGTGCACAGCCCCTCTCCACTTCTGTACGTGGTATGGCCCACAAAAGTCACGGATTGAGGTGATTTTAGCCATGTGGGCCCGTCCAGGGATGGTGCATCTGACTGAGGGGGTAGATGTTTGAACGGCATCACGGTGGGGCCCACCCCAGCTCGACCTCATGGAGACCGCTTTACGCTCGAGCGCATAGTACCTTTTCCATATATATATATATATATATATAGTAACGGACCTTTATGCGCACTAAGTTAAAGTGGGAGTGAATAGGCTTGGGGTGGGCTCGACGGTGATGTGTTGGTGAAATCCACTCGTAACCGTTAAGTTCTTGATAGTAATTTAACCATAGGTTTAAAAGAATAAACAGATTCGTAATTCAGGTGGGCCATACCAAGAGAAGCAGCGGAAGAATGATATGTATACTGTTAAATTTTTACAGGGCCAACTGTGATATTCATGTGAAATCCACTCAAACCATTACCTACATCCTAGCGATACATTCATTTGAAAAAAAATTCATGCCCACACAAAGTGAAACAATCTGAATGGTGGGTGTCTCCTGCACTATTTCCACTCATATGGCCCACTTGAATTGTGTATGAGGGTGAACTTTTAGAACTATGGTTAAATTCATGTCATGCATCTCACAATTGAAGTGGATTTCACATACACATTACGGTGGGCCCACCTCAGCCCTCCCGGCCTTGCCCGCCTGTTCATTTCCCTGTGCATGCTTACTCTTCCAGCAGCTACCTCCAGCTGGTGAGTACGGAAAGTGTTACGTGAGCCCCATAATAATATATGTGTTTTATCTATATTGTTCATCTGTTTTGCTGGATTATATTATGGCATTAACTCAAAAATGAAGCAGATCCAAAGATTAGTTGAACGACACTATCCAGAAATAGTGGTGAATGAATACCCACCATTAAAATTTTCTTCAGGCCAAGCTGATATTTGTGTTTTCCCTTCGTCTAGGTCTACATGACCTAATCAACGGGTTGGATGGCAAATAAATATTACAGTGGGCCTTAGGAAGTTTTTAATGGTGGGCGTTCAATAACCTTTGTTTTTTGTGGTGTGTTCCACCTCATATTTTTACCAACCTCATATTTTAAAACACTTTGTAAAATGAGTTGGCAAAATAGACGAGCAGCTTGGATAAAATACATACAACATTGTAGAAACATGAGCACCGATCAGTGGCAAAGTCGCTACTGGCCGCCTCAGGCCCTTAGCACGAGCAGATTAGGTGAGACCCTAGATTCACCTAAAACTAGGGGTGTACATCGAGCCGAACCGAGTCGAGCTGGCCTTGGCTCAGCCACTAGTTGACCTCAATTTGAAGTCGGCTCGACTTGGTCCTCGAGCCTGACTGGTCAGCTCAGCTCGGTTCGATTAGCAACTCGGGCCAGTTCGGGCCAAGTTCAAGCCAAAGATCTAGCCGAGTTCGCCTGTGCAGCATTTTCACAAACACCTGGACTGCACCGTTAAAATCTCATTGTATTTGAGACCGCAGCAGTAGTTTTACAAGTATTTTATCAAATACCTTCCAAGCAACATAAAGATCAAGAAAAAAAGGGGTATTGGTTTCTTATACATACCTTCCTTGCCACCGGCCATACTTCGTTGAGTCATTTCATCAAACACTTGGTGAGCGACATCAATATCAAAGTAACCGAGTCACCGAATTGGTTTGATTCGAGTTCGATTCGAGTTGGGTTCGATCTGAGTCGAGTCAAGCTGGGCCAGCTTGAACTCATTTTCAAGCTAAAAAAATCAGCTCAACTCGGTTTGAACTCAGCTTCGAACCAAGTTGAATTGAGCTTTTTTCGAGTCGAGTCGAGCAAGCTAACCGAGCTAGGTTCATGTACACCTCTACCTAAAACGGTGCAGCCCTTACCATGGGGCCCGCCTTGATGAATGTATTCCACATTCACACCCATTTTTCCATATTATATTAGGGCATTATCACAAAAACAAAGCAGATCCAATTATCAGGTGGACCATACCATAAAAAAAAAAAGAAAAAAAAAAAAGAGGTGATTGATCATTAATGGGCCACTAATGTTTTAGATCAAGCTGATGTTTGTTTTTTTCTTTACCCAGCCTTATGTGACCTTATCAAGAGATTGGATGGAAAATGTATACGACAAAAACATTAAGGTGCACCCTAAGAAAATTTTAATGTCAAGGCCTTCAATCACCACCTTCTTTACGTATGTTATGCTCTACCTGATAATTGGATATCTTAAATTTTTTTTTTTTTGAGATAATACCCTAAAATAATTGGGAAAATGGATGGACAGAGTGGATACAGAATGCATATATCAAGGTGGGCCCCACTGTTATGGTGGAATAAATACAAGATGTGTAAAAAGTGAAAATGAATCAACCTCGAGTTGGTCAGCAATGACGTCTTGGGTAAGACCCGGTCTCACCTAATCGGCTCCCCAGGTGGGGCCATCTCAACGTGTGTGTGTGAAATTCACTTTGATAATGCGATGTGTGACAATAATTTATCAATACCGTTAAAAACTCACCCACGTTTATAATTTGATATAAGCGGAAACAATGAAGGGAACGCCCACCGTCGAAATTATTTAGCTTGGTATGGCCTACATAAACCACATACAGGACTAAAATTTGGTCCCCGTGCCTATATTGTCATGAGGCAGCTAATGGTTGGAGTAGATTTCATATAAAATTTACTGTGGCCCTGCAAAAATTCAACAGTAGACATATCCTCTCCCACCGTTTCTCTTGGTACATGAATCTGTCTATTCTATGGACATATCATTAAATTACTAAAAAAAAAAAAAAACTTAATGGTCAGAGTGGATTCCACGAACACATCACCACCGTAGAGCTGACCCGAAGCCTACTCACTCCCACTACATTAGCTCAGTAAGCACAATCTCTCTCTCTCTCTCTCTCTCTCTCTCTCTCTCTCTCTCTCTCTATATATATATATATATATATATATGGGGATCCTAGTGGTCTGGTGGTCGGTCTGGGAGGAAAGAAATGGAAGATGCTTCTCGGACGTCTGAAATTCTGTCCATGTTGTTATTTCTAAAGCTAAACGTCTCGGGCCTATGAGCGTACACCGCCACCCTCTCACCCAAAAATACTAGAGCTCACTTCCCCAAGGACAAGCCAAGGAGGTGATCGGCTCTGCGAAGTTGAGGAAGAGCTTGTTGAGGGCAGATAGGACTGACAAGAAGGTAAGTCCAATCTTAAGCTCGACCTAACCAACACAGATCTCCCAAGCTCCTCAGAACAATCCCTGGCTGACTAACTGTTGAGTTCAGCCTCGGCACAGTTTGGTGCTTGGTCCAATCCCGATTGATCAAAAAGTTCAGCTCAACTATCTTTAGGTCGGCTTTATCCAGGCTGTCAGTGAACCATAGTAACCGTTGATGCCCATTACCTGTGTAACTGTCCACTGCATAATTCCAGGGTAATTGCCAACATTTACCACTCGTGCACATCTCGCCCAATAGCTAAGATCGTGCCTAAAATTGTGGACCACCTCATCCTACAAACACTATAAATAAGAGGACCATCTACATGAAAAGGTGTGTGTGTGTGTGTGTGTATGGGAAAAGGTACCATGTGCTCGAGCTGATGGGAACGTCCCATGAGGTCAAGCTGTGTGTGCCCCACCGTGATGCGTTTCGAACATCTACCCCATCAGTCAGATGCACCATTCCATCGTGGGCCTAGGTCTCAAAAATCAAGTCAATCCGTGACTTTCGTGGGCCACACCACATATAGAAGTTGAGAGGGGCCGTGCACCATTAAAACATTAATAATCATTTTTTGGGCCCACAAAAGTCATGGTTTGCAAATTTAGCCCATCCATTATGTGTGTCCCACTTGGATAAGGGTTCAGACCAAGTTTCAGCAGCATTCAAAACTCAGGTGGGCCCCACCAAGTGCTTTTATATGTTTTTTGGCATGTCTTCACATGATTTTAGATGGTATGGCCCACCTGAGTTCCGTATATGGCTGATTTTGGGGATATCCCATAATTTAAAGGGGATCCATCAAATGCACAATGTTGATGGTCGACACGCATCACAGTGGGGCCCACACAGCTCGACCTCATGGGAGCTTATCGTGAGCTCGAGTACATAGTACCTTTTCCCTCCCTCTCTCTCTCTCTCTCTATATATATATATATATATATATATATATATATATATATATATATATATATATATATATAGGGAGATGGTCACTGCGCACCTTTTCACGTGAGCACCGATGAGCACATTTGCACACGTGTCATGTGAAAAGAATCTGAATGGTCCAAGTGATGCCGCACCCCTTGAAATACTATAGGCTCAATTTTCAGCCTGATACAAAACTCGGTGGGCCATGAAAAAAAAGAAAAGTTTCCTCCCTTGATTTGCATTTCTCTTTGCTATGACTCACCAGAGTCATGGATCAGGCTGAAAATTGGGCCTATAGTATTTCAAGGGGTGCGGCATCACTTGGACCGTTCAGATTCTTTGCACATGACACATGTACAAAGGTGCTCATCGGTGCTCACGTGAAAAGGTGCGCAGGTGACCATCTCCCTATATATATATATATATGGGAAATGGTACTATGAGGTCTATCTCAAGGGAACTTCGCATGAGGTCGAGCTGTGTGGGCCCCACTTTGATGTATGTCGAACATCTACCCCATCAGCCAGATGCACCATTCTATGGTGGGCCATGGGCTTAAAAATCGGTCAATCCATAACTTGAGTGGGCCACAACACATACAACACTTGAGAGGGGTCACCCTCCCATTAAAACATTCGTAATCATTTATTGGGCCCACTGAGATGTGGTTCACAAATCTACCCCATCTATTGTGTGTCCCACTTGGATGAGGGGTCAGATCAAGTTTCAGCTACATCCAAAACTCAAGTGCGCTCCGTAACACCCTGAACTTTTCAATACCCGAGTATTGAAAGTTCTCGAGTGTTATCATGAAATTTAACTTATTATGTACATGTGTACGATACCACTCTAGCTATCCTAACCTTACATCTATTTTTCAACACGAATCTGATCGTTGAGAATAATTTCCATTCATAGATTAAGCCATCTAACCATTGATTTTAAGATAAAATCATCATATACCCAAGTATTTTCACTTGTCCATCATAACCGATTGTTCAGTCAACTATTCACCGCTAGGTAAAGATATCTAACCATCCACTCTGAGTTCGGACCACCTGATTATAGTAAACTAGCTACTTGATCTCTGCATCTGCTCATACACATATCGAATTGAGATTTTGATCCGTTTATCTTATTCACCACCTATGAATATCCTTAACCCACCATCAAAACTACAATCTAAGAAACTTACACATGTGAACAAGTCACTTGAATCTAACGGTATACATGTTCTGCCTCTTGATCATTCCAAAATCCACTTGTGATCATTCGACTACAAAACTAACCGTACACCCATTTACATACATGATCAGAGTACTAACCATCAAGTTTTTCTATTCTTAACACGTCATCTGCGATCCATTATGTTAGTTGATATATGTACATTCTCTTAATTAATTTGGTGAATAATTCTTTATTTATAATGATTTAGATATAAGTTCTTTTGTAAGAATTACTTAGAAACATGCCTATAACCATGTAGAACCATTAGATTTCTCAAAATTCTCATATCAGTAATAATTATGAAAATGCCATTAACCTAGACTCTTTTCTAGATCACATAGTTCTCACAGTCTATTTGATATGAAATTTTATATCATGCTTATGTATCATAAATTAACTATATATGTCAAATTTTAATCCTTAAATAATTGTAAAAGTGACCATTTATTTTGATGTCCATCGAGTGAAGAAACCTCATAGGTTCATAATAAGATATTTCCCTTCATATGAACGACTTAAATTGCCCATCATATAGACCAAGTGTGAAATATGAAGACCCCATTTTGGTAGGCTTTTTCTTAAGCACGAAGTTATCTTGTCGAGGCCTATCAACTTCTTATAAATCTGGATCTTCTAATTTAATCACTTCCTTCCGTCCATCGTAACTCAAATTTAGACCACACTTTGGTCTCATATGACTATGAAGCTATACAAAATTTAGACCTCGATCTATGATCCTACACCGTTGAATGTTGAAGTCAGTTCCTTCATTTTGGTACAAAAGGTGAAATTTTATATTTAGGCTTTTTCCACTATCGATCAACCACCAAATTTTATCCAACCGTTTACCTATCCTAACTACATATTTTCTCCTAAAATTGAGCCTTGATCATTAAGTGTGGGCCGTTAATTGAGATCAAGTTCGTTTTGACACCCGTTAGGAGAATTTTCAAGATAGGTCAATCTAAATTTTGGAACACCAAGAAAATCATATACCCTAGCTTTATTCGATGAGTATTACATAATAGATGAATTACATTTAAAGAAAAATCGTTAGGAAATGAAAAATTGGAGAAACTCAATCCAAGTGGGATGTGAAACACACCCCTCTCACACGCCCACTCCTTTTAAAAGGGGTATGCGTTCCCCTCTCCACTCACACACCTAATCTCCCAACTCCCAAAGAAGAAAGAGAAAAGAGAGAGAGAGAGAGAAAAAAAAAAAGAAAGAAAGAGAAAGAGACAGAGAGAGAAGGAGAAGCCTAGACGCCATCTTCCTTCTCCATATGTATGGTGTTTCCCTCTTGCTCAAACGATGCTGTGATTCATGTGGAAGCTTTTTATGTAGAAGTTTTCCTACATGGATATCTACCTATGGTTTAGATTTAAAGCTAAGGTGATGAATTCCTTTAAACTTACCTTGATTTAAGTTTATTTTATTTTACATGCTTTTATATTACTGTGAATCCTCCATGCAATTGTTTGATTTACCATTAACAATTATTTATCCTTTGAGAATTATGATTAAGGTATGATTTTAATTATGTATGATCTTTATTAATTTATGAGGGTGATGGATACAAGCCTTACCCTTGCCTTTACCAATTTTATTGAGTTAACCATCGCTACTCTTCTCTTTTGTTGAGTTAGTCATTGTTACTTTCCTCTATTGTTAAGTTATCCATTGTTACTCTTCTGTTTTGTTGAGCTAGCTATTGCTACTCTCCTCTTTATTGAGTTAGTCTATCGCTACTCTTCTCTTTCATTGAGTTAGCTTATTGTTACTATTCTCCTTTATTATGTTAACCTTGTGCTACCTCCCTTTATGATTTAGGCATGTGTCTTAGAATTTCAAAACTCCCATAATTCAATTTATTTTTCCTTTGGTGCAAATGATGTGTTAGAGGTCTTAGAACTAGTGATTCAAATATTTTATTTTGGACGTAATGCGCTCTGGGTAATGACCCTCTTGGTCGACATGTAATTCTATGGATTTTGGGTAATAGTGCACAAATCGATATAAGTAATTCGCAATGCATGTTACATCACTTCTGGGATTGGATGTCCCAAATAGTCGTTCCATGAACAAATCGTGTTGCGTAATTCATCCGATCCGTGTGTTGTGTCATCTTAAGTTGTTCACGTAAATCCACGATAGCGTTGGACACGCTGACGAATCTCCGTAGTTATTGGATACGGGGCGAGTCGGGTTTTCTATGAATTATACTCCACATTGTGATGATCACTACATATGATGAGCCACACACACTTTACTAGCCATGCATATATATATATATATATATATATATATATATATATATATATATATTGGTTGCACATATTGATACCTCTCGTAGTGGTGGAGTACGTGGTGTATCAGAACCCTTACAGTACTTTTATGAATCTCTTGAACTATTGTTAATCTTAAAGGATAACCATCACTATGAGTAAGGCGTTGACCCTCTTCAACCGTACAGATGATGCAGGTGATGTACAGATTGCAGACCCAGAGGACCATTTCCTTATAGAAGATTATACGGAATGAATAAGAAGATCGTTCTATGATTTAGTTTTATTAGTTTTCATTGCAAACTTTAATGATGTAATAA
This sequence comes from Magnolia changhungtana, assembly GCA_030180095.1. NCBI lineage: Eukaryota > Viridiplantae > Streptophyta > Magnoliopsida > Magnoliales > Magnoliaceae > Magnolia > Magnolia changhungtana. The sequence goes on from JASAUF010000649.1 coordinate 934,700, forward strand.
GCACCCATTGAGAGGACATTTGATAATTCGTTGAATTCTTTTACTCTAATGAAATAATAAATACAATTAATTTTATTCTTGTGAATAGTTACCTTCATGAATGTAACTGGATGTGATCTAAATGAGAAAAAAATAAGGTGAGATTTTTAAAGCATCCAATTTATATATTATTAACACCCGAAATTCTCGGGCACGAGTATGAACTCAGGCTGCGAAAATTTCGGGATGTTACAGGCTCTATCAAGTACTTTTATTGTTTTAGGCATGTCTTCACATGGTTTTAGATGGTATGGCCCCCTTGAATTCTATATACGGCTGATTTTTGGGATATCCGATAACCTCAAGGGGATCCATCAAATGCATGGTGTTGATGTTCGACACACATCACGGTGGGCCCATATAGCTTAACCTCTTGGGACTTCCCATGATGTTGACCTTGTAGTACCATTTCCTATATATATATATATATATATATGGATTTTAACCATAGTAGCATTATAGTATGGTCAAATTCTCAAAATTGAAGAGAAGTTCCAAATATTTCGAGGGTAGTCATCTGACAAGTCCTGAAAAGTTTTTTAGACCAAATTTCCCTTGTCCTTGGTTCATAGTTGTATGGTTTTTGAGTGAATAAGAAGTTACGTAGTATTCAATACCGAGAAAGTGACATGGATGGAAGCCCTTTAGGCGTGAGCAAGGCCCAACATGTGGGGCCCACATTGATCTATGTGTATAATTCATGTTGCCCTTCCTTTTCGCTGTGCCATTTTAGGACTAGGAATATCAGCCTGATCCAGAGGTCGTGTGGGCCACATAATAGAAAACAATGGTGATAGTGTCACCCACTGTTGAAACTTTTTAGGCTCACTATGATGTTTGTTGGAAGTGGGCATTGCCCAAGTCAGGACTTCTGGGGCCCACGACGAGCTTGCTGACAAGGTAGATGGAATAGATCACTCCATTATGGGCCACCCCTATTAATAAGGGTTGTGGTTGTAACGTGGTAAGGGTCGAGGTTATAACCACAACTCTTAGCATGTTATGACTACCACCTTTGGCACGTTACAACTACGAGGTCATGGTTACATACCACTACCCTTAGGTACATTAACGTGACCAAATTACCACATTACAACTACGACCCCAACCTTTATAACATGACAACCTCGACCCTTACCACATTACAACCACCGCCTTGAGGTTGTCATGTGTTGAGGTTCGAGATTTCGTTCTGTCATTAATAACTTGATTATTTTTTAAAAAATAGTAAATAAAAATAACATTTAAACATTCAGGGTCGAGTTTGTCATGTGGTAAGGGTTGAGGTTGTCATGTGAAAGGTCGATATTCTCATGTGCTAAGGGTCGAGGTCATGGTTATAACGTATTAAGGGTCGAGGTTATCATGTTATAAAGGTTGAGGTCGTGGTTGTAATGTGGTAAGAGTCGAGGTTGTAATGTGGTAAGGGTCGTGGTTGGTTGTAATGTGATAAGAGTCGAGGTTGTAATATGGTAAGGGTTAGGTTGACGTGTGAAAAGTCGAGGTTGTAATGTGGTAAGGGTCGAGGTTGTAATGTGGTAAGGGTCGTGGTTGTAATGTGGTAAGGGTCGAGATTGATATGTGAAAGGTCGATATTCTCATGTGCGAAGGGTCGAGGTTATCATGTGGTAAGGGTCGAGATTGATATGTGAAAGGTCGATATTCTCATGTGCTAAAGATCGAGGTCGTGGTTGTATAAGGGTCGAGGTTGTAACGTGGTAAATGTCGTGATTGTAACGTGGTAAGGGTCGATGTTGTAATGTGGTAAGGTCGTGGTTGTAATGTGATAAGGGTCGAGGTTTTCATGTGGTAAGGGTTGAGGTTGACATGTAAAAAGTCGATATTCTCATGTGTTAAAGATCGAGGTTGTGGTTGTATAAGGGTGGGGGTCGTGGTTATATAAGGGTCACGGTCATGGTTATGTAAGGGTCGGGATTTGTAATGTAGTAAGGGTCGAAGTTATAAAGTGGCAAGGGTTGTGGGTCTTGTCGTGGCTTATGTGTTGAATCCACTCTGTCCATTGGATTTAAAATTTAATTTAATATCATGGGCCAAAAAATGAGTTACATCCAAAAATTCTATGACTCCCAAAAAGTTTTTAATGGTAGATTTTCTATCTCACTGCTTTCTATGGTATTGTTCACATGAGCCTTTGATATCCCTCATTTCTTGGGCTCATGCCCTAAAATGATCTTTCAAAATGGATAGATGGCTCAAAATATATTTCATAGTTGGCCCCATAGGACCATCCATCTCTAGATAAGTCCAATTACCAATCTGTGTCACGTGACATTAAATTGATGCGAATATCTAAAGAAAAGCGGATACCTAAAGAAAAGCTTTTCGGAGGCAGTGTTTTCTTACTTAAGCAATTTTTGGCTCATCATGATGTTTTTGGGAAATCCACTGCATCCATTCATTTTGGAAGATCATGTCAAGACATGAAACAAAAAATTGCTCATATTTGAAATTCAGGTGGACCACACGACTGAAAATAGTGGAAAGGAATTGCCTACCATTCATACTTTTCTAGGCTCGACTATGATGTTTATATACATCCAAACTGTTCCTAAAGTGGCCCAAATGCTTATAAACTCCTTACCATAAGGATGGACTAAAAGAATAAAAATATTAGATTAATCCAAAGCTTATGCAACTCTATGAATGTTTCAACTGTGGGCGTATGATCTCCACCATTTTTTGTTGTGTGGTCTACTTGAGATTTGGATTTACCTAAGTTTTAGGCTCATGTCATAAAATGATTTGAAAAAAATATGTGAGCGGTGTGGATTTCTCACAAACACCATAGTCGGCCCACAATGTTTATCCTATCTAAATTCCTCCCGCAAATGTGGCACGTGGGTTGAACGCAAGCAAAAGGTACTAAGGGTAATTTCGTCCCAATCTTTTTAAAAGGACATTTGTTTATATTTAGGGCATTGGGGAATACCACAATGCTTTTTTTGGTTTTATATATATATATATATATATATATATATATATATATATATATATATATATATATATATATATATATATGAAATGGTTTTATGTGGTCATGGGCCTCACCATGATGTCTGTCGAGCATCAACACCGTGCATTTGATGGGTCCCCTTTAAATTATGGGATAACCAAAAAATCAGCCGTATACGTAACTCAAGTTGTCCATACCATCTAAAATAATGTGAAGACATCCTAAAACATATAAAAGCACTTGGTGGAGCCCACTTGATATTTGGATGCGGCTGAAACTTGGTATGACCCCTCATCCAATTGGTACACACACAATGGATGGTTTGGATTTGTGAACCACATCTCCGTGGGCCAAACAAATGATTATTGAATTTTTAATGGGAGGGGAATCCCTCTCAACTTTTGTATGTGGTGTGGTCCACACAAGTCATGAATTGACTTGATTTTTAAGCCTGAGGCCCACCATGGAATGGTGCATCTGACTGATGGGGTAGATGTTGAAACGCGTCATGATGGGGCCACAAAGCTCGACCTCATGGGAGCGAGTAGGCTTGGGGTGGGCTCCACGGTGATGTATTCGTGGAATCCACTCCGACCATTAGGTTCTTGGTAGTAATTTAATTATAGGTTTAAAAGAATAAATAGATTCATAATTCAGGTGGGCCATACCAAGAGAAACAGAGGGAGAAGGAAACGTCTACCTTAAATTTTTACAGGGCCAACTGTGATATTTACGTGCAATCCACTCAAACCATTAACCGCCTCCTAGCAATACATTCATGAGGACAAAAATTTATGCACATGCTGGATTTATGTGGGGCCGTACAAAGTGAAACAATCTGAATAGTGGGCGTCTCCTGCATTATTTCTACTCTTATAGCCCACCTGAATTGTGTACGTGGGTGAGCTTTTAGCACTATGGTTAAATTCATGTCATGCATCTCATGATCGGAGTGGATTTCACGTACACATTACGGTAGTCCCACCCCAGCCCTCCCTGCCTTGCAGCCTATTCATGTCCTGGTACATGCTGGCTCTTCCAGCAGCTCTCCTTCCGGTGAGTACTGAAAGTGTTCT